>JAGMVL010002046.1:0-600000 GCA_019202695.1 Populus x sibirica
GAATGTAAATAATAATAATAATAACAACAATAGTAGTAGTAGTAGTACTAATAATAATAAAGAAGAAGAGGAAGAAATTAATGAGAACTTTGAGATGGAAGATTAATGTAAAGATTAAACAATGATAAAAACAAATGTCAAGGTTAGAGGATCCACTAATAGTATTAGAGATAAGTAAAGTATAAACTCTTTATAAATTATCAACATAATCATATTAATCATCTTATTTACGTAACACCATACTTATAAATTTTATCGTGTATTCATGATGCTAACTTATGTTGACAACAAATCAAGTTCCTCTCATAATAACGATGTCGGCCGAAGACTATGAAGGATCAAGTATTTGATGTACCAAGTGTTATACAACACAAATCTAGATTAACCATTTAACAAGCAAGGTATTAAGAATTAATAAGATAAAAATGATAAGACATGTTAATAGCAAACTTTCTTGGATATAAACATTAAAGTCCATGTTGAGTTTATATTATACTTATCCTAACACCATTAGTGAAACCTTTTCACCTTGACATAATTAACTTAGCTAGACATTATGAAGAAGAAAAACATAAATAAACAATATAAGAACATAAACATGATATAAGTTAACTAAGTATAGTAAAGAAAATAAAAGGCATGAACAAGAGATTAATGAAAGCAAAACTTACGTATTACAAAAATATAAAGAGAGAGCAAGAACATGATCTTGATATGAAGAACCAAGATTTCAAATGAATGGCAAATGCCTCCTTTTATAGGCTAAAATTCAGAACTATTCATTTGGTAATTGATTATTGATGTAGTGGCCAACTATTGATTTAGTGGACTTGGTGGACAGCAACACTCAAGCATTTTGGCTGGATAAATTGACATTGATGCAATCCGAATTTGGCAAAGTGCTCCTCATGAGAGTTGTTGGAAATCATCTTATCTTTCCACCCATAAACTTTCAGAGCATTTGGATCACTAGAGCTCTAGATATGGCTAAAATACTGAGTAGTGCTGCTGGTGGACGTGGTGGATAGCCCTCAAGCTCTTGTCTGGATGAAATGTCATTGTTACCATCAGAAGTTGAGTATGTCTTCTTCATGAAAGTTGTAGGAAATTGTCGTTTCCTTCCACCCACCAAAGTTCACGTCATTTGGCCTTCTAGAACTCCAGATATGGGTAAACTTCTGAGCGGTGTTTGGGCTGGATTGCAGGACGTATTCGGCTTCTCTTTTGTGGCCAAATTTTGGATTTGAAAACGGCAGATTTGGGTCTTACACTATTCATGAACATTGTAGGCCTATTTCTTATATTTCTATCCATATAAATTAAACTGAAATCCAAGATCTACAGCCTCCAGATATGACCCAATAACTGAACAGGTGTCCTAATTTGAATTGAATCGGTATCTCCTTTCTAAGCTTCACCTTTTCTTTGTCCTTTCACTTTCAATAGTTAATCACATCAATCAATCCTTTGAATTGTGAGATATGCCTGCATTTAAAATGAGCATTTACCATAAATTAAAGCTATCATATATTATCGGACTTGTTATTATAAAACATGCTCTAGTTAAGGAGTTATTGATACGTCAAGTGCAAAATGATGATATAAAACCTTGATAAAAATGCACTTTTAAGTACTAATCACACCCCCCAACCAGCCTTATTACTAGTCCCTAGTAATCAAAGCGTTAAAATAGAAAAAAAAACAATTTGCAAGTTCCACAAAGCAAGGCATTCATCATTTAACTTTCATTAATCTATCCAAGTAAACAAACTATCGTTAAATTTATATATATCTGCTCAATACCTCTTAAACAAAATATTAATAAACCTCTTTTTTTTTTTTTATGTGCTCAAATGTATGAAAACATAGATGATGAGGCTTTCATTGGAAGAAAACAATATTATGTTCTAATGTTTAAGGTTAACTTCCTCGGGGTTGGGATTATTATCCTTTTTTTTTCTTTTTATTTTTTTAATATACATATAACTTAAAACACAATGCATCTTTAACCCATGTAATGAGCTTTGGCTAATGACTCCCTGCACCAGTTGGTCTTAGGGCATTAAGTGTTGAGACACCCCTTCGAGTTTAATAACTCGGGTTGCGAGATACCGATACGTAGATAGTGCAATGTTTGATTCCTTAAGCTTTTCTCCTCAACCCATGTAACAAGCGTTGGGCCAATAACTCCCAAGTCAGTTGACTTTAGGGTATTAGATGTTAAAACACCCCTTCGGGCTTAATTGCTTAGATTAGGGAGGCTATGAAACCAAACTTATCTACGTTTTTTATTATTATTATATATTTTTTTGTTTTTTTGTTTGTTTGTTTTTTTTTTGTTTTTTTTTTTTTTTTTTGCAAATTATATACTATCCATTTCCCTTAGTTGTTACCTTTAACAAAAGAACATAAATAATGTAATAATCCAATGTGCGACCCACAATCATATGTTAAAGTGTGTGTGTGAAAATCAAGGTTTAAGAATACTTGTTCAATTAGTATATAAGCAGAATCAATTGATAATAATGCGAGAGTTTGTAAACCTGAATATTTCAAGAAGTATTATGATAGACCTTGTTAAGAATGTTTACTAAGATGCGTCTCAAGAGTCACTCTAACAAAAGAACTCCTTGACTCCGCCATCTTAGTAACAACGGTTTTGCAAATAGAAAACATAGTTAGTTAATTTTTTTTTTTAGTATCAATCAACTACTACCCTTTCCCCCAACCAAAACGAGACATTGTCCTCAATGTCCTAAGGTAGAAAGATAGAGTATAGAAGACATCACCCGAAACAATGAACACTGACAAACCTGAAACACACTTAAACAAATATAAGAAATAACAAAACAAAATAATATGCTATTAATAAAACCAAAAGACACAAGGTTTCACAAACGAATGCTCAAATCCAATCTAAGCTTTTTACGGCTTTCCTCAATTGACCAATGTATGCGACTCATGGAGGGATCAATGATAGGGATGAAAGATTGTAGTTGGTCAATCAATTGTTCGAGCAAAGAGAGATTATGATTTGTCGTGCCGAAGATGTTAGAAATGCCTGTTCCACAGGCTTGATCAAGAAAAGACAACAATTTATCGTAAAAACCATTAACATTTAACAAACCTATAGGTTTATGGTGAATGTGAAGTTAGGCCCAAGAGGAAATATGAAAGATCTCTTCCAATGTGCCCAGACCACCTGGCAAGGCAATGAAAGCATCAGCATGTTTAAACATTGTATTCAATCGTTCGGACATTGTGGAGACCTGTAGTTCCTCTCCAATTGTTTTTCCAGGAGGTCGCGCTTGTGCTAAAGCTTTGGGGACGACCCCCAAAACTTGATTCGCCTCCTAAAAATGCACCTATTGACACACCCCCCATTAACCCAAGGGCCCTCCGCCATACACTAAATGAATCTTTCTCTCGCCTAATACCCGACCAAGATGATTTGTTGATTCTAAAAACTCTATTTCTTTCCCGAGAATGGATCCACCGAAAACACAAATATTTCTAATTTGAGGACTTGAGGAACTTGCCATTGCTACACACTTCGATATCGTTAAATGTGTGGGTTGAGTAGAAATGAAGGGAAGGAAGAGAAGATTTTATAGATGAGAAATTGAAAAAGCAATCAAATCACCTATATATAGGCCACTGGAGTTCTCTCTCTCTCTCTCTTTTTTCTCTCTCTTTTTTTTTTCTCTCTTTTTTTATTTTAAAAAAATGTATGTACAAGCGGTTGTGATTGTGGCTCACATCTTCCCTTGGTTTTACGTCCAAGAACGGCTTAAACGCCCTCTATGGGCCTGGGGATATGCTTCCCATCCAATTTTCTTAAAAACGGCAAAACGGGGGTCTTTTTTAGTCGATTCCCAAGACTATGTCGAGCATGTTCCTTATGAAATTGTGGCCATAAATCATGAATTGCACGATGCACATCTCCACTAGGGTGCGTCTCAAGAGTCAACGAAGATTATCTAAAGACTCCTTACTCGGGCCATCCTTAATGAACCGTATTTTATCTTCACGATTTATAGATACCATTCCTAAAGAACAACATTTGGCATTACAAGTCCATCTGGCACATCTGTGACAAACTTGCAGTCGTTTTGCATGACGTTTCTTTGCAAAAGTGCTTTGACCTGTTCCAGGCATGTATGAAATGAAAGAATTGGAGGACTCACCTGATAATCGGACCTTTGCTTCTTCAATTAGCCGACGAATATCTTCGGGAATTCCATGGTTCATTAACAATCGCAATCTTGCACATCTAGCACGGTAAATTTTTGTAATCGCATTCCGAGGTAGAGCAGAAAATACTTTTTCAATTTTTCAAGAGTGGTGTCCATTTTTTTTTTTAGATGAGAAGTGGAAAAGAGATGCAAAGAAGGGAGAAAGAGCAAAGAATTGCACAAACATATACGTATATCGGTTATCATGGGAAACCGAAAGAAACCGACTTTAAGAGTCACGGAGTACCGTTATCCGCCATTTGACCGGGGTGAGAGAAACTAGCAAAACAAAGGTCACACAAAAACAATGTGAGAAAAAGAATCAATCTTTATATACAGGATCATCCAATTCAATAGAGTTATTTTCAACTGAAAAATTGTCAAAGTAAACTTTCAAACGGTGTCCATTTACCTTGAAAACTTTACCATTCTTTGGATTCTCAATATCACAGCCCCATATGGATACACATGTTTCACAATAAAAGGACCGCTCCATCTTGATCTTAGTTTTCCAGAAATAAATGGAGTCGAGAATTATAAAGCAAGACTTTTTGACCAACATCAAATGTTTTTCTCAATATTTTCTTATCATGAAACTCTTTGATTCTTGCTTTATGAATTCTTGAATTTTCATATGCATCATTTCTTATTTCCTCAAGCTCATTTATTTGTAATTTTCACCTACTGACTAGCATCATCAAGATTTGAATTGAAAGCTTTAATAGCCCAATAAGCTTTATGTTCAAGTTCCACGGTGTAAGTGACAAGGTTTCCCATAGACTAGTCTATAAGGTGACATACCTAATGATGTTTTATAAGCAGCTCGATAAGCCCAAAGTGCATCATTAAGTTTTAAAGACCAGTCTTTCCTATTAGGGTTCACTGTTTTTTCCAAGATCTGTTTGATCTCCCTATTAGCAAGTTCTACTTGTCCACTTGTTTGAGGGTGATAAGGGTGGCAACTTTGTGTGTGATTCCATATTTCTTCATTAAAGACTCAAATGACTTGTTGCAGAAATGTGTTCCACCATCACTTATCATGGCTCGAGGGATTCCAAATCGACTTAAAATGTTTTCTTTCAAAAACTTTATCACTGTTTTGTGATCATTGGTTCGACTTGGAATTGCCTCTATCCATTTTAAAACATAATCTATGCGACCAATATATACAAAAAACCAAATGATGGAGGAAATGGACCCATAAAATCTATACCCCAAGATCAAAGATCTCAATGACAAGAATAGGATTTAAAGGCATCATGTGACGTTTTGAAATAGATCCCAACTTTTGACAATTTTCACAAGTCTTGCAGAATGCATGTGAGTCTTTGAACATGGTGGGCCATTAAAATCCACTTTGTAAGATTTTTGCAGTTGTCTTTCTTGATGAGAAATGACCCTCACATGCCTCAGAATGACAAAATTTAATGACACTACTTACCTCATTGTCAGGAATGCATCTTCAAAATATTTGATCAGGACAATATTTGAACAAATAAGGGTCATCCCAATAAAAGTTCTTCACTTCGTTCAAGAACTTTCTTTTGTCTTGGGTACTCTAATGAGCCGGCAATTGTTCTCAAACAAGAAAATTAACAATATTAGCAAACCAAGGCATTGTAGAGACAGAAAATAAAGATTCATCGTGAAAGTAGTCATCGATTGGTGTGATGTCGGATCTCGAATCGGTTGTCAATCTTGACAAATGATCTGCGACAACATTTTCGATGCCTTTCTTGTCTTTGATTGTGATATCAAATTCTTGAAGTAACAAAATCCACCGCACCAATCTAGCCTTAGAATCTTTCTTAGAGAGAAGATATTTCAATGCCGCATGATCACTAAAAACAACAACAAAGTGAGCCAACAAGATAAGATCTCGAACTTGTCACATGCAAATACTCATCGCAAGTAATTCTTTTCAGTGGTAGTGTAATTCATTTGAGCACTATTTAAAGTTTTACTTGCATAGTAAATCACATAAGGTTTCTTATCTTTTCTTTGTCCCAAGACAAGCACCCACGGCATAATCACTAGCGTCACACATTATTTCAAAAGGTAGTGACCAATCAGGAGGTTGAATGACGGGGAGCGAAGTAAGCAAGCTTTTAAGTTTAACAAAGGCTTTTTCACATTGTTCATCCATTCAAAAACATTTTCCTTTGTTAGAAGGTTACACAATGGTTTAGATATTACACTAAAATCTTTGATGAACCTTCCGCAAAAAACCAACATGTCCTAAGAATGATCTAACATCTTTAACGAGATCTTGGTGTTGGTAAGTTGGCAATTAACTCGATTTTAGATTTGTCAACCTCAATTCCTTTCGATGAAATAATGTGACCAAGTACAATGCCGTTTGTTACCATAAAGTGACATTTTTCCCAATTCAAGACAAGATTCTTCTCTTCACACCTGTTCAAAACCTTTTCCAAGTTAGTTAAACAATCATCAAATGAATCACCAAAAACAGAAAAATCATCCATAAAAATCTCAAGAAAACGTTCAACTATATCACTAAATATGCTAAGCATGCATCTTTGAAACATGGTTGGTGCATTACATAACCCAAAAGGCATTCTTCGATATGCAAAAGTACCAAATGGACATGTGAAAGTAGTCTTCTCTTGATATTTCAATGCAATTTCAATTTGATTGTAACCTGAATAGCCATCTAGGAAACAATAAAATTCATGACCCGCAACTCTTTCTAGGATTTGATCCATGAAAGGTAAAGGGAAATGATCTTTTCTAGTCATTGAATTAAGTTTCCTATAGTCAATGCACATGCACCAACCAGTAATAGTCCTAGTTGGAATTAACTCATTTTTCTCATTTGTTATCACAAGTGACTCCGGACTTTTTGGGTACAACTTGGGTAGGACTTACCCATTTGTCGTAAATAGGATAAATGATTCCATTATCTAGAAGCTTAATGACTTCATTTTTCACTACTTCTTTCATATTAGGATTAAGTCTTCGTTGCATTTCTCTAGATGGTTTAGCATTTTCCTCCAAATAAATCCTGTGTGCAAATCAAAGGACTAATTCCTTTTATGTCAACTATGGTCCATCCTAATGCATTTTTGTGCATTTTCGAGTCCGTAATAACTTACCTTCTTGATGCGCATTAAGTTTGGAAGAGATTATTACCGGAAAAGTTTCATTATCTCCCAAAAATGAGTATTTGAGATTGAATGGTAACGGCTTCAAATCAGGTTTTGGTGGTTGAACACTTGAAGGTATGGACTCAATTGATTGTGGTGGCAATTCTTCAATTTGTGGTCTCCAATTACATGCCTTTGCCTCTTCTTGAAAATAAACCATTTGCAACTCGTCAGGTTCATCAATCTCAGTTTCACTAGAAGTGGTTTGAAATTGATCATAAACTAATTTTTCAATAAAGTCCACTTCCTGTAAATCATTATCATCTCCAGGTTGCTTGCAAATGTTGAAAATATTCATCTCCAATGTCATGTTTCCAAATGATAGCTTCATCAATCCATTCCTACAATTAATCAATGCATTAGAAGTTGCAAGAAATGGACGTCCTAAAATAACAGGAATTGAATTACATGCTTCAACAGGTTGTGTATCCAAGACAATAAAATCTATAGGGTAAATGAATTTATCAACTTGTACTAACACATCCTCAATTATCCCTCTAGGCACTTTTACAGATCAATCAGCAAGTAAAAGAGTTACAGAAGTTGGTTTTAACTCACCTAGATTGAGACTTTGAAAAACCGAATATGGAAGTAAATTCACACTAGCAAGTAAAGCTCTTTCAATTTTATGTTCTCCAATAAAGCAAGAAATTGTAGGACAACCAGGGTCTTTATATTTCAAAGCATTATTGTTCTGAAGAATAGCACTTACTTGTTCGGCTAAAAATGCTTTTTTTTTCACATTCAGTTTTCTCTTCACAGTGCATAGATCTTTCAAAAATTTAGCATAGGAAGGTACCTGTTTAATAGCATCCAATAGAGGTATATTGATCCTTACCCGTTTGAAAGTTTCAAAGATTTCGAGTTATGATTGACTTTCCTTTGTTTGGTCATAGCATGAGGAAATGGAAGTCTTTGGCGGAATCAGTCTTTTCTTTACAATGTTCGATTCAACCCCTTCCTTACCCTCGGAGATTAACTCATCATCTTTCTCACAAGGTTCAAGAGTGGGTTTTTCAATAACCTTACCACCGCGAAGAGTGATGACCGATTTGACTTGATCCATGTGTTGGCTTCCGGAACTACTTGCATTTGCATTGTATTGCCCTTTGGGATTTTGGTTGTGGTTGAGATGGAAACTTACTTTTCTCTTGAAAACCGAGAGCGATGTGAATTTTGTAAGAGCATCTTTAAAATTTGTCATGCTGTGAGCAAGTTGAGTGTTGATTGTCTCTTGCTTTTCAATGAATGCATGCAATGTTTCCTCAAGATTTCTTCTAGGAGGTGGAGCATAAGGAGTTGCATATCCATGAGAATTTTGGAAATTATAGTGTGCTTGAAATGGTGGCTGTGAAGTTTGTGCATTGTTGTTATCACTCTTCCAACTGAAATTCAGGTGATTTCTCCAACCAGGTTGTATGTTTGCGAGTATGGGTTATGATTGGGCCTTTGGAAACTATTTAAAGCATGGGCTTGTTCATGGAGGCATTCTTTGAAAGAAGGCAAAGTTGGATAGTCATTGGTTGCATGTTCATTCGTTTCTGCAGATTTGACACACAATGTCTTGAACAGATTTTAATTGACCACTCTTTTTTAATTCTAGTGCCTCAACTTTTCTAGCTAAAGATGCAAATTTGGCTTGGAGGTCATGATCTTCCCTAAGGTTGTACATACCTCCACTAGATGTATGAGGTTGGGTTTTACTTGGTGCCTCATAAGTGCCTGTAGTGTCCCAATTTTGCACATTTTCAGCTAGCAAGTCTAGGTACTCCATTGCTTCATTAGGGTCTTTATCTTTAAAAGTTTCATTGCACATCAATTCAACCATTTGCCTATCTTTAGGTGCTAATCCTTCATAAAATTGTGAAACCAATCTCCATGTTTCAAAACCATGATGAGGGCAAGTATTAAGCAAGTCTCGATACCTATCCCAACATTGGTAAAATGTTTCACTTGGTTTTTGAGTGAAAGTGGTGATTTGTCTTTTGAAAGAGTTGGTTCTGTGAGATGGAAAAAACTTCTTTAAAAATTATTGTTGCATTTCATCCCAAGCACGAATGGATCCTGACCTAAGATTTTGTAGTCATGTTTTAGCTTTATCTTTTAATGAAAAAGGAAAAAGCTTTAATCTAATGGTATTCATGCTACAATTTAAGTCATTATAGGTGTTACAAACTTCTTCAAATTCTCTCAAATGCAAGTATGGATTTTCTAGATCTAAGCCATGAAAAGAAGGTAAAAGTTGAATAATGCCCGACTTAAAATTAAAATGGGATGCATCGGGAGGGAAAACTATGCATGAGGGTGCACTTGTTCTTGCGGGATTCATGTGGTCTCTCAGTGTCCTAACACGATTATTCTCGTTATTCTCATTATGAAGTGACTGGTTATCTTCTTCGGCCATATTTTCTGAAAATGATGAGGATACCCTAAAAAGTCTATCACTTAATGTACGTGACCAAACACTCATGCACGTGTAGAAAGAGAATAAAAGGAAGAAGAAAACAAAAGAAAAAGAAACAAAACAAAAGAAACAAAGTTAGATACAAGAAAAGTGAAAAGAGAAAACAAAATAAAAACTATAATTTGTACAAGAATTTACCTCCCAAGCAACGGCGCCAAAAACTTGACACGACCAAAAGATTGATGTCTTCTCCCAAGTGCAGGAGTGTCGAAGTAATAAAAAAACCGGCAAGACCTAGGTCGAACCACGAGAGGTTAATTGTATAAATTATAATTAATAAAACAACAACAACAACAACAACAATAATAACAACAATAATAGTAACAATAATAGTAATAGTAATAGTAATATTAATAGTAATAGTAATAATAATAATAATACTCAGTATGTGGCGTTGTTATACCTGAGAATGATCTAAAAGATCGGGTCACAGGTTTCCAGCCTATATACCGAGTTTATGAAAAGATCAAAGAGATATATTATATAATATAAACAGATTTCGATGCGAATGAACAAGGCAAGACCAACAATGTCGGGATCCTTGATCAAACACAGAGCATACTTAACGTACATAAAATATAACAAGAATGTAAATAATAATAATAATAACAACAATAATAGTAGTAGTAGTAGTAGTAGTAGTAGTAGTACTAATAATAATAAAGAAGAAGAGGAAGAAATTAATGAGAACTTTGAGATGAAAGATTAATGTAAAGATTAAACAATGATAAAAACAAATGTCAAGGTTAGAGGATCCACTAATAGTATTAGAGATAAGTAAAGTATAAACTCTTTATAAATTATCAACATAATCATATTAATCATCTTATTTACGTAACACCATACTTATAAATTTTATCGGTATTCATGATGCTAACTTATGTTGACAACAAATCAAGTTCCTCTCATAATAACGATGTCGTACGAAGACTATGAAGGATCAAGTATTTGATGTACCAAGTGTTATACAACACAAATCTAGATTAACCATTTAACAAGCAAGGTATTAAGAATTAATAAGATAAAAATGATAAGACATGTTAATAGCAAACTTTCTTGGATATAAACATTAAAGTCCATGTTGAGTTTATATTATACTTATCCTAACACCATTAGTGAAACCTTTTCACCTTGACATAATTAACTTAGCTAGACATTATGAAGAAGAAAAACATAAATAAACAATATAAGAACATAAACATGATATAAGTTAACTAAGTATAGTAAAGAAAATAAAAGGCATGAACAAGAGATTAATGAAAGCAAAACTTACGTATTACAAAAATATAAAGAGAGAGCAAGAACATGATCTTGATATGAAGAACCAAGATTTCAAATGAATGGCAAATGCCTCCTTTTATAGGCTAAAATTCAGAACTATTCATTTGGTAATTGATTATTGATGTAGTGGCCAACTATTGATTTAGTGGACTTGGTGGACAGCAACACTCAAGCATTTTGGCTGGATAAATTGACATTGATGCAATCCGAATTTGGCAAAGTGCTCCTCATGAGAGTTGTTGGCAATCATCTTATCTTTCCACCCATACAATTTCAGAGCATTTGGATCACTAGAGCTCTAGATATGGCTAAAATACTGAGTAGTGCTGCTGGTGGACGTGGTGGATAGCCCTCAAGCTCTTGTCTGGATGAAATGTCATTGTTACCATCAGACGTTGAGTAGGTCTTCTTCATGAAAGTTGTAGGAAATGGTCTTTTACTTCCACCCACCAAATTGCACGTCATTTGGCCTTCTAGAACTCCAGATATGGGTAAACTTCTGAGCAGTGTTTGGGCTGGATTGCAGGACAGATTCTGGCTTCTCTTTTGTGGCCAAATTTTGGATTTGAAAACGGCAGATTTGGGTCTTACACTATTCATGAACATTGTAGGCCTATTTCTTATCTTTCTATCCATATAAATTAAACTGAAATCCAAGATCTACAGCTCCAGATATGACCCAATAACTGAACAGTGTCCCAATTTGAATTGAATCGGTATCTCCTTTCTAAGCTTCACCTTTTCTTTGTCCTTTCACTTTCAATAGTTAATCACATCAATCAATCCTTTGAATTGTGAGATATGCCTGCATTTAAAATGAGCATTTACCATAAATTAAAGCTATCTTATATTATCGAGACTTGTTATTATAAAACATGCTCTAGTTAAGGAGTTATTGATACGTCAAGTGCAAAATGATGATATAAAACCTTAATAAAAATGCACTTTTAAGTACTAATCAGTTACCAAGTAGATTGAAGGTCGGGATGGTAGTTAGTACACCTTTAGGGAAAAATATAAACATTGATGAGGTTTACAAGGGAGTGATACTATACATTGAGGGGGTAGAACTAAGGGTGAACCTCATGCCTTTAGAATTATATGATTTTGATTTGATTTTGGGAATGGATTGGTTGAGTAGATATAGGGCACAAGTAGATTGTTTCACAAAGACCGTAAGCCTCCAAGATGTGAGTGGTAAGAGAGTAGTATTCACGGGGAGAGGAGGGTGATTCCAAACTCCATAATCTCGGTCATGACGGCCGGAAAACCGATTAGAAAAGGATGCCCCGCTCGGTTGTCTCATGTGAGAGAATTAAAGAAGGGGAGCATAGAATTAACAAATATCCCAGTTGTAAAAGAATTTCAAGACGTGTTTCCGGAAGAATTACGGGACTACCTCCAATCGAGAGATTGAGGTTTCCATTGAGACTCTTCCGGGAGTCAACCCTATAGCACAGACCCCTTATAGAATGGCCCCTATAGAACTAGCTGAACTGAAGATCCAACTTCAGGAGTTGCTGGACAAAGGGTTCATACGACCGAGCAATTCACCTTGGGGAGCCCCGGTGTTATTTGTAAAGAAAAAGGATGGTACGTTCAGGTTATGTATTGACTATCGTCAGCTGAACAAAGTGACGGTAAAGAACAAGTATCCGCTACCCCGGATAGATGACCTGTTTGATCAGTTGAAGGGTGCGAGAGTATTCTCAAAGATAGATCTGAGATCGGGGTATCATCAACTAAGAATCAGAGAACAGGACATACAGAAGTAAGACCTTTAGAACCCGCTATGGCCATTATGAATTCTTAGTGATGCCTTTTGGGTTAACTAATGCCCCGGCAGTATTCATGGACCTGATGAATCGAGTGTTTCGGTTTTATTTAGATAAATGTGTGGTGGTGTTTATTGATGATATACTGGTATATTCAAGCTCTTATTTGGAACATGAGAAGCACTTGAGGAAGGTGTTGGAGATATTGAGAGAAAATAAATTGTATGCAAAACCGGATAAATGTGAGTTCTGGCTCAAAGAGGTGATATTTTTGGGACATGTTATTTCAGCGGGGGGAATATGTGTAGACCTAGGAAAAGTGGAGGCAGTTCTAAAGTGGGAGAAGCCCACGAGTGTGACCGAAATCCGAAGCTTCTTAGGCCTTGCAGGGTATTATAGAAGGTTTATCGAAGGGTTTTCAACAATAGCATCGCCTCTGACCAAGTTGACTCGTAAAGAAGTAAGGTTTAATTGGTCAAAGGAATGCGAGGAGAGTTTTCAGGAGTTGAAAAGAAGGCTTACATCGGCCCGTTTTGGTCCTTCCTTCCGGAATGAAGGGTTCATGGTTTACAGTGATGCCTCAAGGAGGGGTTTGGGATGTGTACTAATGCAACATGGAAAGGTGATCGCCTATGCTTCCAGACAGTTAAAGCCACATGAAGTGAACTACCCGGTCCATGACTTGGAACTTGCAGCAGTGGTATTTGCCTTAAGAGTATGGAGACATTATTTGTATGGAACACAAGTCCAGATTTTCACCGACCATAAGAGTTTGAAGTATTTAATGTCGCAAAAGGAGTTAAACATGCGATAGAGGAGGTGGGTGGAATTGATAAAAGACTACGACTCGCGTAATTGACTACCATCCCGGCAAAGCCAATGTAGTGGCGGGACGCCTTGAGTCGGAAAGGGACAGCGGTGGTGGGTGATACAGAATTACAAAACAAGAGAATTTGATGGAATTAAAAAAGATGGGATTGCGGTTAAGCGTGGGTCCTGAAGGGTCACTACTGGCTCATATAAAGATCGGATCGGTACTACGGGATAAAGTTCTAGAAGCTCAATTGGCGGATAAGGGTATAGGAAAAATCAAAGAAAAAATCAAGCAAGGCAAAGAGTTATCCCTTCGGGTTGTACGGGAGGGTTGGTGGCAATGGGAAAACGAGTTTACGTACCTGAGAATAAGGCCTTAAAGGGTGAAATATTGAAGGAAGCTCATGAATCTCGGTTTGCAACCCATCCCGGGAGCACCAAGATGTATAGGGACCTCAAAGAGTATTACTGGTGGCCAAATATGAAGAAGGAGATAGCAAAATACGTGTCAAGATGTGGGATATGTCAACAAGTGAAGATAGAACACCAAAGGCCGGCAGGGGAATTGCAACCGCTACCAATTCCGGAATGGAAATGGGAAAATATAGTCATGGACTTTGTAATCGGATTTCCAAAGGGAAAAAGGAGCAATGATGCTATATGGGTAGTGGTAGATCGACTAACAAAGTCAGCTCTGTTCTTGCCCACGAAAATGACGGACCCCGTAGACAAGTTGGCCAAATTATACGTGAATGAAGTGGTTAGACTACATGGAGTGCCCTTATCAATTGTGTCAGACCGAGACCCAAGATTCACCTCGAGGTTATGGTCATGCTTACAACCAGCTTTGGGAACCGAGGTGAACCTGAGCACGGCATTCCACCCCCAGACAGATGGCCAATCTGAAAGAACTATCCAAACACTTGAAGACCTTTTAAGGTCATGTGTGCTAGAGTTTGGGGGAAACTAGGAAGACTTGTTACCATTGGTAGAGTTCACGTATAATAATAGTTACCAAGATTCTATTGGGATGGCTCCATATGAAGCCCTTTATGGGAGAAAATGTCGCACTCCGATATGCTTGGGATGAAATTGGAGAAAGGAAACTCTTGGGTCCCGAAATGGTACAAATAACAAGCGATAAAGTAAGAGTGATCGGGCAAAGAATGAAGGAAGCCCAAGATAGACGGAAGAGTTATTCGGTATAACCGGGGAGACCTTTAGAATTCCAAATAGGGGATAGAGTATTCTTAAAGGTGGCACCGTGGGGAAGGGCATCATTCGGTTTGGAATGAAAGGAAAGCTTGCTCCGAGGTACATTGGCCCATTTGAGGTGATAGCTAGGATAGGGCCAGTTGCTTACCGCCTGAAACTACCGGCACACCTAGAGAAGATTCACAATGTATTCCATGTATCACTATTGCGGAAGGCGGAAGTGGATCCTTCCCAAGTGTTACCTCCAGTTCCTATGGAAGTAAAAGAAGATTTGACACTCGAGACCAGGCCAGTCAAGATCATGGATCGAAGTGAAAAAACATTGAGGAATAAGAGAGTACCACTAGTCAGAGTGTTGTGGAGAAACTCACAAATTGAGGAAGAAACGTGGGAGAGAGAATCAGAGATTAAGGAAAAATACCCCCACCTATTCTTTGAGTCGGGTAGCGGTTTAAATTTCGGGGACGAAATTTTTATTAGGAGGGGAGAATGTGAAGCCCGAGAATAAAGTATGCAAAAAAAAAAAAAGAGGGGGAGTTTATAATAATTAAAAAAATAGAAAAATAGAAGGGGCTAAAATAAGAAAAAGGGAGAAAGATGGGACCAAAATGAATTAAGAAGAGATGGGACTATAAATACCCATCCCTTCTCTCATTCATGACCGGGAACAAAAAGGAAAGGGGAGGGAAAATTTTCGGATTTTCCTTCACCAAGCTTAAGAGAAAACACTTAAATTTCTATACCTACACAAACCTTAGATTTTCTACGTGGGGAGACAAACCGGGGCAGGAGATTTGCAAGAAGAAAAAGAGATAGAATTTCTAAGAGAAGAGGGAGTGGGAGGTCAGTTTGCTTGTAGAGAAGAAAGGGGTTAGGAAACTTTAATAAAATCATAAATCAAACCTAAACTTCCTCCAGGTATGAAGTTCTAAACCAATTGGGAAAGCCAAATTAAATTCATGCAAGAATTGTGCATTAATTTGAAGTTTGAAAGATTAGGGTCTTTGAGTAAAATTTGGGGAAATGTAGAATTAATTGGAACTAAATGAGTTTAGCAGCATAGGTTGCCTAAAAAGGATGGAATTATGCAAAGAAGATTTCAAAAAAACCAAAGACCATGGGGAAATAGTGGTCGGCCATGAGATTGTTAGGAAAGAAAGGAAATTGTGATAGTTGCATTGTTTTCCTTATTGCAAAATTAAAACGAGTTTCAGGAGGTGAATAATAAGGAAATGTGGTGATTGAGTGTATATATATATATATATATATATATATATATATATATATATATATGTAAAAAAAAAAAAGAGAGAGAAGGAAGCTGATTTTAAAGGGACCAGCCCTTTGGAGGGGAAGGAAAAAAAACAGAGGAGAACGTATGACTCCCCTGTTAATTAATTAGGTGTGTTGTTATAGTGTAGTTACAAATTGTAACTTATAAGGGAGAGGAACCTACGTTCCAGGTAAGGTGAAAACATGGCTGAAATTGATGGGGAAAAATGATTGGAAATAAAAATTGTAGGTACCTTCTCCATTGAATAGTATACTCCTTATATTATTATGTTTTGGAATATTAATGTATTAATCTATACTTGGAAAAATTATAGCATAATAGCTTATGTTCAGAACACTAAATTGTGTTGTGCTTATATATATGATATTTCAGTGCTTGGATGGTCCTCTTAATTAATAATTTATGCATGTGATATGAGATGGAGATTGAGAATGAAGATTTGTCCTATGTATATTCTCGAATGAATAAAATGATTGAATGTACCAATCATGGATGTGATTATGGGTGGGATGTGATTATAATTGTGTGCAGGATAAATTGTCGATAACTTGGGATCTCCGGTATAGGGGAGACTCTCTAGAAATTTCGTTAGAAATTTTGGTGAATTTAACTAAAAAAAAAAAATTTCTCCATTTGCCCTTTATGTAAGAGTTAAACAAATATATATATTGATTGAAATTATTTTGAGGTTGTTACAATTAATCTTTTTAAATTTATTCTAAATTTTATAGTTTTAAAACTTTGAACTATACTTGACGTATCATAAACAGAAATCTTAATTAATTTTTTTAAAAAAAAATTAAATTTTATCATTTCAAAACATTTAAACTATCCTTGAAGAATTCAAAACAGAAATCATAATTACTTTTTTAAAATTTATTTTAAATTTTATAATTTTAAAACTTTTAACTATGCTTGAAGTAGAAAAAACTGAAATCATAATTAACTTTTTGAAATTTCTTTTAAATTTATAATTTTTAAAAATTTCAACTATCCTTGAATAATTCAAAACAGAAATCATAATTACTTTTTTAAAATTAATTTTAAATTTTATATTTTAAAACTTTGAACTGCTTGAAGTATTCAAAACAGAAATCATAATTAGTCTTTTTAAATTTATTTAAAATTTTATAATTTGAAAACTTTCAACTATACTTGAAGTATCATAAATAGAAATCGTAATTAATTTTTTTAAATTTCTTTTAAATTTTATAATTTCAAAACATTTAAACTATCCTTCAAGAATCGAAAACAGAAATCCTAATAACTTTTTTAAAATTTCTTTTAAATTTTATAAATGTAAAACTTTTCAACCATCCTAGGATAATCCAAAATAGAAATCATAATTATTTTTTTAAAATTTATTTTAAATTTGAAATTTTAAAACTTTGAACTCCTTAAAGTTTTCAGAACAGAAATCATAATTAATATTTTTAAATTTATTTTAAATTTTATAATTTAAAAAATTTCAACTATGCTTTAAGTTTCATAAACAGAAATCGTAATTAATTTTTTAAAATTTCTTTTAAATTTCAAAATTTCAAACATTTAAACTATCCTTCAAGAATCCAAAACAGCAATCCTAACAACTTTTTTAAAATTTCTTTTAAATTTTTATAATTTTAAAACATTTCAACTATCCTTGAATAATTCAAAACAGAAATCCTAATTACTTTATTAAAGTTTCTTTTAAATTTTATATTTTAAAACTTTGAACTCCTTAAAGTTTTTAGAATAGAAATCATAATTAATATTTTTAAATTTATTTTAAATTTCATAATTTAAAAACTTTCAACTATGTTTTAGGTTTCATAAACAGAAATCGTAATTAATTTTTTTAAATTTCTTTTAAATTTTATAATTTCAAAACATTTAAACGATCCTTCAAGAATCTAAAACATGAATCCTAATAACTTTTTTAAAATTTCTTTAAAATTTTATATTTTAAACTTTGAACTGCTTGAAGTACTCAAAACATAAATCATAATTAATCTTTTTAATTTTATTTTAAATTTTATAATTTGAAAACTTTCAATTATGTTTGAAGTATCATAAACAGAAATCATAATTACTTTTATTAAATTTCTTTTAAATTTTATAATTTCAAAACATTTAAACTATCTTTCAAGAAACCAAAACAGAAATCATAATAACTTTTTCAAAATTTCTTTTAAATTTTATAATTTTAAAACATTTCAACTATCCTTGGATAATCCAAAACAGAAATCATAATTACTTTTTTAAAATTTATTTTAAATTTTATATTTTAAAACTTTGAACTGTTTGAAGTATTCAAAACAGAAATCATAATTATTTTTTTAAAATTTCTTTTAAATTTTATAATTTCAAAACATCTAAACTATCTTTCAAGAATCCAAAACAGAAATCATAATAACTTTTTCAAAATTTCTTTTAAATTTTATAATTGTAAAACATTTCAACTATCCTAGGATAATCCAAAACCGAAATCCTAATTACTTTTTTTCAAATTTCTTTTAAATTTTATAATTTCTAAACATTTCAACTATCTTTCGAGAATCGAAAATAGAAATCCTAACTTTTTTAAAATTTCTTTTAAATTTATAATTTTAAAACATTTCAACCATCCTTGAATAATTCAAAATAGAAATCATAATTATTTTTTTAAAATTTATTTTAAATTTTAAATTTTAAAACTTTGAACTACTTGAAGTATTCAAAACAGAAATCATAATTAATCTTTTTAATTTTATTTTAAATTTTATAATTTGAAAACTTTCAACTATACTTGAAGTATCCTAAACAGAAATCATGATTAATTTTATTAAATTAATTTGAAATTTTATAATTTCAAAACATTTAAATTATCATTCAAGAATCCAAAACAGAAATCCTAATTAATTTTTTCAAATTTCTTTTAAATTTTATAATTTTAAAACATTTCAACTATCCTTGGATAATCCAAAACAGAAATCATAATTACTTTTTTAAAATTTACTTTAAATTTTATATTTTAAAACTTTGAACTGCTTGAAGTTTGCAAAACAAAAATCATAATTAATCTTTTTAAATTTATTCTAAATTTTATAGTTTTAAAACTTTGAACTATGCTTGACGTATCATAAACAGAAATCTTAATTAAGTTTTTTTAAAAAAAATTAAATTTTATAATTTCAAAACATTTAAACTATCCTTGAAGAATTCAAAACAGAAATCATAATTACTTTTTTAAAATTTCTTTTAAATTTTATAATTTTAAAACTTTCAACTATGCTTGAAGTATAAAAAACTGAAATCATAATTAACTTTTTGAAATTTCTTTTAAATTTATAATTTTTAAACATTTCAACTATCCTTGAATAATTCAAAACAGAAATCATAATAACTTTTTTAAAATTAATTTTAAATTTTATATTTTAAAACTTTGAACTGCTTGAAGTATTCAAAGAAGAAATCATAATTAGTCTTTTTAAATTTATTTAAAATTTTATAATTTGAAAACTTTCAATTATGTTTGAAGTATCATAAACAGAAATCATAATAACTTTTTCAAAATTTCTTTAAAATTTTATAATTTCAAAACATTTAAACTATCTTTCAAGAATCCAAAACAGAAATCATAATAACTTTTTCAAAATTTCTTTTAAATTTTATAATTTTAAAACATTTCAACTATCCTTGGATAATCCAAAACAGAAATCATAATTAATTTTTTTAAAATTTATTTTAAATTTTATATTTTAAAACTTTGAACTGCTTGAAGTATTCAAAACAGAAATCATAATTACTTTTTTTAAATTTCTTTTAAATTTTATAATTTTAAAACATCTAAACTATCGTTCAAGAATCCAAAACAGAAATCATAATAACTTTTTCAAAATTTCTTTTAAATTTTATAATTGTAAAACATTTCAACTATCCTAGGATAATCCAAAACCGAAATCCTAATTACTTTTTTCAAATTTCTTTTAAATTTTATAATTTCTAAACATTTCAACTATCCTTCGAGAATCGAAAATAGAAATCCTAAGAACTTTTTTAAAATTACTTTTAAATTTATAATTTTAAAAAATTTCAACCATCCTTGAATAATTCAAAATAGAAATCATAATTATTTTTTTAAAATTTATTTTAAATTTTATATTTTAAAACTTTGAACTGCTTGAAGTATTCAAAACAGAAATCATAATTAATCTTTTTAATTTTATTTTAAATTTTATAATTTGAAAACTTTCAACTATACTTGAAGTATCCTAAACAGAAATCATGATTAATTTTATTAAATTAATTTGAAATTTTATAATTTCAAAACATTTAAACTATCATTCAAGAATCCAAAACAGAAATCCCAATTACTTTTTTCAAATTTCTTTTAAATTTTATAATTTTAAAACATTTCAACTATCCTTGGATAATCCAAAACAGAAATCATAATTACTTTTTTAAAATTTTATTTTAAATTTTATATTTTAAAACTTTCAACTACTTGAAGTATGCAAAACGTGAAATCATAATTAGTCTTTTTAAATTTATTTTAAATTTTATAATTTGAAAACGTTCAACTATACTTGAAGTATAATAAAGAGAAACCGTAATTAATTTTTTTCAATTTCTTTTAAATTTTATAATTTTAAAACTTTAAACTATACTTGAAGTATCCAAAAAAGAAATCATAATTATTTTTTAAAATTAATTTTAAATTTTATAATTTTAAAACATTTCAACCATCCTTGAATAATCCAAAACGAAATCATAATTACTTTTTAAAAATTTATTTTAAATTTTATAATTTTTAAACTTTCAACCATGCTTGAAGTATCAAAAAAGTGAAATCATAATTAATTTTTTAAAATTTCTTTTAAATTTTATAATTTTTAAACTTGTCAAATATCCTCTAATAATTCAAAACAGAAATCATAATTACTTTTTTAAAATTTATTTTAAATTTCATATTTTGAAACTTTGAACTGCTTGAAGTATCTAAAACAGAAATAACAATTACTTTTTTAAAATTGATTTTAAATTTTATAATTTTTAAACTTTCAACTACGCTTGAAGTATCATCAAACGAAATCATAATTAATTTTTTTAATTTTTTTATAAAATTTTATAATTTTAAAACATTTCAACTATCCTTGAATAATTCAAAACAGAAATCATAATTACTTTTTAAAAATTTATTTTAAATTTTATATTTTAAAACTTTGAACTGCTTGAAGTATTCAAAACAGAAATCATAATTAATCTTTTTAATTTTATTTTAAATTTTATAATTTGAAAACTTTCAACTATACTTGAAGTATCCTAAACAAAAATCATGATTAATTTTATTAAATTAATTTGAAATTTTATAATTTCAAAACATTTAAACTATCATTCAAGAATCCAAAACAGAAATCCTAATTACTTTTTTCAAATTTCTTTTAAATTTTATAATTTTAAAACATTTCAACTATCCTTGGATAATCCAAAACAGAAATCATAATTAGTTTTTTAAAATTTTCTTTAAATTTTATATTTTAAAACTTTGAACTACTTGAAGTTTGCAAAACAGAAATCATAATTAATCTTTTTAAATTTATTCTAAATTTTATAGTTTTAAAACAGAATTCATAATTATTTTTTGAAAATTTATTTTAACTTTTATAATTTTAAAACTTTCAACTATGCTTGAAGAATCAAAAACAGAAATCTTAATTAATTTTTTAAAATTTCTTTTAGATTTTATTATTTTAAAACATTTCAACTATCCTTGCATAATTCAAAACATAAATCATAATAAATTTTTTAAATTTTATTTTAAATTTTATATTTTAAAACTTTCAACTGCTTGAAGTATGCAAAACGTGAAATCATAATTAGTCTTTTTAAATTTATTTTAAATTTTATAATTTGAAAACGTTCAACTATACTTGAAGTATAATAAAGAGAAACCGTAATTAATTTTTTTCAATTTCTTTTAAATTTTATAATTTTAAAACTTTAAACTATACTTGAAGTATCCAAAAAAGAAATCAAAATTATTTTTTAAAATTAATTTTAAATTTTATAATTTTAAAACATTTCAACCATCCTTGAATAATCCAAAACAGAAATCATAATTACTTTTTAAAAATTTATTTTAAATTTTATAATTTTTAAACTTTCAACCATGCTTGAAGTATCAAAAAAGTGAAATCATAATTAATTTTTTAAAATTTTTTTTAAATTTTATAATTTTTAAACTTGTCAAATATCCTCTAATAATTCAAAACGGAAATCATAATTACTTTTTTAAAATTTATTTTAAATTTCATATTTTAAAACTTTGAACTGCTTGAAGTATCTAAAACGAAATAACAATTACTTTTTTAAAATTGATTTTAAATTTTATAATTTTTAAACTTTCAACTACGCTTGAAGTATCATCAAACGAAATCATAATTAATTTTTTTAATTTTTTTAAAATTTTATAATTTTAAAACATTTCAACTATCCTTGAATAATTCAAAACAGAAATCATAATTACTTTTTAAAAATTTATTTTAAATTTTATATTTTAAAACTTTGAACTGCTTGAAGTATTCAAAACAGAAATCATAATTAACCTTTTTAAATTTATTTTAAATTTTATATTTTAAAACTTTCAACTATGCTTGAAGTATCAAAAACAGAAATCTTAATTAATTTTTTAAAATTTCTTTTAGATTTTATTATTTTAAAACATTTCAACTATCCTTGCATAATTCAAAACATAAATCATAATAAATTTTTTAAATTTTATTTTAAATTTTATATTTTAAAACTTTGAACTGCTTGAAGTATGGAAAACAGAATTCATAATTTGTCTTTTTAAATTTTATAATTTGAAAACATTCAACTATACTTGAAGTATAATAAAGAGAAACCGTAATTAATTTTTTTCAACTTCTTTTAAATTTTATAATTTTAAAACTTTAAACTATACTTGAAGTATCCAAAAAAGAAATCATAATTATTTTTTAAAATTTATTTTAAATTTTATAATTTTAAAACATTTCAACCATCCTTGAATAATCCAAAACGAGAAATCATAGTTACTTTTTAAAAATTTATTTTCAATTTTATAATTTTAAAACTTTCAACAATGCTTGAAGTATCAAAAAGTGAAATCATAATTAATTTTTTAAAATTTCTTTTAAATTTTATAATTTTTAAACTTGTCAAATTTCCTCTAATAATTCAAAACACAAATCATAATTACTTTTTTAAAATTTATTTTAAATTTTATATTTTAAAACTTTGAACTACTTGAAGTATCCAAAACAGAAATCATAATTAACCTTTTTAAATTTATTTTAAACTTTATAATTTGAAAACTCTCAACTATGCTTCAAGTATCATAAACAAAAATCATAATTAAGTTTTTTAAATTTCTTTTAAATTTTATAATTTCAAAACATTTAAAATATCATTGAAGAATCCAAAATAGAAATCCTAATTACTTTTTTCAAATTTCTTTTAAATTTTATAATGTCAAAACATTTAAACTATCATTAAAGAATCCAAAACAGAAATCATAATTACTTTTTTAAATTTCTTTTAAATTTTATAATTTCAAAACCTTTAAACTATCCTTGAAGAATCCAAAACAGAAAATCTAATTAATTTATTAAAATTTATTTTAAATTTTATAATTTTAAAACATTTAAACTATCCTTGAATTATGAAAAAGAGAAATCATAATAACTTTTTTTTAATTTCTTTTAAATTTTATAATTTTAAAATATTTCAACTCTCCTTGAGTAATCCAAAACAGAAATCATAATTATTTTTTGAAAATTTATTTTAATTTTTATAATTTTAAAACTTTCAACTATACTTGAAGTATCAAAAACAGAAATCTTAATTAATTTTTTAAAATTTCTTTTAGATTTTATTATTTTAAAACATTTCAACTATCCTTGCATAATTCAAAACATAAATCATAATAAAGTTTTTAAATTTTATTTTAAATTTTATATTTTAAAACTTTGAACTGCTTGAAGTATGCAAAACAGAAATCATAATTAGTCTTTTTAAATTTATTTTAAATTTTATAATTTGAAAACATTCAACTATACTTGAAGTATAATAAAGAGAAACCGTAATTAATTTTTTTCAATTTTTTTTGAATTTTATAATTTTAAAACTTTAAACTATACTTGAAGTATCCAAAAAAGAAATCATAATTATTTTTTAAAATTTATTTTAAATTTTATAATTTTAAAACATTTCAACCATCCTTGAATAATCCAAAACAGAAATCATAGTTACTTTTTTAAAAATTTATTTTAAATTTTATAATTTTAAAACTTTCAACTATGCTTGAAGTATCAAAAAAGTGAAATCATAATTAATTTTTTAAAATTTCTTTTAAATTTTATAATTTTTAAACTTGTCAAATATCCTCTAATAATTCAAAAAGAAATCATAATTACTTTTTTAAAATTTATTTTAAATTTTATATTTTAAAACTTTGAACTGCTTGAAGTATTCAAAACAGAAATCATAATTAACCTTTTTAAATTTATTTTATATTTTATATTTTAAAACTTTCAACTATGCTTGAAGTATCATCAAACGAAATCGTAATTAATTTTTTTAAAATTTCTTTTAAATTTTATAATTTGAAAACATTTCAACTATCCTTGAATAATTCAAAACAGAAATCATAATTATATTTTTAAAATTTATTTCAAATTTTATATTTCAAAACTTTGAACTACTTGAAGTATCCAAAAAGAAATCATAATTAACCTTTTTAAATTTATTTTAAACTTTATAATTTGAAAACTCTCAACTATGCTTCAAGTATCATAAACAGAAATCATAATTAATTTTTTTAAATTTCTTTTAAAGTTGATAATTTCAAAACATTTAAACTATCCTTGAAGAATCCAAAATAGAAATCCTAATTACTTTTTTCAAATTTCTTTTAAATTTTATAATGTCAAAACATTTAAACTATCATTAAAGAATCCAAAACAGAAATCATAATTAACCTTTTTAAATTTATTTTAAATTTTATAATTTGAAAACATTCAACTATACTTGAAGTATAATAAAGAGAAACCGTAATTAATTTTTTTCAATTTCTTTTGAATTTTATAATTTTAAAACTTTAAACTATACTTGAAGTATCAAATAGTGAAATCATAATTATTTTTTAAAATTTATTTTAAATTTTATAATTTTAAAACATTTCAACCATCCTTGAATAATCCAAAACAGAAATCATAGTTACTTTTTAAAAATTTATTTTAAATTTTATAATTTTAAAACTTTCAACTATGCTTGAAGTATCAAAAAAGTGAAATCATAATTAATTTTTTAAAATTTCTTTTAAATTTTATAATTTTTAAACTTGTCAAATATCCTCTAATAATTCAAAACAGAAATCATAATTACTTTTTTAAAATTTATTTTAAATTTTATATTTTAAAACTTTGAATCGCTTGAAGTATTCAAAACAGAAATCATAATTAACCTTTTTAAATTTATTTTATATTTTATATTTTAAAACTTTCAACTATGCTTGAAGTATCATCAAACGAAATCGTAATTAATTTTTTAAAATTTCTTTTAAATTTTATAATTTGAAAACATTTCAACTATCCTTGAATAATTCAAAACAGAAATCGTAATTATATTTTTAAAATTTATTTCAAATTTTATATTTCAAAACTTTGAATTACTTGAAGTATCCAAAACAGAAATCATAATTAACCTTTTTAAATTTATTTTAAACTTTATAATTTGAAAACTCTCAACTATGCTTCAAGTATCATAACAGAAATCATAATTAATTTTTTTAAATTTCTTTTAAAGTTGATAATTTCAAAACATTTAAACTATCCTTGAAGAATCCAAAATAGAAATCCTAATTACTTTTTTCAAATTTCTTTTAAATTTTATAATGTCAAAACATTTAAACTATCATTAAAGAATCCAAAACAGAAATCATAATTACTTTTTTAAATTTCTTTTAAATTTTATAATTTCAAAACCTTTAAACTATCCTTGAAGAATCCAAAACGGAAAACCTAATTAATTTATTAAAATTTCTTTTAAATTTTATAATTTTAAAACATTTAAACTATCCTTGCATTATGAAAAAGAGAAATCATAATAACTTTTTTTTAATTTATTTTAAATTTTATAATTTTAAAATATTTCAACTCGCTTGAATAATCTAAAACAGAAATCATAATTATTTTTTGAAAATTTATTTTAATTTTTATAATTTTAAAACTTTCAACTATGCTTGAAGTATCAAAAAACAGAAATCTTAATTAATTTTTTAAAATTTCTTTTAGATTTTATTATTTTAAAACATTTCAACTATCCTTGCATAATTCAAAACATAAATCATAATAAATTTTTTAAATTTTATTTTAAATTTTATATTTTAAAACTTTGAACTGCTTGAAGAACGCAAAACAGAAATCATAATTTGTCTTTTTAAATTTATTTTAAATTTTATAATTTGAAAACATTCAACTATACTTGAAGTATAATAAAGAGAAACCGAATTAATTTTTTTCAATTTCTTATGAATTTTATAATTTTAAAACTTTAAACTATACTTGAAGTATCCAAAAAAGAAATCATAATTATTTTTTAAAATTTATTTTAAATTTTATAATTTTAAAACATTTCAACCATCCTTGAATAATCCAAAACAGAAATCATAGTTACTTTTTAAAAATTTATTTTAAATTTTATAATTTTAAAACTTTCAACTATGCTTGAAGTATCAAAAAAGTGAAATCATAATTAATTTTTTTAAAATTTCTTTTAAATTTTATAATTTTTAAACTTGTCAAATATCCTCTAATAATTCAAAACGGAAATCATAATTACTTTTTTAAAATTTATTTTAAATTTTATATTTTAAAACTTTGAACTGCTTGAAGTATTCAAAACAGAAATCATAATTAACCTTTTTAAATTTATTTTATATTTTATATTTTAAAACTTTCAACTATGCTTGAAGTATCATCAAACGAAATCGTAATTAATTTTTTAAAATTTCTTTTAAATTTTATAATTTGAAAACATTTCAACCATCCTTAAATACTTCAAAACAGAAATCATAATTACATTTTTAAAATTTATTTCAAATTTTATATTTCAAAACTTTGAACTACTTGAAGTATCCAAAACAGAAATCATAATTAATCTTTTTAAATTTATTTTAAACTTTATAATTTGAAAACTCTCAACTATGCTTCAAGTATCATAAACAGAAATCATAATTAATTTTTTTAAATTTCTTTTAAAGTTGATAATTTCAAAACATTTAAACTATCCTTGAAGAATCCAAAATAGAAATCCTAATTACTTTTTTCAAATTTCTTTTAAATTTTATAATGTCAAAACATTTAAACTATCATTAAAGAATCCAAAACAGAAATCATAATTACTTTTTTAAATTTCTTTTAAATTTTATAATTTCAAAACCTTTAAACTATCCTTGAAGAATCCAAAACAGAAAACCTAATTAATTTATTAAAATTTCTTTTAAATTTTATAATTTTAAAACATTTAAACTATCCTTGAATTATGAAAAAGAGAAATCATAATAACTTTTTTTTTAATTTATTTTAAATTTTATAATTTTAAAATATTTCAACTCTGCTTGAATAATCTAAAACAGAAATCATAATTATTTTTTGAAAATTTATTTTAATTTTTATAATTTTAAAACTTTCAACTATGCTTGAAGTATCAAAACAGAAATCTTAATTAATTTTTTAAAATTTCTTTTAGATTTTATTATTTTAAAACATTTCAACTATCCTTGCATAATTCAAAACATAAATCATAATAAATTTTTTAAATTTTATTTTAAATTTTATATTTTAAAACTTTGAACTGCTTGAAGAATGCAAAACAAAAATCATAATTTGTCTTTTTAAATTTATTTTAAATTTTATAATTTGAAAACATTCAACTATACTTGAAGTATAATAAAGAGAAACCGTAATTAATTTTTTTCAATTTCTTTTGAATTTTATAATTTTAAAACTTTAAACTATACTTGAAGTATCCAAAAAAGAAATCATAATTATTTTTTAAAATTTATTTTAAATTTTATAATTTTAAAACATTTCAACCATCCTTGAATAATCCAAAACAGAAATCATAGTTACTTTTTAAAAATTTATTTTAAATTTTATAATTTTAAAACTTTCAACTATGCTTGAAGTATCAAAAAAGTGAAATCATAATTAATTTTTTAAAATTTCTTTTAAATTTTATAATTTTTAAACTTGTCAAATATCCTCTAATAATTCAAAACAGAAATCATAATTACTTTTTTAAAATTTATTTTAAATTTTATATTTTAAAACTTTGAACTGCTTGAAGTATTCAAAACAGAAATCATAATTAACCTTTTTAAATTTATTTTATATTTTATATTTTAAAACTTTCAACTATGCTTGAAGTATCATCAAACGAAATCGTAATTAATTTTTTAAAATTTCTTTTAAATTTTATAATTTGAAAACATTTCAACTATCCTTGAATAATTCAAAACAGAAATCATAATTATATTTTTAAAATTTATTTCAAATTTTATATTTCAAAACTTTGAACTACTTGAAGTATCCAAAAGAAATCATAATTAACCTTTTTAAATTTATTTTAAACTTTATAATTTGAAAACTCTCAACTATGCTTCAAGTATCATAAACAGAAATCATAATTAATTTTTTTAAATTTCTTTTAAAGTTGATAATTTCAAAACATTTAAACTATCATTGAAGAATCCAAAATAGAAAACCTAATTAATTTATTAAAATTTCTTTTAAATTTTATAATTTTAAAACATTTAAACTATCCTTGCATTATGAAAAAGAGAAATCATAATAACTTTTTTTTAATTTATTTTAAATTTTATAATTTTAAAATATTTCAACTCTCCTTGAATAATCTAAAACAGAAATCATAATTATTTTTTGAAAATTTATTTTAATTTTTATAATTTTAAAACTTTCAACTATGCTTGAAGTATCAAAACAGAAATCTTAATTAATTTTTTAAAATTTCTTTTAGATTTTATTATTTTAAAACATTTCAACTATCCTTGCATAATTCAAAACATAAATCATAATAAATTTTTTAAATTTTATTTTAAATTTTATATTTTAAAACTTTGAACTGCTTGAAGAATGCAAAACAAAAATCATAATTTGTCTTTTTAAATTTATTTTAAATTTTATAATTTGAAAACATTCAACTATACTTGAAGTATAATAAAGAGAAACCGTAATTAATTTTTTTCAATTTCTTTTGAATTTTATAATTTTAAAACTTTAAACTATACTTGAAGTATCCAAAAAAGAAATCATAATTATTTTTTAAAATTTATTTTAAATTTTATAATTTTAAAACATTTCAACCATCCTTGAATAATCCAAAACAGAAATCATAGTTACTTTTTAAAAATTTATTTTAAATTTTATAATTTTAAAACTTTCAACTATGCTTGAAGTATCAAAAAAGTGAAATCATAATTAATTTTTTAAAATTTCTTTTAAATTTTATAATTTTTAAACTTGTCAAATATCCTCTAATAATTCAAAACAGAAATCATAATTACTTTTTTAAAATTTATTTTAAATTTTATATTTTAAAACTTTGAACTCGCTTGAAGTATTCAAAACAGAAATCATAATTAACCTTTTTAAATTTATTTTATATTTTATATTTTAAAACTTTCAACTATGCTTGAAGTATCATCAAACGAAATCGTAATTAATTTTTTAAAATTTCTTTTAAATTTTATAATTTGAAAACATTTCAACTATCCTTGAATAATTCAAAACAGAAATCATAATTATATTTTTAAAATTTATTTCAAATTTTATATTTCAAAACTTTGAACTACTTGAAGTATCCAAAACAGAAATCATAATTAACCTTTTTAAATTTATTTTAAACTTTATAATTTGAAAACTCTCAACTATGCTTCAAGTATCATAAAAGAAATCATAATTAATTTTTTTAAATTTCTTTTAAAGTTGATAATTTCAAAACATTTAAACTATCATTGAAGAATCCAAAATAGAAAACCTAATTAATTTATTAAAATTTCTTTTAAATTTTATAATTTTAAAACATTTAAACTATCCTTGCATTATGAAAAAGAGAAATCATAATAACTTTTTTTTAATTTATTTTAAATTTTATAATTTTAAAATATTTCAACTCTGCTTGAATAATCTAAAACAGAAATCATAATTATTTTTTGAAAATTTATTTTAATTTTTATAATTTTAAAACTTTCAACTATGCTTGAAGTATCAAAACAGAAATCTTAATTAATTTTTTAAAATTTCTTTTAGATTTTATTATTTTAAAACATTTCAACTATCCTTGCATAATTCAAAACATAAATCATAATAAATTTTTTAAATTTTATTTTAAATTTTATATTTTAAAACTTTGAACTGCTTGAAGAATGCAAAACAAAAATCATAATTTGTCTTTTTAAATTTATTTTAAATTTTATAATTTGAAAACATTCAACTATACTTGAAGTATAATAAAGAGAAACCGTAATTAATTTTTTTCAATTCCTTTTGAATTTTATAATTTTAAAACTTTAAACTATACTTGAAGTATCCAAAAAAGAAATCATAATTATTTTTTAAAATTTATTTTAAATTTTATAATTTTAAAACATTTCAACCATCCTTGAATAATCCAAAACAGAAATCATAGTTACTTTTTAAAAATTTATTTTAAATTTTATAATTTTAAAACTTTCAACTATGCTTGAAGTATCAAAAAAGTGAAATCATAATTAATTTTTTAAAATTTCTTTTAAATTTTATAATTTTTAAACTTGTCAAATATCCTCTAATAATTCAAAACAGAAATCATAATTACTTTTTTAAATTTTATTTTAAATTTTATATTTTAAAACTTTGAACTGCTTGAAGTATTCAAAACAGAAATCATAATTAACCTTTTTAAAATTTATTTTATATTTTATATTTTAAAACTTTCAACTATGCTTGAAGTATCATCAAACGAAATCGTAATTAATTTTTTTAAAATTTCTTTTAAATTTTATAATTTGAAAACATTTCAACTATCCTTGAATAATTCAAAACAGAAATCATAATTATATTTTTAAAATTTATTTCAAATTTTATATTTCAAAACTTTGAACTACTTGAAGTATCCAAAACAGAAATCATAATTAACCTTTTTAAATTTATTTTAAACTTTATAATTTGAAAACTCTCAACTATGCTTCAAGTATCATAAGCGAGAAATCATAATTAATTTTTTTAAATTTCTTTTAAAGTTGATAATTTCAAAACATTTAAACTATCCTTGAAGAATCCAAAATAGAAATCCTAATTACTTTTTTCAAATTTCTTTTAAATTTTATAATGTCAAACCATTTAAACTATCATTAAAGAATCCAAAACAGAAATCATAATTACTTTTTTAAATTTCTTTTAAATTTTATAATTTCAAAACCTTTAAACTATCCTTGAAGAATCCAAAACAGAAAACCTAATTAATTTATTAAAATTTCTTTTAAATTTTATAATTTTAAAACATTTAAACTATCCTTGAATTATGAAAAAGAGAAATCATAATAACTTTTTTTTAATTTATTTTAAATTTTATAATTTTAAAATATTTCAACTCTCCTTGAATAATCGAAAACAGAAATCATAATTATTTTTTGAAAATTTATTTTAATTTTTATAATTTTAAAACTTTCAACTATGCTTGAAGTATCAAAACAGAAATCTTAATTAATTTTTTAAAATTTCTTTTAGATTTTATTATTTTAAAACATTTCAACTATCCTTGCATAATTCAAAACATAAATCATAATAAATTTTTTAAATTTTATTTTAAATTTTATATTTTAAAACTTTGAACTGCTTGAAGAATGCAAAACAGAAATCATAATTTGTCTTTTTAAATTTATTTTAAATTTTATAATTTGAAAACATTCAACTATACTTGAAGTATAATAAAGAGAAACCGTAATTAATTTTTTTCAATTTCTTTTGAATTTTATAATTTTAAAACTTTAAACTATACTTGAAGTATCCAAAAAAGAAATCATAATTATTTTTTAAAATTTATTTTAAATTTTATAATTTTAAAACATTTCAACCATCCTTGAATAATCCAAAACAGAAATCATAGTTACTTTTTAAAAATTTATTTTAAATTTTATAATTTTAAAACTTTCAACTATGCTTGAAGTATCAAAAAAGTGAAATCATAATTAATTTTTTAAAATTTCTTTTAAATTTTATAATTTTTAAACTTGTCAAATATCCTCTAATAATTCAAAACACAAATCATAATTACTTTTTTAAAATTTATTTTAAATTTTATATTTTAAAACTTTGAACGCTTGAAGTATTCAAAACAGAAATCATAATTAACCTTTTTAAATTTATTTTATATTTTATATTTTAAAACTTTCAACTATGCTTGAAGTATCATCAAACGAAATCGTAATTAATTTTTTAAAATTTCTTTTAAATTTTATAATTTGAAAACATTTCAACTATCCTTGAATAATTCAAAGAAATCATAATTATATTTTTAAAATTTATTTCAAATTTTATATTTCAAAACTTTGAACTACTTGAAGTATCCAAAACAGAAATCATAATTAACCTTTTTAAATTTATTTTAAACTTTATAATTTGAAAACTCTCAACTATGCTTCAAGTATCATAAGCAGAAATCATAATTAATTTTTTTAAATTTCTTTTAAAGTTGATAATTTCAAAACATTTAAACTATCCTTGAAGAATCCAAAATAGAAATCCTAATTACTTTTTTCAAATTTCTTTTAAATTTTATAATGTCAAACCATTTAAACTATCATTAAAGAATCCAAAACAGAAATCATAATTACTTTTTTAAATTTCTTTTAAATTTTATAATTTCAAAACCTTTAAACTATCCTTGAAGAATCCAAAACAGAAAACCTAATTAATTTATTAAAATTTCTTTTAAATTTTATAATTTTAAAACATTTAAACTATCCTTGAATTATGAAAAAGAGAAATCATAATAACTTTTTTTTAATTTATTTTAAATTTTATAATTTTAAAATATTTCAACTCTCCTTGAATAATCTAAAACAGAAATCATAATTATTTTTTTGAAAATTTATTTTAATTTTTATAATTTTAAAACTTTCAACTATGCTTGAAGTATCAAAACAGAAATCTTAATTAATTTTTTAAAATTTCTTTTAGATTTTATTATTTTAAAACATTTCAACTATCCTTGCATAATTCAAAACATAAATCATAATAAATTTTTTAAATTTTATTTTAAATTTTATATTTTAAAACTTTGAACTGCTTGAAGAATGCAAAACAGAAATCATAATTTGTCTTTTTTAAATTTATTTTAAATTTTATAATTTGAAAACATTCAACTATACTTGAAGTATAATAAAGAGAAACCGTAATTAATTTTTTTCAATTTCTTTTGAATTTTATAATTTTAAAACTTTAAACTATACTTGAAGTATCCAAAAAAGAAATCATAATTATTTTTTAAAATTTATTTTAAATTTTATAATTTTAAAACATTTCAACCATCCTTGAATAATCCAAAACAGAAATCATAGTTACTTTTTAAAAATTTATTTTAAATTTTATAATTTTAAAACTTTCAACTATGCTTGAAGTATCAAAAAAGTGAAATCATAATTAATTTTTTAAAATTTCTTTTAAATTTTATAATTTTTAAACTTGTCAAATATCCTCTAATAATTCAAAACAGAAATCATAATTACTTTTTTAAAATTTATTTTAAATTTTATATTTTAAAACTTTGAACTGCTTGAAGTATTCAAAACAGAAATCATAATTAACCTTTTTAAATTTATTTTATATTTTATATTTTAAAACTTTCAACTATGCTTGAAGTATCATCAAACGAAATCGTAATTAATTTTTTAAAATTTCTTTTAAATTTTATAATTTGAAAACATTTCAACTATCCTTGAATAATTCAAAACAGAAATCATAATTATATTTTTAAAATTTATTTCAAATTTTATATTTCAAAACTTTGAACTACTTGAAGTATCCAAAACAGAAATCATAATTAACCTTTTTAAATTTATTTTAAACTTTATAATTTGAAAACTCTCAACTATGCTTCAAGTATCATAAACAGAAATCATAATTAATTTTTTTAAATTTCTTTTAAAGTTGATAATTTCAAAACATTTAAACTATCATTGAAGAATCCAAAATAGAAAACCTAATTAATTTATTAAAATTTCTTTTAAATTTTATAATTTTAAAACATTTAAACTATCCTTGCATTATGAAAAAGAGAAATCATAATAACTTTTTTTTTAATTTATTTTAAATTTTATAATTTTAAAATATTTCAACTCTCTTGAATAATCTAAAACAGAAATCATAATTATTTTTTGAAAATTTATTTTAATTTTTATAATTTTAAAACTTTCAACTATGCTTGAAGTATCAAAACAGAAATCTTAATTAATTTTTTAAAATTTCTTTTAGATTTTATTATTTTAAAACATTTCAACTATCCTTGCATAATTCAAAACATAAATCATAATAAATTTTTTAAATTTTATTTTAAATTTTATATTTTAAAACTTTGAACTGCTTGAAGAATGCAAAACAAAAATCATAATTTGTCTTTTTAAATTTATTTTAAATTTTATAATTTGAAAACATTCAACTATACTTGAAGTATAATAAAGAGAAACCGTAATTAATTTTTTTCAATTTCTTTTGAATTTTATAATTTTAAAACTTTAAACTATACTTGAAGTATCCAAAAAAGAAATCATAATTATTTTTTAAAATTTATTTTAAATTTTATAATTTTAAAACATTTCAACCATCCTTGAATAATCCAAAACAGAAATCATAGTTACTTTTTAAAAATTTATTTTAAATTTTATAATTTTAAAACTTTCAACTATGCTTGAAGTATCAAAAAAGTGAAATCATAATTAATTTTTTAAAATTTCTTTTAAATTTTATAATTTTTAAACTTGTCAAATATCCTCTAATAATTCAAAACAGAAATCATAATTACTTTTTTAAAATTTATTTTAAATTTTATATTTTAAAACTTTGAACTCGCTTGAAGTATTCAAAACAGAAATCATAATTAACCTTTTTAAATTTATTTTATATTTTATATTTTAAAACTTTCAACTATGCTTGAAGTATCATCAAACGAAATCGTAATTAATTTTTTAAAATTTCTTTTAAATTTTATAATTTGAAAACATTTCAACTATCCTTGAATAATTCAAAGCAGAAATCATAATTATATTTTTAAAATTTATTTCAAATTTTATATTTCAAAACTTTGAACTACTTGAAGTATCCAAAATAGAAATCATAATTAACCTTTTTAAATTTATTTTAAACTTTATAATTTGAAAACTCTCAACTATGCTTCAAGTATCATAAACGAAATCATAATTAATTTTTTTAAATTTCTTTTAAAGTTGATAATTTCAAAACATTTAAACTATCCTTGAAGAATCCAAAATAGAAATCCTAATTACTTTTTTCAAATTTCTTTTAAATTTTATAATGTCAAAACATTTAAACTATCATTAAAGAATCCAAAACAGAAATCATAATTACTTTTTTAAATTTCTTTTAAATTTTATAATTTCAAAACCTTTAAACTATCCTTGAAGAATCCAAAACAGAAAACCTAATTAATTTATTAAAATTTCTTTTAAATTTTATAATTTTAAAACATTTAAACTATCCTTGCATTATGAAAAAGAGAAATCATAATAACTTTTTTTTTAATTTATTTTAAATTTTATAATTTTAAAATATTTCAACTCCTTGAATAATCGAAAACAGAAATCATAATTATTTTTTGAAAATTTATTTTAATTTTTATAATTTTAAAACTTTCAACTATGCTTGAAGTATCAAAACAGAAATCTTAATTAATTTTTTAAAATTTCTTTTAGATTTTATTATTTTAAAACATTTCAACTATCCTTGCATAATTCAAAACATAAATCATAATAAATTTTTTAAATTTTATTTTTAAATTTTATATTTTAAAACTTTGAACTGCTTGAAGAATGCAAAACAAAAATCATAATTTGTCTTTTTAAATTTATTTTAAATTTTATAATTTGAAAACATTCAACTATACTTGAAGTATAATAAAGAGAAACCGTAATTAATTTTTTTCAATTTCTTTTGAATTTTATAATTTTAAAACTTTAAACTATACTTGAAGTATCCAAAAAAGAAATCATAATTATTTTTTAAAATTTATTTTAAATTTTATAATTTTAAAACATTTCAACCATCCTTGAATAATCCAAAACAGAAATCATAGTTACTTTTTAAAAATTTATTTTAAATTTTATAATTTTAAAACTTTCAACTATGCTTGAAGTATCAAAAAAGTGAAATCATAATTAATTTTTTAAAATTTCTTTTAAATTTTATAATTTTTAAACTTGTCAAATATCCTCTAATAATTCAAAACAGAAATCATAATTACTTTTTTAAAATTTATTTTAAATTTTATATTTTAAAACTTTGAACTGCTTGAAGTATTCAAAACAGAAATCATAATTAACCTTTTTAAATTTATTTTATATTTTATATTTTAAAACTTTCAACTATGCTTGAAGTATCATCAAACGAAATCGTAATTAATTTTTTAAAATTTCTTTTAAATTTTATAATTTGAAAACATTTCAACTATCCTTGAATAATTCAAAACAGAAATCATAATTATATTTTTAAAATTTATTTCAAATTTTATATTTCAAAACTTTGAACTACTTGAAGTATCCAAAACAGAAATCATAATTAACCTTTTTAAATTTATTTTAAACTTTATAATTTGAAAACTCTCAACTATGCTTCAAGTATCATAAACGGAAATCATAATTAATTTTTTTAAATTTCTTTTAAAGTTGATAATTTCAAAACATTTAAACTATCCTTGAAGAATCCAAAATAGAAATCCTAATTACTTTTTTCAAATTTCTTTTAAATTTTATAATGTCAAAACATTTAAACTATCATTAAAGAATCCAAAACAGAAATCATAATTACTTTTTTAAATTTCTTTTAAATTTTATAATTTCAAAACCTTTAAACTATCCTTGAAGAATCCAAAACGAGAAAACCTAATTAATTTATTAAAATTTCTTTTAAATTTTATAATTTTAAAACATTTAAACTATCCTTGCATTATGAAAAAGAGAAATCATAATAACTTTTTTTTAATTTATTTTAAATTTTATAATTTTAAAATATTTCAACTCTGCTTGAATAATCGAAAACAGAAATCATAATTATTTTTTTGAAAATTTATTTTAATTTTTATAATTTTAAAACTTTCAACTATGCTTGAAGTATCAAAAACAGAAATCTTAATTAATTTTTTAAAATTTCTTTTAGATTTTATTATTTTAAAACATTTCAACTATCCTTGCATAATTCAAAACATAAATCATAATAAATTTTTTAAATTTTATTTTAAATTTTATATTTTAAAACTTTGAACCGCTTGAAGAATGCAAAACAGAAATCATAATTTGTCTTTTTAAATTTATTTTAAATTTTATAATTTGAAAACATTCAACTATACTTGAAGTATAATAAAGAGAAACCGAATTAATTTTTTTCAATTTCTTTTGAATTTTATAATTTTAAAACTTTAAACTATACTTGAAGTATCCAAAAAAGAAATCATAATTATTTTTTAAAATTTATTTTAAATTTTATAATTTTAAAACATTTCAACCATCCTTGAATAATCCAAAACAGAAATCATAGTTACTTTTTAAAAATTTATTTTAAATTTTATAATTTTAAAACTTTCAACCATGCTTGAAGTATCAAAAAAGTGAAATCATAATTAATTTTTTAAAATTTCTTTTAAATTTTATAATTTTTAAACTTGTCAAATTTCCTCTAATAATTCAAAACACAAATCATAATTACTTTTTTAAAATTTATTTTAAATTTTATATTTTAAAACTTTGAACTACTTGAAGTATCCAAAATAGAAATCATAATTAACCTTTTTAAATTTATTTTAAACTTTATAATTTGAAAACTCTCAACTATGCTTCAAGTATCATAAACAAAAATCATAATTAATTTTTTTAAATTTCTTTTAAAGTTGATAATTTCAAAACATTTAAACTATCATTGAAGAATCCAAAATAGAAATCCTAATTACTTTTTTTCAAATTTCTTTTAAATTTTATAATGTCAAAACATTTAAACTATCATTAAAGAATCCAAAACAGAAATCATAATTACTTTTTTAAATTTCTTTTAAATTTTATAATTTCAAAACCTTTAAACTATCCTTGAAGAATCCAAAATAGAAAATCTAATTAATTTATTAAAATTTCTTTTAAATTTTATAATTTTAAAACATTTAAACTATCCTTGAATTATGAAAAAGAGAAATCATAATAACTTTTTTTTAATTTCTTTTAAATTTTATAATTTTAAAATATTTCAACTCTCCTTGAATAATCTAAAACAGAAATCATAATTATTTTTTGAAAATTTATTTTAATTTTTATAATTTTAAAACTTTCAACTATACTTGAAGTATCAAAACAGAAATCTTAATTAATTTTTTAAAATTTCTTTTAGATTTTATTATTTTAAAACATTTCAACTATCCTTGCATAATTCAAAACATAAATCATAATAAATTTTTTAAATTTTATTTTAAATTTTATATTTTAAAACTTTGAACTGCTTGAAGAATGCAAAACAGAAATCATAATTTGTCTTTTTAAATTTATTTTAAATTTTATAATTTGAAAACATTCAACTATACTTGAAGTATAATAAAGAGAAACCGTAATTAATTTTTTTCAATTTCTTTTGAATTTTATAATTTTAAAACTTTAAACTATACTTGAAGTATCCAAAAAAGAAATCATAATTATTTTTTAAAATTTATTTTAAATTTTATAATTTTAAAACATTTCAACCATCCTTGAATAATCCAAAACAGAAATCATAGTTACTTTTAAAAATTTATTTTAAATTTTATAATTTTAAAACTTTCAACTATGCTTGAAGTATCAAAAAAGTGAAATCATAATTAATTTTTTAAAATTTCTTTTAAATTTTATAATTTTTAAACTTGTCAAATATCCTCTAATAATTCAAAACAGAAATCATAATTACTTTTTTAAAATTTATTTTAAATTTTATATTTTAAAACTTTGAACTGCTTGAAGTATTCAAAACAGAAATCATAATTAACCTTTTTAAATTTATTTTATATTTTATATTTTAAAACTTTCAACTATGCTTGAAGTATCATCAAACGAAATCGTAATTAATTTTTTAAAATTTCTTTTAAATTTTATAATTTGAAAACATTTCAACTATCCTTGAATAATTCAAAACAGAAATCATAATTATATTTTTAAAATTTATTTCAAATTTTATATTTCAAAACTTTGAACTACTTGAAGTATCCAAAACAGAAATCATAATTAACCTTTTTAAATTTATTTTAAACTTTATAATTTGAAAACTCTCAACTATGCTTCAAGTATCATAAACAGAAATCATAATTAATTTTTTTAAATTTCTTTTAAAGTTGATAATTTCAAAACATTTAAACTATCCTTGAAGAATCCAAAATAGAAATCCTAATTACTTTTTTCAAATTTCTTTTAAATTTTATAATGTCAAAACATTTAAACTATCATTAAAGAATCCAAAACAGAAATCATAATTACTTTTTTAAATTTCTTTTAAATTTTATAATTTCAAAACCTTTAAACTATCCTTGAAGAATCCAAAAAAGAAAACCTAATTAATTTATTAAAATTTATTTTAAATTTTATAATTTTAAAACATTTAAACTATCCTTGAATTATGAAAAAGAGAAATCATAATAACTTTTTTTTTAATTTATTTTAAATTTTATAATTTTAAAATATTTCAACTCTCCTTGAATAATCGAAAACAGAAATCATAATTATTTTTTGAAAATTTATTTTAATTTTTATAATTTTAAAACTTTCAACTATGCTTGAAGTATCAAAAACAGAAATCTTAATTAATTTTTTAAAATTTCTTTTAGATTTTATTATTTTAAAACATTTCAACTATCCTTGCATAATTCAAAACATAAATCATAATAAATTTTTTAAATTTTATTTTAAATTTTATATTTTAAAACTTTGAACTGCTTGAAGAATGCAAAACAGAAATCATAATTTGTCTTTTTAAATTTATTTTAAATTTTATAATTTGAAAACATTCAACTATACTTGAAGTATAATAAAGAGAAACCGAATTAATTTTTTTCAATTTCTTATGAATTTTATAATTTTAAAACTTTAAACTATACTTGAAGTATCCAAAAAAGAAATCATAATTATTTTTTAAAATTTATTTTAAATTTTATAATTTTAAAACATTTCAACCATCCTTGAATAATCCAAAACAGAAATCATAGTTACTTTTTAAAAATTTATTTTCAATTTTATAATTTTAAAACTTTCAACCATGCTTGAAGTATCAAAAAAGTGAAATCATAATTAATTTTTTAAAATTTCTTTTAAATTTTATAATTTTTAAACTTGTCAAATTTCCTCTAATAATTCAAAACACAAATCATAATTACTTTTTTAAAATTTATTTTAAATTTTATATTTCAAAACTTTGAACTACTTGAAGTATCCAAAACAGAAATCATAATTAACCTTTTTAAATTTATTTTAAACTTTATAATTTGAAAACTCTCAACTATGCTTCAAGTATCATAAACAGAAATCATAATTAATTTTTTTAAATTTCTTTTAAAGTTGATAATTTCAAAACATTTAAACTATCCTTGAAGAATCCAAAATAGAAATCCTAATTACTTTTTCAAATTTCTTTTAAATTTTATAATGTCAAAACATTTAAACTATCATTAAAGAATCCAAAACAGAAATCATAATTACTTTTTTAAATTTCTTTTAAATTTTATAATTTCAAAACCTTTAAACTATCATTGAAGAATCCAAAATAGAAAACCTAATTAATTTATTAAAATTTCTTTTAAATTTTATAATTTTAAAACATTTAAACTATCCTTGCATTATGAAAAAGAGAAATCATAATAACTTTTTTTAATTTATTTTAAATTTTATAATTTTAAAATATTTCAACTCTGCTTGAATAATCTAAAACAGAAATCATAATTATTTTTTGAAAATTTATTTTAATTTTTATAATTTTAAAACTTTCAACTATGCTTGAAGTATCAAAACAGAAATCTTAATTAATTTTTTAAAATTTCTTTTAGATTTTATTATTTTAAAACATTTCAACTATCCTTGCATAATTCAAAACATAAATCATAATAAATTTTTTAAATTTTATTTTAAATTTTATATTTTAAAACTTTGAACCGCTTGAAGAATGCAAAACAGAAATCATAATTTGTCTTTTTAAATTTATTTTAAATTTTATAATTTGAAAACATTCAACTATACTTGAAGTATAATAAAGAGAAACCGTAATTAATTTTTTTCAATTTCTTTTGAATTTTATAATTTTAAAACTTTAAACTATACTTGAAGTATCCAAAAAAGAAATCATAATTATTTTTTAAAATTTATTTTAAATTTTATAATTTTAAAACATTTCAACCATCCTTGAATAATCCAAAACAGAAATCATAGTTACTTTTTAAAAATTTATTTTAAATTTTATAATTTTAAAACTTTCAACTATGCTTGAAGTATCAAAAAAGTGAAATCATAATTAATTTTTTAAAATTTCTTTTAAATTTTATAATTTTTAAACTTGTCAAATATCCTCTAATAATTCAAAACAGAAATCATAATTACTTTTTTAAATTTTATTTTAAATTTTATATTTCAAAACTTTGAACTGCTTGAAGTATTCAAAACAGAAATCATAATTAACCTTTTTAAATTTATTTTATATTTTATATTTTAAAACTTTCAACTATGCTTGAAGTATCATCAAACGAAATCGTAATTAATTTTTTAAAATTTCTTTTAAATTTTATAATTTGAAAACATTTCAACTATCCTTGAATAATTCAAAACAGAAATCATAATTATATTTTTAAAATTTATTTCAAATTTTATATTTCAAAACTTTGAACTACTTGAAGTATCCAAAACAGAAATCATAATTAACCTTTTTAAATTTATTTTAAACTTTATAATTTGAAAACTCTCAACTATGCTTCAAGTATCATAACAGAAATCATAATTAATTTTTTTAAATTTCTTTTAAAGTTGATAATTTCAAAACATTTAAACTATCCTTGAAGAATCCAAAATAGAAATCCTAATTACTTTTTTCAAATTTCTTTTAAATTTTATAATGTCAAAACATTTAAACTATCATTAAAGAATCCAAAACAGAAATCATAATTACTTTTTTAAATTTCTTTTAAATTTTATAATTTCAAAACCTTTAAACTATCCTTGAAGAATCCAAAACAGAAAACCTAATTAATTTATTAAAATTTATTTTAAATTTTATAATTTTAAAACATTTAAACTATCCTTGAATTATGAAAAAGAGAAATCATAATAACTTTTTTTTAATTTATTTTAAATTTTATAATTTTAAAATATTTCAACTCTCCTTGAATAATCGAAAACAGAAATCATAATTATTTTTTGAAAATTTATTTTAATTTTTATAATTTTAAAACTTTCAACTATGCTTGAAGTATCAAAACAGAAATCTTAATTAATTTTTTAAAATTTCTTTTAGATTTTATTATTTTAAAACATTTCAACTATCCTTGCATAATTCAAAACATAAATCATAATAAATGTTTTAAATTTTATTTTAAATTTTATATTTTAAAACTTTGAACTGCTTGAAGAATGCAAAACAGAAATCATAATTTGTCTTTTTAAATTTAATTTAAATTTTATAATTTGAAAACATTCAACTATACTTGAAGTATAATAAAGAGAAACCGTAATTAATTTTTTCAATTTCTTTTGAATTTTATAATTTTAAAACTTTAAACTATACTTGAAGTATCCAAAAAAGAAATCATAATTATTTTTTAAAATTTATTTTAAATTTTATAATTTTAAAACATTTCAACCATCCTTGAATAATCCAAAACAGAAATCATAGTTACTTTTTAAAAATTTATTTTAAATTTTATAATTTTAAAACTTTCAACTATGCTTGAAGTATCAAAAAAGTGAAATCATAATTAATTTTTTAAAATTTCTTTTAAATTTTATAATTTTTAAACTTGTCAAATTTCCTCTAATAATTCAAAACACAAATCATAATTACTTTTTTAAAATTTATTTTAAATTTTATATTTCAAAACTTTGAACTACTTGAAGTATCCAAAACAGAAATCATAATTAACCTTTTTAAATTTATTTTAAACTTTATAATTTGAAAACTCTCAACTATGCTTCAAGTATCATAAAAGAAATCATAATTAATTTTTTTAAATTTCTTTTAAAGTTGATAATTTCAAAACATTTAAACTATCCTTGAAGAATCCAAAATAGAAATCCTAATTACTTTTTTCAAATTTCTTTTAAATTTTATAATGTCAAAACATTTAAACTATCATTAAAGAATCCAAAACAGAAATCATAATTACTTTTTTAAATTTCTTTTAAATTTTATAATTTCAAAACCTTTAAACTATCCTTGAAGAATCCAAAACAGAAAACCTAATTAATTTATTAAAATTTCTTTTAAATTTTATAATTTTAAAACATTTAAACTATCCTTGAATTATGAAAAAGAGAAATCATAATAACTTTTTTTTAATTTATTTTAAATTTTATAATTTTAAAATATTTCAACTCTCCTTGAATAATCTAAAACAGAAATCATAATTATTTTTTGAAAATTTATTTTAATTTTTATAATTTTAAAACTTTCAACTATGCTTGAAGTATCAAAAACAGAAATCTTAATTAATTTTTTAAAATTTCTTTTAGATTTTATTATTTTAAAACATTTCAACTATCCTTGCATAATTCAAAACATAAATCATAATAAATTTTTTAAATTTTATTTTAAATTTTATATTTTAAAACTTTGAACTGCTTGAAGAATGCAAAACAGAAATCATAATTTGTCTTTTTAAATTTATTTTAAATTTTATAATTTGAAAACATTCAACTATACTTGAAGTATAATAAAGAGAAACCGAATTAATGTTTTTCAATTTCTTATGAATTTTATAATTTTAAAACTTTAAACTATACTTGAAGTATCCAAAAAAGAAATCATAATTATTTTTTAAAATTTATTTTAAATTTTATAATTTTAAAACATTTCAACCATCCTTGAATAATCCAAAACAGAAATCATAGTTACTTTTTAAAAATTTATTTTCAATTTTATAATTTTAAAACTTTCAACCATGCTTGAAGTATCAAAAAAGTGAAATCATAATTAATTTTTTAAAATTTCTTTTAAATTTTATAATTTTTAAACTTGTCAAATATCCTCTAATAATTCAAAACACAAATCATAATTACTTTTTTAAAATTTATTTTAAATTTTATATTTCAAAACTTTGAACTACTTGAAGTATCCAAAACAGAAATCATAATTAACCTTTTTAAATTTATTTTAAACTTTATAATTTGAAAACTCTCAACTATGCTTCAAGTATCATAAACAGAAATCATAATTAATTTTTTTAAATTTCTTTTAAAGTTGATAATTTCAAAACATTTAAACTATCCTTGAAGAATCCAAAATAGAAATCCTAATTACTTTTTTCAAATTTCTTTTAAATTTTATAATGTCAAAACATTTAAACTATCATTAAAGAATCCAATACAGAAATCATAATTACTTTTTTAAATTTCTTTTAAATTTTATAATTTCAAAACCTTTAAACTATCCTTGAAGAATCCAAAACAGAAAACCTAATTAATTTATTAAAATTTCTTTTAAATTTTATAATTTTAAAACATTTAAACTATCCTTGCATTATGAAAAAGAGAAATCATAATAACTTTTTTTAATTTATTTTAAATTTTATAATTTTAAAATATTTCAACTCTCCTTGAATAATCTAAAACAGAAATCATAATTATTTTTTGAAAATTTATTTTAATTTTTATAATTTTAAAACTTTCAACTATGCTTGAAGTATCAAAACAGAAATCTTAATTAATTTTTTAAAATTTCTTTTAGATTTTATTATTTTAAAACATTTCAACTATCCTTGCATAATTCAAAACATAAATCATAATAAATTTTTTAAATTTTATTTTAAATTTTATATTTTAAAACTTTGAACTGCTTGAAGAATGCAAAACAGAAATCATAATTTGTCTTTTTAAATTTATTTTAAATTTTATAATTTGAAAACATTCAACTATACTTGAAGTATAATAAAGAGAAACCGTAATTAATTTTTTTCAATTTCTTTTGAATTTTATAATTTTAAAACTTTAAACTATACTTGAAGTATCCAAAAAAGAAATCATAATTATTTTTTAAAATTTATTTTAAATTTTATAATTTTAAAACATTTCAACCATCCTTGAATAATCCAAAACAGAAATCATAGTTACTTTTTAAAAATTTATTTTAAATTTTATAATTTTAAAACTTTCAACTATGCTTGAAGTATCAAAAAAGTGAAATCATAATTAATTTTTTAAAATTTCTTTTAAATTTTATAATTTTTAAACTTGTCAAATATCCTCTAATAATTCAAAACAGAAATCATAATTACTTTTTTAAATTTTATTTTAAATTTTATATTTCAAAACTTTGAACTGCTTGAAGTATTCAAAACAGAAATCATAATTAACCTTTTTAAATTTATTTTATATTTTATATTTTAAAACTTTCAACTATGCTTGAAGTATCATCAAACGAAATCGTAATTAATTTTTTAAAATTTCTTTTAAATTTTATAATTTGAAAACATTTCAACCATCCTTGAATAATTCAAAACAGAAATCATAATTACATTTTTAAAATTTATTTCAAATTTTATATTTCAAAACTTTGAACTACTTGAAGTATCCAAAACAGAAATCATAATTAACCTTTTTAAATTTATTTTAAACTTTATAATTTGAAAACTCTCAACTATGCTTCAAGTATCATAAACAGAAATCATAATTAATTTTTTTAAATTTCTTTTAAAGTTGATAATTTCAAAACATTTAAACTATCCTTGAAGAATCCAAAATAGAAATCCTAATTACTTTTTTCAAATTTCTTTTAAATTTTATAATGTCAAAACATTTAAACTATCATTAAAGAATCCAATACAGAAATCATAATTACTTTTTTAAATTTCTTTTAAATTTTATAATTTCAAAACCTTTAAACTATCCTTGAAGAATCCAAAACAGAAAACCTAATTAATTTATTAAAATTTATTTTAAATTTTATAATTTTAAAACATTTAAACTATCCTTGAATTATGAAAAAGAGAAATCATAATAACTTTTTTTTAATTTATTTTAAATTTTATAATTTTAAAATATTTCAACTCTCCTTGAATAATCGAAAACAGAAATCATAATTATTTTTTGAAAATTTATTTTAATTTTTATAATTTTAAAACTTTCAACTATGCTTGAAGTATCAAAACAGAAATCTTAATTAATTTTTTAAAATTTCTTTTAGATTTTATTATTTTAAAACATTTCAACTATCCTTGCATAATTCAAAACATAAATCATAATAAATTTTTTAAATTTTATTTTAAATTTTATATTTTAAAACTTTGAACTGCTTGAAGAATGCAAAACAGAAATCATAATTTGTCTTTTTAAATTTATTTTAAATTTTATAATTTGAAAACATTCAACTATACTTGAAGTATAATAAAGAGAAACCGTAATTAATTTTTTTCAATTTCTTTTGAATTTTATAATTTTAAAACTTTAAACTATACTTGAAGTATCCAAAAAAGAAATCATAATTATTTTTTAAAATTTATTTTAAATTTTATAATTTTAAAACATTTCAACCATCCTTGAATAATCCAAAACAGAAATCATAGTTACTTTTTAAAACTTTATTTTAAATTTTATAATTTTAAAACTTTCAACTATGCTTGAAGTATCAAAAAAGTGAAATCATAATTAATTTTTTAAAATTTCTTTTAAATTTTATAATTTTTAAACTTGTCAAATATCCTCTAATAATTCAAAACAGAAATCATAATTACTTTTTTAAAATTTATTTTAAATTTTATATTTTAAAACTTTGAACCGCTTGAAGTATTCAAAACAGAAATCATAATTAACCTTTTTAAATTTATTTTATATTTTATATTTTAAAACTTTCAACTATGCTTGAAGTATCATCAAACGAAATCGTAATTAATTTTTTAAAATTTCTTTTAAATTTTATAATTTGAAAACATTTCAACCATCCTTGAATAATTCAAAACAGAAATCATAATTACATTTTTAAAATTTATTTCAAATTTTATATTTCAAAACTTTGAACTACTTGAAGTATCCAAAACAGAAATCATAATTAACCTTTTTAAATTTATTTTAAACTTTATAATTTGAAAACTCTCAACTATGCTTCAAGTATCATAAACAGAAATCATAATTAATTTTTTTAAATTTCTTTTAAAGTTGATAATTTCAAAACATTTAAACTATCCTTGAAGAATCCAAAATAGAAATCCTAATTACTTTTTTCAAATTTCTTTTAAATTTTATAATGTCAAAACATTTAAACTATCATTAAAGAATCCAAAATAGAAATCATAATTACTTTTTTAAATTTCTTTTAAATTTTATAATTTCAAAACCTTTAAACTATCCTTGAAGAATCCAAAAAGAAAACCTAATTAATTTATTAAAATTTATTTTAAATTTTATAATTTTAAAACATTTAAACTATCCTTGAATTATGAAAAAGAGAAATCATAATAACTTTTTTTTAATTTATTTTAAATTTTATAATTTTAAAATATTTCAACTCTCCTTGAATAATCTAAAACAGAAATCATAATTATTTTTTGAAAATTTATTTTAATTTTTATAATTTTAAAACTTTCAACTATACTTGAAGTATCAAAAACATAAATCTTAATTAATTTTTTAAAATTTCTTTTAGATTTTATTATTTTAAAACATTTCAACTATCCTTGCATAATTCAAAACATAAATCATAATAAATTTTTTAAATTTTATTTTAAATTTTATATTTTAAAACTTTGAACTGCTTGAAGTATGCAAAACAGAAATCATAATTTGTCTTTTTAAATTTATTTTAAATTTTATAATTTGAAAACATTCAACTATACTTGAAGTATAATAAAGAGAAACCGTAATTAATTTTTTTCAACTTCTTTTAAATTTTATAATTTTAAAACTTTAAACTATACTTGAAGTATCCAAAAAAGAAATCATAATTATTTTTTTAAATTATTTTTAAATTTTATAATTTTAAAACATTTAAACTATCCTTGAAGTATTTTAAAGAGAAATCCTAATTACTTTTATTTTAATTGTCTTTCTTTTTTGTAATAAAAAAGTGCTCTTAGTTCAGTTCGGTAGAACATGTGTCTCCAAAACCCAATGTCGTTGGTTCAAATCCTACAGAGCGTGATTCCATTCTTGTTTTGTTAAGTCAAAACTTTTAGGGAAAAGCTTGATGATTTTGAAACTTTCCATGTATATAGAAATAGAATATAGAAATAGAAACAGATAAACTAGAAACAACATCAAGAAAATCAAGAAAAACCTTTTGCATCGAATACAAGAACAAGAATACACACATTCAGAATATTTATTCTTACTATTATTTTTTTTTGCTAAGAAAGGGGATATTAAATGAATGGAATTGGGATATGGATGGAATATAATGAAATAGGGCCACTTTGAGGTTCCCTATGAAATGAGGCATGGAACGAAGGCACTACGAAGAGCGGTCGGCTGTTAACTGACTGGTCATAGGTTCGAATCCTACTTGGGGAGATTTGGTTCATTCCGAATTCTTTAATTCGGAATGAAAGGGTTCGCTTTGACCGTTATGAGTAGCCTTTCCCTGTGCTCTTTTTTCTATTGCATTCTATCTCATCATATCACATTCTATTCTGTGATATTTCAGAATCACCGTCAATACCTCGGTGTAGGTAAGTCCGGTATAATGAAGTATCCTAAAAAGAAATCCTAATTACTTTTTTTTAATTTTTTAAATTTTTATAATTTTAAAACATTTAAACTTTACTTGAATTATCCTAAACAGAAATCCTAATTATATATTTTTAATTGTTTTTAAATGTTGTAATTTTAAAATATTTAAACTACCCTTAAAGTATCCAGAACAAAAATCCAAATTACTTTTTGTTTTTAATTGTTTTTAAATTTTATAATTTTAATATATTTAAACAATCCTTGAAGTATCCTAAACATAAATCTTAACTACTTTTTTTAATTGTTTTTAAATATTATATTTTTAAAACATTTAAACTATCCTTTAAGTATCCTGAACAGAAATCCAAATCACGTTTTGTTTTTGTTTTTTTTTAATTTTTTAATTTTAAAATATTTAAACTATCCGTAAAGTATCCTTAACAGAATCATAAATTTTTTAATTGTCTTTAAATTTTATGATTGTAAATTATTTAAACTATCCTCGAAGTATCCTAAACATAAATTTTAATTTTTAAATTCTTTTAAATTTATAATTTTAAAACATATAAACTATCCTTGAAGTATCTTAAACAGAAATTATAATTCTATTTTTTTAATTGTTTTTAAATTTTATAATTTTAAAACATTTAAACTATCCTTAAAGTATCCTTAATAGAAATCCTAATTATTATTTTAAATTGTTTTTAAATTTTATAATTTTAAAACATTTAAACTATCTTTGAATTATTCTAAACAGAAATCCTAACTTCTTTTTTAAATTTTTTTTAAATTTTATAATTTTTAACATTTAAAGCGCCATTGAAGTATCCTAAAGACAAATCCTAATTAATTTTTTTAAATAGTTTTTAAATTTTATAATTTTAAAAAATTTAAACTATCATTAATGTATCCTAAATAGAAATCCTAATTTTTTAAATTTATTTTAAATTTTATAATTTTAAAACATATAAACTATCCTTTAAATATCCTAATCAGAAATTATAATTCTTTTTTTATTTTTTTTTTAATTTTTTAATTTTAAAACATATAAACTATTCTTGAAAATTATTCTAAAGAGAAATCCTAATTACTTTTTTTCCATAGTTTTTAAATTTTATAATTTTAAAACATTTAAACTATCATTGACGTATTCTAAATAGAAATACTAATTCTGTTTTTTCAAAAACATTTTAAATTTATAATTTTAAAACATTTAAACTATCCTTAAAGTATACTGAACAGAAATCCAAGTCACTTTTTCTTTTTATTTTCTTAAAATTTTTTATAATTTTAAAAAATTTAAACTATCCGTAAAGTATCCTAAACTGAAATCTTAATTTTTTCTTAATTTTATAATTTTAAAATATATGAACTATCATTGAAATATCCAAAACTTAAATTCTAATTATGTTTTTTTAATTGTTTTTAAATTTTATAATTTAAAACATTTAAACTATACTCAACAGAAATCCTAATTATTATTTTTAATTTTTATTAAATTTTATAATTTTAAAACATTTGAATTATCCTTTAAGTATCCTAAACAAAAATCTTACTTCTGTTTTTAAAATTATTTTTAAATTTTATAATTTTAAAACATTTAAATTATCCTTGAAGTATCATAAACAGAAATTCTAATTATTTTTTTCATATAGTTTTTAAATTTTATAATTTTAAAACATTTAAACTATCATTAAAGTATCGTGAACATAAATCCCAATTACTTTTTTTTTAATTGTTTTTAAATTTTATAATTTTAAAACATTTAAACTATCCTCGAAGTAGTGTATGTGAAATCCTAAAAACTTTTTTTAATTGTTTTTAATTTTTATAATTTTTAAACATTTAAACTATCCTTGAAATATTCTAAACAAAAATCCTAATTTTTTAAATTTTATAGTTTTATAACATTTAAACTATACTTCAAATATCATAAACAGAAATTCTATTTTTTTTTAATATTTCTTAAATTTTATAATTTTAAAACATTTCGACTATCCTTTATGTATTCTAAATAGAAATACAAATTCCTTTTTCTAAATTATTTTTAAATTTTATAATTTTAAAATATTTCAACTATACTTGAATTATTTTAAAAAGAAATCCTAATTTTTTTAATTTTTGTTTTAAATTTTATAATTTTAAAACTTTTAAACTATCCTACAAGTATCTTAAACAGAAATTCTAATTACTTTTTTTTAATAGTTTTTAAATTTTATAATTTTAAAACATTTAAAGTATGCTAAATAAAATACTAATTCATTTTGTTATATATTGGATTTATTTTTTATAGTTTTAAAACATTTAAATTATCCTTAAAGTATCCTAAACAAAAATCCTAATTTCTTTTTTTTTTAAATTGTATTAAAGTTTTATAATTTTAAAACATTTGAAGTACCTTGAAGTATCCTAAACAGAAATCCAAATACATTTTTTTGAATTATTTTAAAATTTTAAAATTTTAAAATATTTAAACTATACTTGAATTATTTTAACCAAAAATCCTAATTTTTTTAATTGTTATTTTAAATTTTATAATTTTTAAGTATTCTAAACAGAAATTCTAATTACTTTTTTTAATATTGCTTAAATTTTATAATTTTAAAACATTTCAACTATCCTTCAAATATTCTAAATAGAAATACAAATTCTAATTTTAAAACATTTCAACTATCCTTCAAGTATCCTAAACAGAAATCCTAATTTTATAATTTTTGTTTTAAATTTTATGATTTTAAAACATTTAAACTATGCTAAACAAAATACTAATTCATTTTGTTATATATTGGTTTTATTTTTTGTAGTTTTAAAACATTTAAACTATCATTGAAGTATCTTAAACAAAAATCCTAATTTCTTTTTTTAAATTGTTTTAAATTTTTATAATTTTAAAACATTTGAAGTACCTTGAAGTATTCTAAACAGAAATTCTAATATATTTTTTTAAATTATTTTTAAATTTTTAAAATTTTTAAATGTTTAAACTATACTTGAATTATTTTAAACAAAATCCTAATTTTTTTAATTAATGTTTTAAATTTTATAATTTTAAAACATTTAAACTATCCTTTAAGTATCCTAAATAGAAATTCTAATTACTTTTTTTTAATAGCTTTTAAATTTTATAATTTTAAAACATTTAAACTATCCTAAACAAAAATACTAATTCATTTTGTTATATATTGGTTTTATTTTTTTTGTAGTTTTAAAACCTTTAAACTATCCTTGAAATATTTTAAACAAAAATTCTAATTTTTTTTAAATTGTTTTAAATTTTTATTATTTTAAAACATTTAAAGTATCTCAAAGTATTTTAAACAGAAATCCTAATATATTTTTGAAAAATATTTTTAAATTTTATAATTTTAAAACATTTAAACTATCATTCAAGTATCCTAAACATAAATACTAATTACTTTTTTTAATTGTTTTAAAATTTTATAATTTTAAAAAATTTAAATTATCTTTCAAGTATCCTAAATAGAAATTCGAATTCCTTTTTCTAAAAAAATTGTTTTTAAATTTTATAATTTTAAAATATTTAAACTATACTTGAATTATTCTAAAACAGAAATCCTAGTTTCTTTTATATATATATATATATATATATATATATATATATATATAAAATTCTATTTATATTTTATAATATTGAAACATTTAAACTATCCTTGAAGCACCCTAAACAGAAATCCTAATATATTTTTTTAAAATTATTTATAAATTTTGTAATTTTAAAACATTTAAACTATCCTTCAAATATCCTTAACGTAAATACTAATTACTTTTTTAAAATTATTTTTAAATTTTATAATTTTAAAACATTTAAACTATTTTTGAAGTATCGTAAATAGAAATCCTAATTACTTTTTTTGAATTGTTTTTAAATTTTATAATTTTAAAACATTTAAAGTATCCTTGACGTATTCTAAGTAGAAATCCTAAAAACGTTTTTTAATTGTTTTTAATTTTTATAATTTTAAAATATTTAAACTATCCTTAAAGTATCTTAAACAAAAATCTTAATTTTTTTTTTATTTTTTTTTAAAATTTTATAATTTTAAAACATTTAAACTATCCTTAAAGTATACTAAACGGAAATCATAATTTGTTTTTTTGTAAATTGCTTTTATATTTTATAATTTTAAAATATTTAAACTATCCTTAAAGTATATTAAATGGAAATCATAATTACTTTTTTTTTTTGTAAATTGCTTTTATATTTTATAATTTTAAAACATTTAAACTATCGTTGAAGTATCTTTAACAGAAATCTTAATTACTTTTTTTGATAAATTGTTTTTAAATTTTATAATTTTAAAATATTTAAACTATCCTTAAAGTTTCTTAAACAAAAATACTAATTCATTCTGTTATATATTGGTTTTATTTTTAATAGTTTTAAAATATTTAAACTATTCTTGAAGTATTCTTAACAAAAAATCAAATTGCTTTTTTTAATATATAAATTACATTTATATTTTATAATTTTTAAACATTGAAACTATATTTAAAGTATCCTAAACATTACTATGTTTAAAAATATACTGAAAACATTTAAATTACATTTAACAATTTTTTTATATAAATTACATTTATATTTTTTTTCTATTTTATGTTTTATAAATTGAAAACATTTAAACTATCCTTAAAGTATCCTAAATAAAAATGCTAATGTTTTTTTTGTTAAAATTGTTTTTATATTTTGTAATTTTAAAATATTTAAACTATCCTTGAAGTATCCTAAACAGAAATCCTAATTTATTTTTTTTTCTTATAAATTTATTTTATATTTTATAATTTTAAAACATTTAAACTATCCTAAACCAAAATACTAATTCCCTTTATTATAAATTGGTTTAATTTTTTGTAGGTTTAAAACATTTAAACTATCGTTGAAATATCCTAAATAAAAAACCAAATTACTTTTTTTTTTACAAATTATATTTATATTTTATAATTTTAAAATATTTAAACTGTCTTTGAAGTATACTAAACAAAAATCATAATTTATTTTTTTATAAATTAAATTTATATTTTATAATTAAAAATATTTAAACTATACTTGAAGCATGCTATACAGAAAATCCTAATGCTTTTTATGTATATATATAATTTGGTTTTATATTTTATAATTTTAAAAAATTTAAATTATCCTTGTAATATACTAAATGGAAATTCTAATTAATTTTTTTTTTGTAAATTTCTTTTATATTTTATAATTTTAAAATATTTAAACTATCTTTGAAATTTTCTAAATGAAATCCTAATTACTTTTTTTGATAAATTGGTTTTGTATTTTATAAATTGAAAACATTTCAACTATCCTTCAAGTATCCTAAATAGAAATTCGAATGCTTTTTTTTTTTTTTATGAATTGGTTTTATATTTTATAATTTTAAAATATTTAAACTATCATTGAAGTATACTAAACAGAAATCCTCATTAATTTTTTTTTTTATAAATTGCTTTTATATTTTATAATTTTGAAATATTTGAACTATCTTTAAGGTATCATAAATAGAAATCCTAATTACTTTTTTTTATATAAATTGTTGTTAAATTTTATAATTTTAAAACATTTAAACTATTCTTGAAGTATCTTACAGAGAAATTCTAATTACTTTTTTTGATAAATTGTTTTTATATTTTTTATATTTAAAATATTTAAACTATCATTGAAGTATCCTAAACAGAAATCATAATGCTTTTTTTTAATAGATTGGTTTTATATTTTATAATTTTAAAAAATTTAAACTATCCTAAAAGTATACTAAAAAGAAATTCTAATTACTTTTTTTTTTGTAAATTGTTTTTATATTTTATAATTTTAAAATATTTAAACTATCCTTGACGTTTCCTAAATAGAAATCCTAATTTTTTTTCTTACAAATTTCTTTTATATTTTATAATTTTAAAACATTTAAACTATCCTTGAAGTATCCTAAACAAAAATACTAATTCCTTTTGTTATATATTGGTTTTATTTTTTTTGTAATTTTAAAATATTTAAACTATCCTTGAAGTATTCTAAACAGAAAACCTAAATACTTTTTTTTTTTTATAAATTACATTTATATTTTATAATTTTAACATATTTAAACTGTCCTTGAAGTATCATAAACAAAAATTATAATTTTATTTTTTATATAAATTAGATTTATATTTTATAATTTTAAAACATTTAAACTATACTTAAAGTATCCTAAACAGAAATCCTAATGCTTATATATATATATATATATATATATATTGGTTTTATATTTTATAATTTTAAAAAATTTAAACTATCCTTAAAGTATACTAAACAGAAATTATAATTACTTTTTTTTTTGGTAAATTTCTTTTATATTTTATAATTTTAAAACATTTAAACTATCGTTGAAGTATCCTGAATAGAAATCTTAATTATTTTTTTTGATAAATTAGTTTTATATTTTATAAATTAAAAACATTTAAACTATTCTTGAAGTATCCTAAATAGAAATCATAATGCTTTTTTTTTTAAAAATTGTTTTTATATTTTATAATTTTAAAATATTTAAACTATCATTGAAATATACTAAATAGAAATCCTAATTTTTTTATAAATTACTTTTATATTTTTTAATTTTAAAACATTTAAACTATCCTATAAATATCCTTAACAGAAATCTATAAGTATTTTTTAAGAATTTCTCTATTTTTATTTTTGTGGCTTTTAGGCCTTTTTTGTATACAAACAGATGAATTTTGTCAAGCATGGACCACGTAGAGTAAGACACCTCCATTATCTTTTGTCCCATATTGTATAGCCAGGACTTTTATACGTGAACGTAATTGATACAATCGCCCAAGTACCAATTTAGCTGTAGGACGACGGATTTACATTGGGTTGTGGTGTGATCTCTGTGTTTTTGAAAATGCAATTGAGTTAGCTTAAACTTCTATAGCTCGAAACTAGTCTTTATGCAGAGTTGAGCTATGATCTTAAAAGATTCATAGATTTTATTTTTTAAAATGTTTAGAAGAATAGTAATCGTTGTTTTTTAAAATATTTTTTTATTTTAAAACATATTAAAATAATATTTTTTAAATTATTTTTAACATCAGTACATCAAAATGATCTGAAAAAATAAAAAATATATTAATTTGAAGTAAAAATTTTTGTTCAATTTTTTTTAAAAACGCTTTTCTACCATAGTGTCAAACACTGTGTATAATTACTTTTGTTACTTTTGTTTTTGTAGTTGAGTTTCAGATTGAAAATAGATACAATCCAATTATTAAAAAAAAAAAAAAACTCAGTTAATTTTTCTTGTTTTATTTAGTTTTTTTATGGGCTCCATGAAACATGCTTCACCCCAACTACAAAAACGAAGATACCCTAGTAGGATTTGAACTTAAAATTTTGGAGGAAGCAAACCTGTGAGCCCTGGTACTCAACTCCAAAACATTGTATTTCTGTAGATCAACTCACTTATATGTTGCCCCGTGAAAAAGCAATTTGCAGACATATAGTCTACGCCGTGCATGATTCCTGACAAGCAAATATATTCGAAGTCACTCTAAATCGAAGATGCCACTTTCATGAATGTGCAAGCTATGCCATGTGCTAGCTATGGCCATGCTCCCATACAACTTTTATACACCTCACTTGCTTTAACCTAAAGCACATATATGATGGGTATATATTGGGTGCACAATAGCATCTATTTACTCTTTAATTGCCAGGAATCATGATGAATAAATCAAAATATAACTTCTGCAATTTTCAAGTAACAAGCGTAACAAAAAAGGAAAAGGAAGCATAGATGGTAGCCGCAGAATGCTTGGAAGAAAACCTCTGCCATTGCTTGGATTAGAATGTAAGTAAGGACACTACCCGTGGGGGGAGCTAACGTTAACGTCAAACTTTCAGGTTAAAGATTCAAAACTCCATTCTACTGGACTTCCCACCTCACCCAACTCCGAAAGAGTCCTCTCAACTAGAAAGGAAAAAAAAAAGAAAAAAGAAGAGGTAAATTAAAAAAAATCACAACAACGTAAACAGACTCTTTCATTTTTCTACCTGAAGAGTTTGGGGGAGGCAACATTGAGGAACAACATGGCTAAGAGATCAGATTTTGCACAGAAGCTGCTAGAAGATCTCCGGTCGAGGAAGGAACGAATGGCTGTATCTCATAGCTCGGAAGGTTCAAAATCAGCTGCTCCAGGTTAGTATTCTATTATATTTCACACTTTATTTTCTTCAGCTCAAAAACAAAATTGAAAATTTAGAAGGCTTAAAGCAAGTAAGAGCTATGGTTTAAGACTATCACGCAACTTGAAAAGCTATCATGCCTCTAAACATGAAGAATCGCAAGTTTTTATCATCAGTTCAGTTCTCATCAGAAGTGTAAAATTAATAGCTAGGACTCTAAACTAAATTAATGATTATTCTTACTCAATGACCTTACCTGCTCTTTTAAGTAAAGTATAAGAAGATTATTTGGATAGCCGATTTGGAATACAAAAGAGCAGGGATTAATAGAAAGTATGATATGGCTAAGTTAAAAAAATAAAAATAAATTCAGACACCTCGCTGATGACAGAAGCAGGGCCTGCCTTCCACCTTCATTCAAAAACGATAGATCAAGGAGCAAGTAACCTAGTCTCGTAGTAGTATAATAATGCTACTTGTGATGCAGTTTCCCAACCAAAAACTCTTGTGATATGCTAATAATGCTCTGTTCCAGAAAAATCTAAAAATGAACAGAAACTTGATGAAAACAGTGGCGAAGGGTAAGATGAAAGAAAACCAAATATTAAAGCTTTATTAGGGCATGTATGGCAAGCGCTTTATTTTCAGTACTAAGAGAAATAAAATGTCAGGAAATTATCATCTAAAACTAGATAGTGACATCTAGTCTTCTAGCATACAAAAATTCCTGCATTTTCATTACTTAGTTACGAAGTATCATCATTGTTTTCTCTGCATCGTGTGCTTGTGCAGATGTATATGCTTATTCCAAGCAAATACACAGAGGATCCAGAGATATGAAGACCCATAGAAGTGTAAGTGTCATGGCTCAAGCTTATCACAGTTTTAGGTATTATAAATTTCCAATTTACTCGAACTGTTCCATGACCACAGAATGGCATTAGAAGTGGAAGTGTGCACAGTAGAACTAGTCGAAGTAATATATCACTCTCCATTGGAGAAGTTTCAACAGAGATTGTTCCATTTGGGAGAGGTCGAAACTCCGAACAAATAGGAGATCTGTCCATGGCACTGGCTTTTGCCCTTGAGAATGGCGGAAAGCTCAGAAGAATGGATTCGTCTGGCAATAGTTCAGTGCTAGGTTTCCTGCATCAAATTGCAAGAAGACCAGTGGAAGTAAGCAAGATGGAAAGAAGCGGTATAGATAGGCATCACTCTTCAAGTAACCGTTTTCCTACACTCTCCCATCTCCACATCAAAGAAATATCAAAAGGTGCACAAAAGTTAAATCAGATCCTGAGAGCTTGTTCAAATGGCCATAACTTTGAATCATATTCATTAGAAATTGGCAAGGAACTACTCAAAGAGGCCGTGGATTTGGAAGAGTCCTTGAGGATGCTTGTAAACCTGCAAAAAGCTTCAGAATACATGATCTGCCCACAGAGCAAATCTCGTATCACATTGCTTGATGAGGATGAAGATGACGATGACACCTCTACCAAAAAAGCTGAGCATAACCAACTTGCTCTGCCAAGGTTCTCCTTCGACAAGCCCTCAAGAAATTCTCATTACATCCAAAAAGTTGAAAGGACTGATCTCATGCAGAGGATAATGGCTCTGACTTATTCGTCAGAAACTGCAAGTTTCAACCATGACAAGCACAATTTAAGTACCTCAAATTCAGTTTCTCACAAGAAATCATCTAGCTATGGCTCAACTTCTAAAACCTTAGCAGCATTATCTGAACAGAAGAATCAGTCGAGTTCATCAAAATCCAATCCAGAGAAGGCGAGAATTCCAAATGTAATTGCAAAACTAATGGGCCTGGAGGAACTTCCAGAAAATGCAGATTCAAAGCACACAAAGAAAGAGTCAAGTTCCAAGCAGAAAACTGAAACGAATGTTACAAATAAATCTGCAGAAAGAAGCTCCACACGTGAACGCAAGACAAAAGATGCTGAGAATTCAGTACCCACAGTAAGAAAACAAAAGCAGATGCAGCCCAATCAGAATAAGATGCTTCAGAATCCAAAACATGCTTTGCAAGCAGAAAAGAATCTTCCAGATCACCATGCTAGCTTTGAAATGAGTATGGATGACGGAAAGCAACCCAAGAAGGATGTGAATGGGACAAAACCAGAGAAAGGCTCAAATAAAGCTAACGTCAAAATGGAAAGGCACCAAAGCAACATCATCCAAATGAACCAAAGCACAGGAAAGCGAAAGAATGGTCAGGATAAAGAGAGAGAACAAGATAATACTAAGACCACGGAGCAGAAAGGGAAAGAACAAGGTGAAACAAGAAAGCTAATCCGAAAGCATGAGCTGCAGCAGATGGCATCACAGGCACAAATTGGGTCCGAAGCAGCAATTACATTGGAAGGGCAAACAGAGCACAATGCAAGCATGCTCAAAATAGAAAACAGAGATGAAAACTGGCACCTTTCCAATGATCAACCAAAGTCTTCCAATGACCTTGGATTCCAACAGACTCACACATTCCGAAACTTTCAACAACGAGACATAAAGTATCATGCAGGAGAGGGGGAGTGGCAGACTGCTAAGCAGAAGATTCAAGATAGAAGTCAAAAGGGAAGTGAAGTAATGTCCAAGAATTTTCCCACCCCCATGAACGACATTCTGAATTTCCAAAAAAGACATTCGCAGATGAACCAGGCAACTCCTGGCAGTACAAGTTCTAGAGAATCTGTTGATGAAATGCCATCCAAAGGGTTTCCAACTAACAGGCACCATGAAGATCCTGTCTACGAAAGAATTTCTAATAATAACCATGTTAAAGTGCAAGATTCAATGACCAGGTACTCGAATCAAGATTCCTCTCCAATAGATCCTAAATATGATATGATGGAGAAAAGCAGCACTCCAACTATGGAAGAAAAGGCAGCTCATTCACCAGCCACGCAGAAGGTGAGAAATACCATGGGACAGAAGGTAGAGACCCCTCGAAAGATTGACGAACTAGCGTCAAGAAAGAGTGGAACTCCAAACAGCTTGGCAAGGCAACAAAAACGTCAAACTTCTGCTTTGCAAGAAGGTAAGCAGAAAAGGCGCTGCAAACTTGGTGGATCTACAGTCGAACAAGTGACTGCCATCAGGTCCAGAGAAGCAGAGGCACGCATTGTTAAATCCAGCAAATCAATGGCGAACATCCAGCAACCGAATGTGTTGGAAGATCTGCATAATAAAGATGAACAAGCTTCCAACTCCTATATTCCCGTGGAAGATGAAAGCCAAATCCTAAAAGGACCAAAAATCCTAGTTCCAAATGACAGCGTAAGCCCATTTATTACTACAATCTAAGAACTCGATATGCACAGAATACCTTATACACTCGCACAAACTATAAGCCACATCATCATAGATGACAATTCTTGCTGCTTGCTATTGAACTAACAAAAGCTCTTTTTTGGTTTCATGCAGTGTCAAAACACAATCTCAACAGTGACGAATGAGCAACAAGGTCAAGAATTGGGCAGAGATCAACTGCAATCTCACAACTTTGTTTTGAATTCACTTAATGGTAGATACAACTTTGCATTTTCAGTTTCACTTCCCAAAGTATTGCTCTCCTCATTTACATCATTCCGCATATCCTCCTCTGGTTCATCAACCACGTAGAATTAGTTTTCCCATATCAAATCTACCAATAAATCCCTATGCGCTCAAACCAACTTCTTTCATTAAGACCATAAAAAAAAGAGACGCAACACAATCTAATATCATTCTTCATTGTTGAAATGTTTGCAGAAACTCATCAAACTAGCAAAGATATCACATACCCCTCACAAGTGAAGAACCAAAAAGCATTGAAATTGGAGACACCAGAGCCGCTAAATGAGAGCGAAAATCACCTAAAGCAGATCCTGATAAAAAGTCAACTATTCCTTAACACAGCTGAGGCACTTTTCAAACTCAACATACCTTTCGTCGTTCTCCACGCTGGTAGTCAAGACTATCACGACGAAGAAAGCAAGCTCATATTAGATTGTGGATACGAAATAATGAAAAGAAAAGGCAAAAAGCAAGAGCTCAGTGTCCATCCATTCATGAAAATATCAGTCACCTCTATTAAGGTAAAATCCTTGGACACCTTGATCAAGCTATTGTACAAAGACCTCGAGAAGTTAAAACTCTACTGTAGAAATGGTAATGCTGAATGTCTTACTCCTGTCGAAGACTACCTACCGAAAATGCTCGAATGTGATGTGTGCAACTGGGATATAGATGTGAATTGTATGTGGGACTGTGGCTGGGACAAGATGATGTTCGCATTTCTTGAAAAGGATGATGTTATACGGGATGTGGAGAAGTTCGTGCTTGATGGATTGCTTGATGAAGTTGCCAAAGATCTTCTACCAGTATTCTGATTGGACTGAAGAATTAGGACGCTACAAAACTGTTTGAGCAGATTTTTTTTTGTCTTTTCTTTATTATTCCTGTGTATATTTTAAAGAGAATTTTGTGTGAATCGTACATTTTTTACTTTTTGGCTCAACAATAGCAATGCTTATTTGCAGAGTTATATTTGTATAATACAAGAGAAGTTCAACCAGATACGAACCATATATATATAAAAAAAGGGGCAAACGGCATCAGTGCAGCTCATAGAATTGGAAAATAAATAGATATGAACCAAAAAAACTCTTCAGTAATGTTGAATTTCCCGGAATTTTGGAGCAGCCAGAAACTCTCATTTCAGATTTTCCACTTTCTCAGTTTCGCTTCCTTTCAATTTATAAAAAAAAATTATGGGCTCAAATTATTTCTCCAAGGCCATCACCTTTCAATTTATATATAAAAAAAAAGGATTATGGGCCTGGATCAGCTTGCTAAGCTCGTCTCGTCAAAAGATAATCATTTATTGGAATTAAATTTTAGTTGATAAGATGGGAAGCATATTCATTTATCAACTAATTTTAAAAATTTTAACAAGATATTATATAAAAGTTTTAATATTTTTATCTTCAAGATATTAGGTATACATGTAATTGGGTTACTCATTATTATTTTCAAACTTTTTTCTTGCAATTGGATTCTTCTTCAGAGTAGAATCGAAATACAAAGCCTTAGCCAAGTTCTACCCAGCAAAAAATCAAAATTATAATTACCTGAACTACCTACTGGATCAACCTAGGATCTAAATATGACTTCTTCCATCTCACCTCCTTTGTTAATACATATACCAGTGGTTCACGAATGCTGTTAATGCTGTCGCTAAAATTTGGCATTATCCCCATTGTGGAGCCAGTCGGTGTTCGAGATTTTGATATTGATGGTGAACTTTGGGTCAAATTGCGGTTGATACCAACAGAGCCATGGGTGGGAGGGAGCTGTTTCATGGGCTTTTGTGTCACTCCTGAAGATCAAATTTGAATTATCACCATTTCGTTTGTTCAATCTAATGGGTTGGCCATTGTTATGGACTTAAAGGGTTTATAAAAAATTAAAATTAAAAGAAAAAAAAGACTAAATCGTGTGCCCAAAGTACGCTCACCTATACTGCTTTAACTATGTATTGTAATAGTTGTTTGTGTTGTTGCTTGGTTATGTGATACTTTAGCTATTGGTTTGGTCTAGATTGCACAGTATTTTTAGATGATAGAGGTGATAGATTGATAGGAATTAAATTATTACAGATTATTACAGAATTACAGAAAAGAACTAAACGGTCTCTTGTTTTTCCTGTTCATGCAGACTCAAATGGGTGTTGATTTTCATAGTGTTTTTTCTTTCCTTCTCCTGGCGTGTGCCTTTGCACTTTCTGACTAGCTTTTCATTTAATTATCCTTATTATGCACTGTTTATACATAGAAGACAGAGAAAAAGGTTCTTCAATGATACATTAAATGCATCGGAGTCAATAATGATATGTCTTCAATACATGAATAGACAAGGGAAAGAGAATAGATCAAAGCCACGATGGAACAAAGAAGGCAATAAAAGATAAACTTTGGACTTCTTCTCACAAAAAATCATAACTTTTTTTGCACCTAAATTCATGTTTTCTAATTCAGCCATCTTTTTTTCAAGGCAGATCGACAAAAAAAGAAAAAAGAAAAAGAGAGGGAGCACATGGCATCCAGAAATGAAAAAAGGGAAGCGAGACACAACGGAGAAGACAAACCTGCTGAGAGAGGGTTGAGATGGTTATGCTTCAATTCTTTCACTTTTTCTTGAACAAACCGATTGAAGAAAGATAGGACTTGGGTGAGTGTTGCTCCATTTGTGGTGGCTTTTATTTCTTCCGTTTATAAATTTTTTGTTTCTCGATTTTAAATGCATCACTGCTGGGTTTTTTCCTTAATTTTTTCCACTGCAGGGATGTTCTTACTAGGAGTCAGTACTCGAAGAAAGACAGGAATTGAATGAGTGTTGTTTTTCTGGGGTTTTTTGTGCTTTTTTTTCTCGATTTTTTTTCTTCCGTATACAATTGGAAACATTTTTCAAGAATTACCATTGCTTTATTTCTGCATCGATTTTTTTTTTCTCTATTTTTAATTGATCACTGCTGGTTTTTGTTCTTATTTTTGCGATATCAGGGATGATGGGACAGAGATGGAAATTGGATCGAGTTGAGTCTTATTTTTCTCCTCCGTGATGATTTCACCCTTCAGTCCTTTTAACGAAGTTGCCACACAACACAGGTTTAAGAACAGTAAAATTTCAATTATTTTATAATATCTGAGAAGAAAGGTGGCCGAAAGGCACCCATTGTTTTCCCCATTTCTTTAATCCTCTCTCTTTTCCATGTAACATAGCCTAAAGATCACAATTACCTTAACTTTATTAACCCACTTATACAAAACTCATGATAATATGTTTATTCATGCAATTCACAATTAAAATCTTTTGATCCTAAACGGTTAAAATAGATCTAATAAGAGTAAGATAAAATGAAATTTTTTTTCAAGACATCAAAACTATTGAAATGAAACCGAATAACGTTACAAAGCCAATTAATCTTTGATAAGTTAGATTTAGTTTGTTTTAAAATTAAAAAATGCAAGAATCACTTTCACACGTTAAAACTGAAAAATTCAGAAGTATTATTCATCAATACCTGTCGAAATTTAGGTTACATGAGTTTAAATAATTCCTGAAAAATTAACCCTAATGGATCTACCCTAGTGGACTGATTTGGCCCACATACAAAATTGACCCAAAAACCTTAAACTAAACGCGCATAACCTGATCCAAACAAGTCTTAGATTCTAGATGAAAATAAAATATTAATTAAACCTAAACAATACTTGGATTGTAGCTAACAAAATAAAATAAAACTCATAATATTAAATCTATGTTTTTTCGTGAGAAGAAGAGAAGGAAGGAAAATATTACAGAACTAATTCAAGGCTATATTAAATCTATTAATCCTAGAAACTAAAGAAAAAAGTAGCCGTCCATGTTGTTTTCAAGTTGTAGTACGCTTCTTTTTTTTTCCTTTGTTGTGTTTTCTCCTCAACTAACAAGGAAATAAACAAAAATAATAAATTCTAATATTTAAAGGAAATAATTAATGTTTCCATACATAATAGAAAGTCTAAAACAAATTAGGAATTCACAAAACACATAGAAACATCATATACACAAGGCTGCTGAACATTTAGAAAATTGCCAGCCTTGTTGTCGAAACCTCATGGTCCAAACAAGGTTGGATTAGGCACCTCTTGCATATGGATAAGATGTACTAAGGCATTTTTTTGATGCTCCAATGGACCCTTCAAATTTGACTTGGTCGAAACATTCAAAACAAATGCATTCAATGCCTCTTTTAATATCTTTGTCTTGGATCGAGTCATTAGCCTATTTGGAACATGTAAAGGCTCATTGTTGGTATTTTGTGGGCTGATCCACATCATCCCCTCTCTCCTATAAAGGATTCAACCTCGAATTAAAACTTGTGACAAACAAAGTAAGATCAACAACATTAAAGGTAGCACTAACATCATACTCACCTAGAAGATCAATTTTATACGCGTTGTCATTGATCCTCTCTAAAACCTGAAATGGACCATCTCCACAAGGCTGTAATTTTGATTTCCTTCGGTTTGGAAATCGTTCCTTACGCATGTGCATCTAAATCTATTCACCGTGTTGGTAAACAACCTGTTTACGCCTCTTATTTACTTTAAAAATATACAAATTGTTTTTTTTCTTCTCTATTTGCACTTGAACTCCCTCGTGGAGTTGTCTCACTATCTTTGTATTCTTTTCACCATCTAAACTTACCCTTTCTTTAAAAGGTAAAGGAATTAAGTCTATAAGAGTTAGTGGATTAAACCCATAAATAATTTCAAAAGGAAAAAGTCAGTGGTCTAATGCACAGTTCTATTATAAGCAAACTCAACAAAAGACAAATATTTTTCTCAACTTTTTAGATTCTTTCAAATAACAACACACAAAAGTTGGGATAAAATTATATTCACTACGTCAGTTTGCCCATTTGTTTGAGGATGACAAGTTGTCGAAAATAAAAGTTTAGTTCCCAACTTTTCTCACAAAGTCTTCCAAAAGTAGCTAAGGAACTTAACATCACGATCTGACACTATACTCCTAAGAATGCCATGCAAATGTACAATCTCTCTAAAGAACAAGTCTACGATATGAGATGCATCGTCAGTCTTATGGCATGCAATGAAATGCGTCATCTTAGAAAACCTATCAACCAAAACAAAAATAGAGTTTCTACCTTTTTTTGACCTAGGTAAACCTAAAACAAAGTCCATAGAGATATCTACCCACGGTTCAGTAGGCACCAGCAATAATGTATACAGTCTATGCGGTTGTACTCTAGATTTTACCTTTCTACAAGTAATACACTATTCACAGATTCGTTGCACATCCCTTTTCATTTTTGGCCAATAGAAATGTTCATGCAATGCATCCACAGTTTTTGCAACCCTAAAATGACCCATTAAACCACCCCATGTGCTTCACGAACAAGCAATTCACGCAAAGAACTAGCAGGAACACACAATCTATTCTCTTTGAACAAATAACCATCCATCAAATCAGCTACTATGTTCTTTTTGCCTTGCTTATACTTGATTATGTAAGGAAAAGTTTCAATGAATTCAACCCATTTTACATGTCTCCTATTCAACTTACCTTGTCCTTTCAGATGTTTCAAGGACTCATGATTCGAATGGATGATGAACTCTTTTGATCACAAGTAATGCTGTCGTGTCTCAAGTGCTCTTACCAATGCATAGAGTTCTTTGTCGTAAGTGGGATAGTTCAAGGTCGCTCCACTTAACTTCTCACTGAAATACGCAATAGGTCCCCAATCCTGCATCAAAACAGCCTATTCTTATTCTAGACGCATCACATTCCATTTCAAATGCTTTTGTAAAGTCAGGTAAAGTTAAAACAGGTGCAAAGCATAATTTCTCTTTTAAAAGAACAAAAGTCAATTCTTGTTCCTTTCTTCATTTAAATCCAACTGACTTCTTAATAACTCCATTCAAAGGTGTAGCTAATGTACTGAAATCTTTCAAAAAATGCTTATAAAAACTAGCTAACCTATGAAAACTAGCTAACCTATGTAGTTAATGTACTGAAATATTAATTAAGTTCAAACAAGCATTGGGTTGTAGCTAACAAAATAAAATAAATGTTATAATTAAATACATGTTATGACGTGAGAAGAAGAGAAAGAAAGAAAATATTACAGAACTAATTCAAGGTTTATTTAAAGCCTTCCATGCAACCCATTAATCCTAGAAACTCAAAGAAAAGGTAGCTGCCCATGTTATTTTCAAGTTGTAGTATGATTCTTTTGTTTTCTTTGCTATGTTTTCTCGTCACCTAAAAAGAAAATAAACAAAAATAATAAATCCTAATATTTTAAAAAAATAATTAATATTCTCATGGGAAGTCCAAAACAAATTAGAAATCCACAAAACACATAGAAACATCATAACGCAAGGCTGGTAAAAAATTTGAAAAATTGCCAGCCTTGTTGCCAAAATCTCATGGCCCAAACAAGGTTGAATTGGACTCCTTTTGCATATGGATAAGATGTACTAAGGCATCCTCTTGATGTTCCAATGGATCCTTCGAATCTAACTTGTTCGAAACATTCAAAACTAAATGCCTCTTTCAATACCTTTGTCTTGGACCAATTCATTGGCCCATTTAAAATATGTAATGGGTCCTTGCTGGTATTTATCGACTGATCCACATCATCCACATTGCCCACTATAGACTCAGTTGTCCTCTCATCTCAGTCTTTCTTTCCTCCTCTTTCCCATGTAAAATCTGTGTAAGAGTTTTTTTTTCTTAGGTTTTCAATTGTTGTTTTTTGTGATAAAATTATATTTTTAAATCGGTGTTGTTTTTCGTTTCTCGATTTTTCCTGGGTTACCGTTTATTACCTTGACCAGCTGAAAGGGATGGGATCTCATCTTAAAAGCTCCGAGGATGAGGGGATAAGGAGAATCAAATCGGTTAAGAAGAAAATTGTTGTCTTGGTTTTGATGAGGGGATAAGGACAACTAAATATTCGGTTGAAAGCCCTCCCCTAAAAAAAAAAAAGAAAAAAAAAAGAGGAAGAAGTTGCAACAGCAGTGACAGAGCTGTAGCGATAATAAAAAAAATAAAAAATGTTGTTGTTTCCTATACTCTTTCTTCCTTTCGAGTTGCTATTGGCTTCGCAGCTTGCTTCACAAATGTATGTATCCCTGTTTGTAATTTCTTCTTCTTTTTTTTCGTTGTCTTCCTTCCGCTTTGGGCCAATCTATAATATATATAAAATATGCACCGCCCAGGTCAACATCTAATGGAAAATAAAATGAAGTTGTTTCCTAGCTAGAATCTTTCGTTCATGTTTTTTTTTTACCTACAACCATCTTTCAAGGAATTTATAAATTGATCTCTACCATTGCATGGCATATTGTCATTCGTCGAGGATTGATGCAAAAGATGATGGTGGCTTTCAGAGATATTCATTTGAAGTTGTAAAAATAATAATAACAGTAGGAGGTTGGAGCGCTCAGAAAATGATTAGAAAAATTGATTAAGGAGGTTCAAAAATACAAGGATGGAATTTTTTACAATATATACTTGAATGATGAGAGCCCTGTTGGAAAAGAAAATTCAATTTGGGGAGAAAAGCCCAAAATTAGATGTTTATAGACTCAATTGGATTTTATTGAAGGTTTAATTGAATTTATAGAGGGTTCGATTGCAAGAAAAATTGATTTTTAAGTCCATTTGGGCTTTAATTGGAAGAAATTAAAGTTCTGGGGTCAAATTATAATTTTTGAGAGTTGATTTGGTCAAATCAGGGGCTTAATTGCATAAATATTGAAGTTTGATGGCCAATTTGGGACTTAATTGAAGAAATCCGAAACCAAGGACCAAACTAGAAAAGGCGCGTAAAGATAGGGACTGAAATTGATCGAATCAGGGACCAAATTGAAGAAATTTAAAGTTTATTAATCAATTGAGGGTCAAAATGCACAAATTCAAAACCAAGGACTAAAGTGAAAAAGGCGGCCAACTATAGGGGCGACAATTGAAGTTGGCAGGGATGCAATTGAATTGATTTTTAAAATCAAAATTACATTTGAGGACTTAAATGAACAAAGGATAAATTAAGGACTGATTTGGAAGTGGACGTGCTGGCGCCATATTTAAATGAAACGACGCGTTTTGTCTAAAACTACGTCTCATGTTTAAAAAGAAAAAAAAAAGAACATAACAGTGTCGTTTTGAGCGACACTGTTCCTCCTTCTTCTTCCCCTGGACGTGCAGCAGGGGAAGATAAAAGCTTTTGTTTTTTTCTTCTTTACTCCATGCCGCGTGCCCTGCTAAAACCCGAAGCCCCACGCCCCCTCATGATGAGAAACCGGGGGAGCCGCGCCCACTGGCTAACTAACCCGGCGCCGTGGCAGGGCAGTAAAGCCCTGCTCTCCATGCGCAGTAATAGGGCGGCAATAGGGACGCCCCCGCTCCCTTTGCCCTATAAATACCACCCAACGCCAGCACAAGAGAGGGGGCGAAAAAGAAAGAGAGGACGGAGATAATAGAAAGAGAGGAAACGAAATAGAGATAGGAAGGAAAGAATACGGGGAAGCTTGAAACAGGGGAGGGAATTAAGAGAAAAATAAATAGGGAGTACAAAGGGAGAACCACTTGACAATGAAAGAAGAGAAAGAAAAAATGAAACACCAGAGGAGAGGGGAAGAGCAGGAACCTCTCTCTCCGCCGCTTGAAATAGCAGCACTGCTGCTTAGAGTTACTGTTCGTGAGCCACGACACCGCCACCGGCCTCCACCGCAACACCGCGCCGAAGCAGTCAGACCAGCAAGGCACCGCCTCCTCCGCACCAGGTAACTCTTCCTCCTCCTCCATTTTTTCCTTTCATCTTCTGCTTCATCTCCTCCTGCATGCAGAACAAATATCGTTCTGCATGCAGGAGGATGGGAGGGGGAAAATAATTCCCCCTCTATTTTGTTTCTTTTTTGGACCAAGCTGGTTCTGGCCCAGCCCTGATGTCTAGGCTGGGTCCGGCCCAGACTAAAAAACAAAGAGAATTGTTGGGCCGAGATCGGCCCAACTCCCTTTTGGGCTGAGTCCGACCTAGTTAGCTGGGCCGGCCCAGCCCACATAATTATAATATTATATATTATAATATTTTTTATTATATATATATATATATATAATGTTAAAAATTCTGAAAAATCCTTAAATTTCTTTTTATTTTCCTGCATATTTTTTTTTATCAAAATTGCTTAATACTTGTTTGTATTTTTATACTGTAAGGATACAAATCCAGTATTAAAATATCTGGTTTTCGTCAAAACATTGCAAAAAAATTTATAAAACGAAAAAAATATTTTATTTTTTTATGCATACGGCCAAGTCTCTCAAAGATAAGAAAAATCATCACATCGTATTTTCATACAACAAAAAAATCATATTGTTTTTATACATAAAACACAAAATATTCAAAAATATGTTTTAGCATGCACTTTGACTTTAATAATAAGTTTGTTAGAGCCATGAGAACTAGGCCAATATTTCAAAAATTCTAAAAAAATATTTTTGTCTTCTTTTAGTATCCGGGATTACGAATTTATACGTAAAACTTATTTCTGATTTTAAAAATGTAGTTTTGTTATATATAAACGTTAGAACAGTTAGGATTTTTTGCCCGGTAAGATAAGAACCTCCTTACTGAGGAGAACTTTTCTTGAACTATAGATGGACCAACAACAATTAGAAATACAATAACACCTTAGCTTTTTATCAGACAATCAAACAATGCAGCTTACCTTAGGTAAGGCATATTTGGGGTGCTAATACCTTTCATTTACGCAACCAGTCCCCGTACCCGATCTCTGAGACCAGTTAGGGTTCCTAGTGACCAAAATACTAGGTGGCGACTCCCATTCCATTTTCCACCGATAAAAGATAAGAATTTCTTGTCTCCCTATTTTTGTTAGATAGATACATTTAGATTGAAGTGGAATATTCGCTGCAACGCCGCACATTGTGCGACAAGGGGTATTGAACATCAAATCGACTTTGTTCCAGGAGCATCTATACCAAATAGGCCGGCTTATAAGAGCAATCCTGAAAAGACTAAGGAGCTTTAAAGGCAATTAGGGGAGTTGATGTCGAAAGGATACATTTGAGAGAGCATGAGTCCTTGTGCAGTTCCTGTGCTTCTTGTTCCAAAAAAGGATAAAACTTGGCGAATGTGTATAGATTGCCGAGCTATCAATAACATCACTGTAAAGTATCAACATCCCATTCCTAGATTAGATGATATGTTGGATGAATTACATGGTTCTAAATTGTTTTTGAAAATTGATTTGAAAAGTGGTTATCATCAAGTTAGGATGAAAGAAGGGGATGAATGGAAAAATGCTTTTAAAACTAAATATGGTTTGTATGAGTGGTTGGTTATGCCTTTTGGACTTACTAATATACTTAGTACTTTCATGAGATTGATGAATCATGTGTTGCGTGCTTTTATTGGTAAGTTTGTAGTTGTCTACTTTGATGATATTTTGATTTATAGTAAGGAGTTTGATGAGCATTGTGTTTGGGTGCATATGAGGAGGGAAAGGTTCCCTGAACAAAGGAGATCAAAGTTGATGCCTCGAGAAGATGGTCATTTTCAAATCATAGAAAGGATTAATGAGAATGCCTACAAAATGGATCTGCCAGGTGAGTATGGTGTTAGTGCTACATTCAATGTTTCTGATCTTTCTTTATTTGATGTAAGTGATGATTCGAGGTCGAATCCTTTTGAGGAGAGAGGGGATAATGTGATCCAACCATCAAAGGATCCATTGGAGGTTCTAATTGGTCCAGTTACTAGTCTTAGGGCTAAGAAGTTCAAAGAAGCTTTCAATGGACTTCTTCAAGAGACATGGGCTAAAGTGGACTTCAAGAGGATTTGTAATAATAAAGAGCAAGCCTTGATTAATCTGATTCATGTTCAAGAGGGGCTTGTTGGTGGAACCAAGACCATTACACAAGGATTGGGAGAAGAAGACTAGATTCGGACAGTTTGACCTTTCGTTACTCTTTTGATCATAACTGGAGCTACAGATCGAATTTTGATATGATTAACCATCCATTTTAAGTTGGGCTTTTACTGCTGCTAAACAGAATGCGAAAACAACGAATTTTTCTTATTTAATTAGTTAGGCTATCAAACTTTATTTATTTTAAGAGGAAACATTTAATTTGGGTCTTAGACTTGTTTATTTTGTTTATTTTAATTAATTTGGGCTAGTTTTAGCTTAGGTTGATTATTATTTAAATTGGGTTATGTGAGACCCATTAGGGAAACTAGAGTTTTGGCTTGGAGTTTAAATACTCTTTAGGAATAATTTTAGGGCAGACTTTTAATGATATTTTCAGCATTGTAGCTGACTTTTGGTTGCTTAATCTTGGTTATTGATTGAACTTTCAACTCTTCAAAGAATTGACCATTCTTTGTTGTGAATTTATACTTCCTTTGCTCGTCTCCAGGTGTAGGCGTTGTGATCGAGTTGGTTTATAGTCTTGTTGCCTTCGAGCAAGTCTTTTATTGTGATAAGCTCATTCAAATCTCCATAAACTTGGGTTAGATTGATCCTAGGGTCGCGAATTCCATTAAATTCTGCTAGGGTTCGTATCATGAGTATACATGCATATTAATCATAATACATTACACTTTGATCTTTATGGGGAGCCTAAGGAAATAATCCTTGAAGAACTTGTATTTTACCAACAAATCTTTTTCCTTTGATTGCGCCTTTGAGCCCTCATCACTCAAATAATGCGTTTTCTAACCCTATCTCTATTCCCTTTGATTGCACCTTTGAGTCATTATCACTCAAATAGTGCGTTTTCTAATCCTATCTCTATTTCTTTTGGGTACGCCTTTGAGCCCTCATCTCCTGGATAGTGTGGTTTCTAGCCCTATCTCTTCTCTTTTGAGTATGCCTTTGAGCCCTCATCTCCCGAGTAGTGCGCTTTCTAGCCCTCACATACAAGATAGTGTGCCAACAAGCACTATCTATTTCTTTTTTAGTGCGCTTTTTAGCCTTCACATATTAGATAGTGTGCCAGCAAGCCCTGTCTATTTTTCTTTGAGTGCGCTTTCTAGCCTTGAAGATACAGTGCAGATTCAAAGTAAAATTAAATAATTATTGGACGAAACTGTATAAAAATTAAGTCCAAGGACTTAATTAGATTTTTAATAGTCAAACCTGATTTAATCATTGACCAAATTAAAAGTTTAATTATGTTTAAGAATTAATTTAGGTCAAATTAAAAGATTTAATTAGATGCAAGGACTTAATTATACTTTTAATGGATCAAATTAATTTTATTAGGGACTTAATTGGTGTAAAATTAAGTTTGGGAGCCCAATTTGGGTTTAATCGAGAATATTGAATTTTTAGAGGATCAAACTTAATTTCTACAAAGTCAATTGATTGAACTAGGGATAAAATTGTAAGAAAATCAAAGTTTAAAGTCAATTAAAGGTTAAATTGAAGAAATTTACAACCAAGGATCTTTTTGAAAAAGACGTTGAACTTTGACGACTAAATTTGGTTGAAAACAGGGGTGAAATTAAAGCAAATTAAAAGTTTAATGGTTAATTGATGATCAATTTGCACTAATTCAAAACCAAGGACCAAAATAAAAAGATGCTAAACTTCGGTGGTTGATATTTGAGTTTGTCAAGGGTAAAATCGCATGAAATTAAAAGTTTGAAGTCAATTAGGGATGCAATTAAAAGAAATGAAAAGACAAAGGACTAAAATGAATTTTAGTCAAATCCTTAATTAAAACCCCAAGGATGTCAAAATGGTGTCATTTCATTTAAATGAAAAGGTACGTTCTGATCAAAATGATTTGTTTATGTTTTGACCAAAACAGTTTGTTTTGGTACAAAACAACGCTGTTTCGACCACCATGTAAAAAAAAAAAAGGATGTTAGACGACTTGTTGTCTGGCCACTGTTCATCATCTTCAACCTTTTGTACCGAAAGGCTGCTCGGGTGGCTACTTTTTAAGGGCATTTAATGCATCATCTCTTCACCAAACAAGAAACCACTCTGATGGCCTGACACCATACTACTCCCAGCGTAATTCTTGTCGGATGTTTGCTTTTATAGCTGTTGTGGCACCGTCCTAAAGAGGCTGACCTGATCAACTTATTGCAGCCAAATTTCTTAGTTTTCGATGATAACTTTGAGCCAACGGTTGGGATTCTTCCTATTTGAATTAAGGATGAAGATTTGTCCCCAATAAAAACAAGATGTTCCTATTTCATCCTCTATAAATAGAGGTGAATTTTGGACATTAAACAAAGAGATATCTGAGGAGAAACAAAAAACCAGCCTTTTAGATGCCCAACCAACCACCCTTCCTCTTCTCTTCTCTCTCTCAATCGCAGCCTCAACTAGCTCCTCCACCGTGTACTTCCTCCTTCTACACCAACAACGATCACATCAATAGATCCAGCGGTGCAAATTCTTCTTCTCCAAATTAGCAACAAAAGCACCGACAACCTCACCAACGCCAACTTCTTCTCTTTTTCTCAATCGCACCAGTCTCTACCATCCTCATGTCGAACCTCCCAGCAATGGCAGCCACACCACCTACATGCCAAGTAACCTTCTTCTCTTTTCCCCCTTTTCGTGTAAATCTTCTACTATTATCATCTGTATATAGATTGTGAATTCATGTTTTGCAGCAAAAGATAATTAACATGGTTATCAGGTTGGGCCAGTGACCATGTAACGTAGGCGGGCTATACCCATTTTAACCCAGCCCACATGACTAGGTTGGGTCCCATTTTCTTAAAAAAAAGAAAGAAAAATAAAAGATTGTTGGCCTTCAGTCGACCCAACCCAGCCCGACTTGTTCAGGCTTAGGCCTCGGGCCCAAGTAGCCAATTAAAAAAGACTAGAAATTCTCAAGGACCATTTTAAAATCATTTGTGGGTCTATCACGTGTTTTTTCAATAATTTTGCTTAATATCGGGCCATAAACATACACTGTAAGACACGGACTCAGCATTAGAAATATCTTATTTTTTTCTAAAATTCCAAAAACAAATCCAAAAAAAATAATTAAAAAAAATTCATTTCTAAAACAAAAATGTTTTGTTTTCGTGCATACGGTCAAATCCTAAAGGTTTATCATGTATAGTTTCTAAAAAGGATAAAATCACATTTTTATCATGTTTTAAAAATGCAAAATGGATATCGTAATTGGTTCATGATTATCCATTAGGGTTGGACCAAAATATCAAAAATCCCACAACAATTAGTTTGTTATTCGGAGAGTTAGGATTTAGTTGTAAGACTTTAATATTTAGGGAGTGTAAAATTACATTGTAAAGTATACCTCAAGTATTAAAGATACAAAATAGAAAATAAATGTGATGTTAAATTTGGGTCTTAAAATGGTTAGGACTTAACCCAATAAGATAGAGACATCATCATGAAGATAGATCTGTCTTGAACCTTAAATGAGATCAATGAATAGAAACATGACCTATAAAAATAATCAATCAACAATGTGGCTTACCTTAGGTGAGGTGTACTACGGGTGATGCATCTTCCCCTTACATAACTAATTCCCTTACCTAGACTCTTGTAGACTATCAAGTTTCCTAGTGACCATAATACTAGATAGCGACTCATGAACCATATAATCATAACTTTATGATTAAAATCAAACCCCTCTCAATTCCAAGAGGTAGCTCTATCACGCGACGCCATGCATGTCACGACAACATCTTGATTTAACTCATTTGATTCTCGTGCCTTTTAAAATTGAGTCCTTGGTTTCCAGATTTTACAATTTGACCCTCATTAATCATCAAACTTTTAATTTGTCTCAAATTGACCCCTCATTTGATTATTTTTTGTCTTTAAATCAGCATACATTTTTCATCTTAATCCTTAGTTTTAGGATTCTTCAATTTAGCCCTTAATTAATATTTAAACTTCAAATATCTTTCAATTAAGCCCATGATGGCACCACTTTAGGCTTTTTTCTTGTCCCTGGTCTTACAATTTTTGTGAATTGATTTGAATTAGGCCTTAAAACTTAATTTTCCTTTAATTAAATCCTTAATTGAATCAATAAAACCCATTAAAAGTTTAATTAAGTCCCTAAGCTTAATCAATTCTTCCAATTTTAGCCAATTTGACGTTTAAAATTTATTTTTTCTTCAATTAAATCCTTAATTAAGTCAATTAAACCCATTAGAAGTTTAATTAAGTCATTAAACTTAATTAATTCTTCTAATTTTGATCAAGTTGGGCTTCAACCTTAAACTTCTTTCCATTAAATCCTTGATTGAGTCAACAAAACCCATTAGAAATTTAGTTAAATCCTTGAACTTAATTAATTCTTCTGATTGTGACCAAATTGAATTTCAAACTTAATTTTTATTTCAATTAAGTCCTTCTTCAAACTATTTTGTCAACAATATTTCAATCTGAATGTTCATTTGGTGTTTTTTTCATGTTTGTAACTCAAACGCTCACCTATTTGTGACCCGAAAATATTTTTTGTGTTTTGAATTTATGATCTTTATAGATTTTTGAATAACAATAGAATAAAAAAAGAGAATGTATATTTTCTGTAAAAGAATTTTGGGGGACCCAAAATTGGGTTATGACTACGGGCATTGAGGTTTTTTTATGAGGTGTATTAATCATTTTTAAATTGATCATAGACAATTGTGTATCTTTCCATTTCAAAAGTACAGTGAAAAGACTAAAAATGATCCTTTTATTTAAGGTTTTTATCTTTTTTATTTTGATTAATACACGATACTATCTATTTCTGCTTGAAATTGCAAGGGATTCCATGGAATAATATCAAAAGTCATACTCAGTTTATTTGAAATACTTTAGTGGCTAAAACGATTATGTTCACTTAATAAGAAAAAAATAAGACCTATATGACTATTTTTGTGTCGGGACCAGCTACTTTGCTCTAGTTAACCCTGGGGTCAACTCTTTGATTGCTATCCTTTTACCTCAAATCAAACCCTAGTAACCTCCAAAGTTCCACCATCTGATGCAACTTTCGGGTTTGCCTTATCAAAGGTTATTTTGTAATGTGATTTCTGTAGCTTTACAGTCTAGTGAGAGTGCAAAGGTAGAGTTTTTGGAGAAGGATAGGGGGTGAAATTGGGAATACAACTCGGAGAATTTAGGAGTCAACAATGGTATTTATACTTCTTATAAACTCGTAAACTTTGTTGTAACCCATTTTTGGGTCCCCAAATAAATGAAATAAAATAAATAGCCAAAGGAGGTTAGAAAAATAACAGGAGGCGTAAGCGCTCGGAAAATGGTCGAGAAAATCGGTCAAGGAGGTTAAAAATACAAAGATTGGATTTTTGACAAGTATATTCTTGAAGGATGAGATCCATGTTAAGAAGGAAATTTGAATTTTGAGGAGAAAAAGCCCAAGTTTGGATGTTTATAGACTTAATTGGATTTTTAATTGATTTTATAGGGGATTTGATTGCAAGAAAATTGATTTTTAAGTCAATTTAGGCTTTAATTGAAAGAAATTTAAGTTCGGGGCCAAAATATATTTTTTAGGAATTTATTGGGTCAAATCAGGGGCTTAATTGCATAAATATTGAAGTTTAAGGGCCAATTAGGGACTTAATTGAAGAAATCCGGAACCGGGGACCAAATTGGAGAAGGCGCGTAAATGGAGGGGCTGGAATTAATTGATTCGGGGGCCTAATTGAAGAAATTGGAAGTTATTTGATCAATTAAGGGCTCAATTGCATAATTCAGAGGCCAAGGACCAAAGTGAAAAACGCGGCCAAATATAGGGACGGGGTTCGAATTCGGCAGGATGCAATTGAAGGGACAAAAGATGATTGAGGGCTGATTTGGACTTTGGCGCGTTCGGCGCCACATTTAAATGAAACGACGCGTTTTCCCCAAAACGACGCCGTTTCATATTTTTTTTTAAAAAAAAAAAAAAGAAAAAAAGAGGGAAAGACCCGAACGGTGTCGTTTTGAACGACACCGTTCATCGTTCTTCTTCCCCCGAACGGGCAACGGGGAAGAAGGAAAAAGGTTGCTTTTTTTTTGAATTTTTGGCCGTCCCCTCTCTCTCTCGCCCGGAGCCCACCGACCGAACACAATGGCCGACCACCCACCGCGCACCACCCACCGAACCAGCGGCCGCGCCCATGGCCGATCAGCCGGCCGCTCCCCACGCTCCACAGCAAAAGCCACTCACTTGGCCCTATAAATAACACCAACACAAAGAAGAACAAAGGGGGGGACCGAGAGGAAGGAGAAGGGAGGAGAAAGGGAGGTGAAGGAGAAAACGAAAAAAAACAGAGAGAGAAAAGGAGGAAGAACCGAAAGGGGGGAGAGACCCGAAAGAGGGAGAAAGAAAAAAACAGAGAGGAAGAAGAACGAAAACAACATGAAGGAAGAAAAACAGAAAAAAAAAAAAGAGAAGCGGGAGAAGGAGAGACCGAAAGGGAAGAGAGAGAGGGGAAGAGAGAACGAAAAAAGAGAGAAAAAAGAAGAGAAGAGGAAGAGAGGGAACGAACCGAACCGTTGGAAACAGCCACAGCCGCAGCGCCGCCGTCCGTGAGCCGCCGGCCTCCGCCTCCTCCACGCCAGGTATGGTCTTCTTCGCCTCTGCGTTTTAATTGCAGGCGCTGGCCTCCTGCATGCAGAATCGTTCTGCATGCAGGAGGGGGGGGAGAAAATAATTCTCCCCCTCCCGCTGGGTTTTTTTTTTTGCCGGGCCGCCCCGATGCCGGCCCGGCCTTGATGTCGGGCCGGTCCCGGCCCAGACTGAAGAAGTTTTTTAGTTTGGGCCGATCTCGGCCCAAATGATTTTCGGGCCGAGTTCGGCCCAACCTTTTTTGGGGCTGAGTCCGGCCCAGTTGGTTGGGCCGGACTCATCTGACCCGTTTAATAATTATATTATATATTATATTGTTTTATATTATTTATATATAGATATATATATAAAAAATTCTAAGAAAATTCTGCAAAAATTATTTCAAAAATATGTGATTTTCTGTAATTTTATTATTGTATTTTGGTTAATATCGGTTTGTATTTTTATACCGTAAAGATACAAATCCGGTATTAAAATACCCGGTTTTCATCAAAACATCAAAGATCTTCAAAATAAAAAATGTCTTTTGCTTTCAAATTTTTTTTAAATATCTTTAAAAATATTGTTGATTTTTCTCGCATATTTTTATCAAAGTGGATTAATATTTGGTTGTATTTTTATATCGTAAGGATACCAACCTAGTATTAAAATATCTGATTTTGCGTCAAAACATCAAAAAAATACATAATTAAAAAATGTTTTGTTTTAAAATACGGCCTAGTCTCTCCAATATATATATATATAAATATTACAACATCATATTTTTCGTACAACAAAGAAAATTTCAAAACAATATATGTATTAGCATGCATTTTGGCTTTAATAACCAGTTTATTCAAGCCATGAGAACTAGGCCAATATTTCAAAAATTCTAACAAAATCTTTTTGTCCTTTGTTAGTATTTGGGGATTATGAATTTATACATAAAACGTTTTCCTGATATTAAAAATTTGTTTTTTTAGATATTAGAACGGTTAGGCTTTACCCGATAAGATAAGGACCTCCTTATTAAGGAGGACTTTTCTTGAACCATAGACGGACCAACAACTAGGAAACACAACGAGACTTTGAATTTATCAGACAAATAAACCAAGCAGCTTACCTTAGGTAGGGCGTATTCGGGTGCTAATACCTTCCCTTTACGCAACCAGTCCCCATGCCCGATCTCTCGAGACCGCTTAGGGTTCCTAGTGACCAAAATACTAGGTGGCGACTCCCACACCATTTTTTACTGCTAAGAGACAAAGAACTCCTTGTCTCACCATATTTACCAGATATATTCCCCCATCATCACAACATTTGAGGGTGAACGATCGCCGCGACGTCGCGCACCCCGCGACAGTAATGGCGACTCCACTGGGGACCTTGTGAACTAAGCTTTGTTTTTGTCTCGATTTGTTTTTGTTTTCGTGTGTTTATTGTTAATATGCCTTTCCTTTTGTTATCTCGCTTATATGCTTTAAATATTTTTACATATATTGTTCATGCATTTGTATAGAACTGTCTCATACATCTTATAGAACTGTCACATGCATCACATACTTTGATTATTGAGAGCACACGCAAACTTTAAGTTAAGTGGGGGACTAGCAGCTTACCTTACGACTGTTAGTCAAGGTTTAAGTTTGTGTAAACCCCAACTCTTCGCTGAGTGCTTAGACCGACAATAGTTGGTACATGTGCCATCTCATTGCCTACAAGCCCCCATATTGCCTCCACGAGGGCAATCACTGGGACAGCAAGAGACCCTTTTAGAGACTGAATAGCCAACCTACCCTCGTCAAGCATAAAAGAATTAGAACCGGCTATAGGGTGTATGCTCCACAAAATATTTTTGCATAAGACAAAACCTAACCATAAGGCATTTGGTTTTCGAGTCTTTTCAGCTCACATCATATATGCATCATGCATTGTTCTTTATCATACATTCATTTACATTTTTCCATGCACGCCGGATCGTGAAACATAGGTCCCACATCCAAAGTCCACCACACCCGGTCTAGATCAAGAATGGAGAACGAAGAAAGAGCTCACTTAGAGTCACATTATCGACCGAGTTGGAGTCCGTAAAAAATGAAGTTTCTCGGCTAACCGACTTACTCGAGCAGCTTTTAAGAGCTAGGAATGGGGAGGGAACATCAACACAACATGAAGGAGCACCAGTAGCTCACATCCCTCAAGCATCTCAAAACCAGGGGGCAAACTCGGCCAATGAACAACATTTTGTGCCTATCACCCCTATCCAACCAACTCACGCTCCAATCACTGTGGACTTAACAGCGGAGGGAATCCCGGATAATAGGTCTCCTAGTTTGATGGACCAAGACAAGCTGTTTGCTTTGGAAGAAAGATTAAGGGCAGTTGAGGGTAATGACTGGTTTGACCCTATACGAGCATCCGAAGTATGTTTGGTACCAAACATTGCGGTGCCAAAAGATTTCCGGATACCGGAATTCATTAAGTATACCGGTTTGGAATGCCCAAACACTCACCTTCGATCCTACCGCAACAAAATGGCGGAAGTAATCCATAACGATAAATTGCTAATCTATTTCTTTCAAGATAGCCTAACGAGATCCGCTTTGAGCTGGTACATGAGGTTAGACAAGTGTCGGGATCGGGAGCTGGAGAGACTTGATGGAGGCTTTCCTTAAGCAGTACAAGTTTAACATGGAAATCGCTCCCGATCGAACAAGTCTAATGTCAATGGAGAAAAGGAGCCAAGAGTCGGTAAGGGCCTATGCGCAAAGGTGGAGGGATGAGGCAATGCATGTCCAACCCCTTTGATAGAAACGGAGATGGTGACCTTGTTTGCCAATACCTTTAAAGCACCATATTATGAGCACCTAATGGGTAGCTCATCTCAAGCATTTCTACGATGCGGTACGCATAGCTGAAAGAATAGAGCAAGGGATTAAAGCTGGACGTATAGTTGAGCCATTAGAGGCGAAGGGTTTTATTGGAAGAAAAATGGAAGGTCACATTTACGACTTTGAAGGTGGGTCCAAGGGCAATATAGTGGATTCACTCAACCCACAAATACCTACCTCTCATGTTGCCCACATAAACTTTAACAAACCATTTTCCTCTAATCGAGCAAATAACCAGTCAAACAACCAAAACAACTACCAAAGACCAAATACAAGGTACATTGCGGAACAACTACCGCCATTACCCATGCCTTTGAAGGAAATGTATGCCAAACTACCGAGCATTGGACAAATAGCTCCTATCCCTACATTACCACTACAACCACCATTCCCCATCCGGTATAAGCCCGAGTTGACTTGCGAGTACCATGTTGGTATTCCCGGACATTGTCTTGAAACGTGCTACGCTTTCAAGAACATGTTGTTGAAGCTCATCAAGATAGGATGGGTGTCGTTTGAAGACACACCCAATATCAATTCAAATCCATTGCCTGGTCATGACAAAAGTAATAGGGGATAAAGGGTTGGAAAACCTTGGTCAAGAATCGTCAATAATGAAGAAGGCGAGATCGAAGGAGAAGACAAGGAAACGCAAGTGGGGAAGGAAGATGAAGCATTGCCTCGGTTGACTTTCCGAACGGGTTGACCCAAGAACTTCTCGTAGTTTTCAAAATGTAAAACAACTTTATTTGCCTTAGCATGTTTTTGTCATTTGCTTTTGTCATTGCTTTTATTTTCTCTATTTAGCAATCGGGGCTCATGTTTTCAGCCAGATTTTATGTTTGTCTTTGAGCCTACCTTTTTTAATAAATGATGAGATTATGCACTTTTTGAACAAGTTTGAGTGGTTATATCATAAAATGGTTTAATATGAAATTTAAGAAAAGCTAACCCTAAAGTACATCCCTACCTCGATAGCGTAATGAATGGATAAATGATTAAGTGGTCACTTTATAATCATCTCGTAATTGTCTTTATCAACCATAACAATGTGCATTTTGAAAAAAAAAATCATCATTATCCCTTCACGCACTAAAAAAGTTTATCATTGGCTGAATGAATTTCTTCTTTATAAAAGCCCAGACTAGGATCACACCCCTACACTGGGGGCAAAACGAGTTGTTTTTTGAAAAGTTTTACGTGTTTAAAATTGGTGGGAAGCCCATAGTTTTGAAAATCAAGCTAAAGCATTTGACAAAAGCATGACAAAGAGGCAAATACAAGTCATACATTTTGAGAAAAGGACTACTTGAAGAAAGTCAAAGACTTCTTCTCCAAGAATATGATAGGCAACACGAGAGATGAATTCAAGATACGACTTCAAAAGTAAAGTTCATGTTAAGAGGGAGTCTCATGAACTAGAAGAAGAGGATGGGGCCTATGTTTCAAAACCAGGTACGAATGCATGCATTGCATCTAATCATAAATCATTGCATGTATGTTTTTTTGGATCGTTACTGAAGGAGATCTTAGCGCATTCCAACAAGATTATGGACGAAGAAAGAATCATTGAGTTGATTATAGAACAACAAGAAGAGAAGATAATGGTTTTCAAACCATGCCAGCAGGAAGAACGACATCGATAGCATTCGGTAAAATGGAATAGCCAAATGGGATTCCAAGTTGTTGAGATCGCTAGAAGGGATCTCATATTTCGATGGAGGTCGCCGAAGGGACCTTAAATTTCAGCTTTTGTATAAAAGGAATCGCCGAGATGGGATTCCAAGTTGTTTGGATAAAGGAGATCGCAAGAAGGGATCTTGTATTTCGATGAAGGTCGCCGAAGGAACTTCATGTTTTAGCTTTGGTAAAAGGAATTGCCGATGGGATTTCAAGTTATTTGAGATCACCAGAAAGGATCTCGTACTTCGACATTCATCAAGGAAGGTCGCTAGAAGGGACCTCGTATTGAAACTATTTCTTAGAAAAGCATGGAGTTTACTAAGAATTCTTCCCCTTGGGTAGGTCACCCATACAATGAGACCATTATTTTTCTTGGGTAGGTCACCCATACAATGAGACCATCATTTTTTTGGGGTGGTTTTTCTTGGGTTCACCCATACAATGAGACCATCATTTTTCTTGGGTTCGTCACCCATACAATAAGACCATCATTTTTCTTGGGTTAGTCACCCATACAATGAGACCATCATTTTTCTTGGGTTAGTCACCCATACAATGAGACCATCATTTTTCTTGGGTTCGTCACCCATACAATGAGACCATCATTTTCTTGGGTTCGTCACCCATACAATGAGACCATCATTTTTCTTGGGTAGGTCACCCATACAATGAGACCATCATTTTTCCTGGGTAGGTCACCCATACAATGAGACCATTCTTCATCTTTTTTTACCTGGGTAGGTCACCCATAATAATGAGGCCATTCTTCCCCCGGGTAGGTCACCCATACAATGAGACCATTCTTCATCTTTTTTTACCTGGGTAGGTCACCCATAATAATGAGGCCATTCTTCCCCCTGGGTAGGTCACCCATAATAATGAGACCACTCTTTCCTTTTCCCATTCGGGCAGGTCACCCGTCATAATGAGACCACATACGTGTTTTTGTATTTGGTTATGGGTAAAGGAATCGCCGATGAGATTCCAAGTTTTTGGGGTTAAAGGAGATCACCAGAAGGGATCTCGAGATGACTAAATTTTGATTATAGTTTTTGGGTTAAGGAGGATTGTTGTAAGGACAAAGTTTCAGAGCAATCGAGCTCCGACTAAATCAGTTTCGGGAGCTCAGTTTTGGTTTATCTTTATAAAACTTACTGCGCAGAACCTCTGCTCCGTAAGCTTTATAAAGAGGGGGCATCTGTTGTAACCCATTTTTGGGTCCCCAAATAAATGAAATAAAATAAATAGCCAAAGGAGGTTAGAAAAATAACAGGAGGCAGAAGCGCTCAGAAAATGGTCAGAAAATCGGTCAAGGAGGTTAAAAATACAAAGATTGGATTTTTGACAGTATATTCTTGAAGGATGAGAGCCATGTTAAGAAGGAAATTTGAATTTTGAGGAGAAAAAGCCCAAGTTTGGATGTTTATAGACTTAATTGGATTTTTAATTGATTTTATAGGGGATTTGATTGCAAGAAAATTGATTTTTAAGTCAATTTAGGCTTTAATTGAAAGAAATTTAAGTTCTGAGGCCAAAATATATTTTTTAGGAATTTATTGGGTCAAATCAGGGGCTTAATTGCATAAATATTGAAGTTTAAGGGCCAATTAGGGACTTAATTGAAGAAATCCGGAACCAGGGACCAAATTGGAGAAGGCGCGTAAATGGAGGGGCTGGAATTAATTGATTCAGGGGCCTAATTGAAGAAATTGGAAGTTATTTGATCAATTAAGGGCTCAATTGCATAATTCGGAGGCCAAGGACCAAAGTGAAAAACGCGGCCAAATATAGGGACGGGGTTCGAACTCGGGCAGGATGCAATTGAAGGGACAAAAGATGATTGAGGGCTGATTTGGACTTTGGCGCGTTCGGGCGCCACATTTAAATGAAACGACGCGTTTTCCCCAAAACGACGCCGTTTCATATTTTTTTTTTAAAAAAAAAAAAGAAAAAAAGAGGGAAAGACCAGAACGGTGTCGTTTTGAACGACACTCGTTCATCGTTCTTCTTCCCCCCGAAGGGCAACGGGAAGAAGGAAAAAGGTTGCTTTTTTTTTGAATTTTTGGCCGTCCCCTCTCTCTCGCCCGGAGCCCACCGACCGAACACAATGGCCGACCACCCACCGCGCACCACCCACCGAACCCGGGCAAGGCCGCGCCCATGGCCGACCAGCCGGCCGCTCCCCACGCTCCACAAGCAAAAGCCACTCACTTGGCCCTATAAATAACACCAACACAAAGAAGAACAAAGGGGGGGACCGAGAGGAAGGAGAAGGGAGGAGAAAGGGAGGTGAAGGAGAAAACGAAAAAAAACAGAGAGAGAAAAGGAGGAAGAACCGAAAGGGGGAGAGACCCAAAAGAGGGAGAAAGAAAAAAACAGAGAGGAAGAAGAACGAAAACAACAGAAGGAAGAAAAACAGAAAAAAAAAGAGAAGCAGGAGAAGGAGAGACTGAAAGGGAAGAGAGAGAGGGGAAGAGAGAACGAAAAAGAGAGAAAAAAGAAGAGAAGAGGAAGAGAGGGAACGAACCGAACCGTTGGAAACAGCCACAGCCGCAGCGCCGCCGTCCGTGAGCCGCCGGCCTCCGCCTCCTCCACGCCAGGTATGGTCTTCTTCGCCTCTGCGTTTTAATTGCAGGCGGCGGCCTCCCGCATGCGGAATCGTTCGCATGCGAGAGGCGGGGGGAGAAAATAATTCTCCCCCCTCCCGCTGTTTTTTTTTGCCGGGCGCCCGTTGCTGGCCCAGCCTTGCATGTCTGGGCCGGTCCCGGCCCAGCCGCATCGAAGAAGTTTTTTAGTTTGGGCCGATCTAGGCCCAAATGATTTTCGGGCCGAGTTCGGCCTAACCTTTTTTGGGGCTGAGTCCGGCCCAGTTGGTTGGGCCGGACCAGCCCAGCCCCGTTTAATAATTATATTATATATTATATTGTTTTATATTATTTATATATAGATATATATAAAAAAAATTCTAAGAAAATTCTGCAAAAATTATTTCAAAAATATGTGATTTTCTGTAATTTTATTATTGTATTTTGGTTAATATCGGTTTGTATTTTTATACTGTAAAGATACAAATCCGGTATTAAAATACCCGGTTTTCATCAAAACATCAAAGATCTTCAAAATAAAAAATGTCTTTTGCTTTCAAATTTTTTTTTAAATATCTTTAAAAATATTGTTGATTTTTCTCGCATATTTTTATCAAAGTGGATTAATATTTGGTTGTATTTTTATATCGTAAGGATACCAACCTAGTATTAAAATACCCGATTTTGCGTCAAAACATCAAAAAAATACATAATTAAAAAATGTTTTGTTTTAAAATACGGCCTAGTCTCTCCAATATATATATATAAATATTACAACATCATATTTTTCGTACAACAAAGAAAATTTCAAAACAATATATGTATTAGCATGCATTTTGGCTTTAATAACCAGTTTATTCAAGCCATGAGAACTAGGCCAATATTTCAAAAATTCTAAAAAAATCTTTTTGTCCTTTGTTAGTATTTGGGGATTATGAATTTATACATAAAACGTTTTCCGATATTAAAAATTTGTTTTTTTAGATATTAGAACGGTTAGGCTTTACCCGATAAGATAAGGACCTCCTTATTAAGGAGGACTTTTCTTGAACCATAGACGGACCAACAACTAGGAAACACAACGAGACTTTGAATTTATCAGACAAATAAACCAAGCAGCTTACCTTAGGTAGGGCGTATTCGGGGTGCTAATACCTTCCCTTTACGCAACCAGTCCCCGTGCTCGATCTCTCGAGACCAGCTTAGGGTTCCTAGTGACCAAAATACTAGGTGGCGACTCCCACACCATTTTTTACTGCTAAGAGACAAAGAACTCCTTGTCTCACCATATTTACTAGATATATTCCCCCATCATCACAACATTTGAGGGTGAACGATCGCCGCGACGTCGCGCACCCCGCGACAAACTTAGGTGCAAAATCATGATTTTGATTGAGTTTACCAATTTTATACTAGTCATAATTTTACTTGTTTTCAAGTTTTTAGTATAAATTTGCATGTTAGATACATGTTGATGATGAGTTAATTCATGATTTTAAAAACAATGCCTATGCCTAGGACCTCTTGGGTCAAGGCCATGAACATAGGTCCAATGCGTGTCCTGGTACCTCATGGGCCTTGCCTTGTATCTTGGACCAAATACCTAGTCCTATGGGGTTTCTTATCTGGCCAAACTCTTTAGCATGAATCCTACTCAATCTGTACTCTTAGGTGCATAAGAGTATCTTATAGCCTACTATATTTTCTTATCTCTTTTATTCAAGTAAAAGAACAAGGTTTAGGGAGTATAAATACTTCTTGAACCACACATGTAAATAATTCACAATTTTCATTCTCAACATATACCCATCAGTTTTTTACAGGGCATTCATTTCATACCAAAACAAGAGCAAATAACCTTGTTCTTAGAATTTAATACTCTTTTACATATTTATTATATTTTTTCTTTACAAAGATATTGTTTTGCGGGTGTTCAAAATTTTATATCAAGATATCATCTTCCTTTGTTATAGGAGAATGGATCTAACATCATGAATACTTTGATAATCCCAATATGTAATGATCAAATAATCATATTTCAAAGTATTTTAAATTTTGAAACATCATTTCATGAAGGACTCTATAGCCCACGAAAACAAACGGACTTGTCAATTGATTAGTAAGAAACGAAGCAATTAGAAAGCTTCAGATCTATGGTTTTCAAAAGTTTTATCTTTACATTATTCTAAGGTTTCTTGTGCACCAATTATACCCACATTTGGTAAAGCCTACCTTTGGTGTTCTTTTTCTGAAGTATCTATATGCTATAATTATATAGCAAGCCCCTTCTTTAATTTGAATATGCTTTACTTTTCTTCACTGGGAGCTCTTTAGTGCAGTTGGAAATATGCTGACCTGTTATGAAAAAAGGGAATGTTTTTTTCTTAATAGCTAAGATTTCATCCATTTAGGAGATTAGCAGACATTGGAATATTTGCGTTATCAGGGTTTCCAGCAATCTCAACTTAACTACATGTATCATACTAGTATGCAAGAATCAAGTATAGAAAAAAAAAAAGAGAATCGAGTATAGACCAAAGTATTCTTTATATATATATATAAAGAATACTTTGGTCTATACTTGATATATATACAGATTTATCTAATAAAAAAAACACATGATGTCTTTCACATCCTTGCATGTTTAGAAAGATCTAAATGCATCTATATATAAATCAAAACTTAGATACTTTTACGAATAAAGCTAATGAAATATAGATATGTCATTTTTTTAAAGTAGGTGCAATTGGATTATGATTTGTAGTAAATTTTTTCGTGTTATCTACCTTAGTTAAAGTTATCTAGAATACACTACCTGATCAAAATATGTTTCTTCCAAAAAAAATTTTAGAATGTATTGGTTCATTGAATTGTGTTTCACCGTGGTTGAGCTAATTTTTTTAAAATTATAAAAAAAATATCAAAATTATAGAAAATTTTTAAGCAGTGTCATCAAACTCAATAGCTCGAATGAACAATAATAATGTAGTTTGGATTTCAAAAAAATAAAGATAGCAAGAAACTCTATACAAAAACAAATCAAAATCAATTAAGCATTCATAAGCTAAAATGAAACATATCATAATGATAAATTCAAAATAAATTAAATGTTTAAAAATAAATTTGAACAACACAAGCTACGCAGCCGACCTAACCTTTCAAGCCCACGATCTGGGTCATGGAATCAACTAGGTTTAATAATTTAATTTTTACATGAGTATAGGATAAATAATAATAATAATAAATAAAAAACTAAAATTTGAAAATGGAAGAAAAAAATAAAGGAAAACAAATTTGCAAGATGACTTTTTTTCTAAAAAAACATTAACATGGTGATATATTGAAGCAGCCCGATTCATCCAAAGTTAACTTGTTATATCCACGATCATGATAATCATATAAAAAGAAATTTTGAACAAATTAACACCACATGAAAAAGAAAAACAAAACACATCGCGAAGACAAATTCAAAATAAAATAAATGCTTAATTTTGTTTTCAATATGGCATATTTGTTTTTTTTTAAAAATATATTGAAATGACAATATATTAAATTGACCTGGATGTTATGGATTAACATGTCAAACCTATGATCCGGGTCATGTACTCAGCCAAGTTTAATAAATTTTTTTATAAAATTTATTATTTACCTAAAGATAAAATAATAAAGTTTTAATAAAATAAAATATACAAAAAAAACCCTAACACATAGGCCTACAAGCCTAGGTGCGCACACCTAGACCTGATTTTATTTTTATATATATTTTTTTAAGGGGCAAATCACTTGTCATTCAACCCCTTTTTAAAAAAATAATAATTAAATGACCTTCAAATTTCGGCCACTATACTAGCTGAGAAATTAGGGTAAAGTATTTTTTGATCTAAAAACTCATATTTCAACTCATTTTAACCTAAAAACTACCTTGTAAACACCCTTAAAACATGTAGAAATAAATTTATCAACCTAGAAACCCAAAAAAGGTTTAAAAAAACAATAGAACTGGGTAAAAAACAATTCTTTGACTTCTATCTTATTTTTTAAAAATATTGAGGTTCTAAACAATCACAATCAAACTTCTCTCATCAAATAAAAGTCATTGACACCAAGATCAACCATTTTTGTTGTTGGGAACAGTGTAAACAACAATTTTCTCTCTCTACACTAAAATCTAGCGACTCTTTCTCTTTTCTCACAAACCAAGGACTGAAAAATAAAAAAAATATATGAAAATTGAATTTTTAATAACTAAAGGAACCGAATTTTTATGAACTGAAAAGTAGGGGTGACCAAACTAAAACCTTTTGTTCTAAGTTTGAAACTTTGAAGTCACCATCTATATTCCCTGTCTTTTTAAAGTTCGTCTTCTATCTTTCAATTTCATTATTTCTTAAAAATAAGAATTAATTAGGTTTCAATTTGAGCTCAGAATGATATAATTCAAGAAAAAAAGGTTTGAGGATCAAAATGAAAATGTAGAGAAAATGAATTATTCTAGTTCACAGGGAAGAGAGACAATGCATAGTAAATGATGAACAATGAAATGTCCATACCTTTTAGTTTATTTTGTAATAACTAGTGAACTTAGCCAAGCTTCATTGTAAATAAAAATAAAAATAATTTCAAACATAAAAATCACACTATTAAAGTTTTTTAGTTTTTTTAACATAATCTTTTTTAATTGTGAACTTAAAATTTGACATGTATGTCTAATAAAATAATTGATAATTATATACACCAATAAATATTAAAAACGTTGTTAACAATAATCAAAACTAAATTAAGAAACTAAGAGATAGATGCAAATTAAAATATATGAGTTCGTGTCGTAGAGAGCCATTAATTTTGTTTTATTTAATTATATGTCAGCATTGCTCTTAAGAGAGTAATAATTTTAATTCTATTAAAACAATTTATTTCCATTTCTTTTAACATTTAATATATATATATATATATATATATCTTTTGTTCTATATTCTTTATTTAATAAAAAAAAATAGAATAAATATAAAAAATGAAAGATTTGAAAGAAGGATAAAAAAATCTCTGTAATTAAAACATCTTTATCTTATTAACACGCTCCATTTATTTTAGCATTTTATTACAATAATATTTTTTTTACAGCACCTCATCGTAATCATAAAAGCAAGTTTAAATTAAAAAAAAAATGAAAGTTTTGATAATTTAAATGTAAATGCATTCATATATATATATATATATATATAAAGAATTATACACAAATTGTGCGTTGATTCAGGGAACATTTTGGTTAATTTATCAAATCTAGTGTAGCTCAGCAGGCCAATCTAGAGACCCTTATATCTGATTCCTTGCTTGATCTAAATTTCAAATTAAATCAGGTTGAAGTTGACATGAAATGACCTGATTGACATGGTAGGTCCAAACACAACCCGGTTAAAAACACGATTTGACTTAAAAAACTCAAGACAACTTTGTTTATTTTTTTTTGAAAAAAAAAAACATTTAGAAGATGTTTTGAATCAACCTGCGTTAAACTAAGTTAACTATGTTAACCTAAGTTAATGGCGATCCGGGTCACAGATCCAGTTAGGTTTAATAACTTTTTTTTAATCTATTTTTTATTTAATTATGAAATAATAAAAATAGAGATGCATATGAAAACAACCGAATAAAATTTAAATATAAAAAAAAACAATTCATGAAGGGTTGTACAAAAAGAGTGCTTACTATATTATAAAACAAATGTTATAATATCATTCAAAAACGAAAAAAGAATTTAATGGTATTTTATAAAATAATATCCCAAATATATATTGAATTAATTTATTTTAATAAATTTTAATTGACATCAAAGACTCATTGTGCAGAGCCATTACCCGACCCGATTTCAAATTAAAGTGGGTTGAAGTTGACTTGATGTGACCCATTTGATCTGGTCGACTTGAATTGACTTAAAACAAATCAAGAGAATGTCGTTTTCACTTCTTTTTTTTTTTAAATATAGAGACAACAATATTTTGGATCGACCTGGGTCAACCCACCAAACCTATCACCTAGGTCATGAGCTCGATTAGGTATAGTAATTTTATTTTGTGAAATTTTTTATTTATTTAATTATTTGATAATAAAAACAGAGAAGCACATAAAAGTAATAGAATAATTTTTTTAAAAAAAACACAAATAAAACATTACAAAAGGGTTGTACAAAATAGCATTTGCTAATATTATAAAAAAATGCTACAATCTTATTGGAAAATAAAGTAAAAGTTGAATGGTATTTAATAAAAATAATATTTCAGATATATTTTTAATTAATTGATTTTAATGAAATTCAATTTAAACCGAAGGAAAAATATATAAAAAAAAAGAAAAAAAAAAGCCAAGCACACGCGAAGTGGAGGACGATGCATCTATTAATGTTACTCTGGCAATATTAGGTGGCCAAAAAGTTGACCTTAACTCATTTAGATCAAAATAACTTGTTAATCATTCTTTTACCTAAAAAACTTACAAAACACTCCATAAATCTCATTAAACTCATATCTAACCTCAAACCAATTCTTAATTGCCAAAAATAACCGACAAATCACCTCAGTTCAAAACAAATCCAAGCCTGACCCATCTGGACTAGGAAAAAAACTATTTTTAATCATTTTTCCACATGAAAACACCTAGAAAATAACTCATAAATATCAATAAACTCATATATAATCTCAAATCAACCTTTAATAATAATAAAAAAAAGAAATCACCAAATTTAAAATAGATCACGAGTCTCAATCTATTTTTGTTTTCAACAAGAGGACGAGTAAGAAACATCTCCATGAAAATTCTCTTATCATTGTTGCTAGAATATAGTCAACTTACCACTTTCTCTCTCATTCCTTGTTTTTCAATAACTTTATCTCTCCTTTAAGACTAGGAATAAAACATAAATAAAATAAAGTTTTGAACCAAATTATAAAATGCTAAAACTAAAAGGACCAAAAGATAAGTTTATGGAGGATATGTGGACAAAAGTACAATTTTCGCATGAATTCTGGAAAAGCCATGCTATTTTGTTTTTATGATTGGTTTTTTTTCTTTTAATTGTGTTTTTATGCTATAAATTTAAATTTTATCCCATCAACTCAACATTGAATAAGTTTAGAAACCTTATCAAAACTTTTAATTGCCAAGAATATACATAAATATAAGAGATCATCAACTCAAAAAAATCACATGAAATAAATAAAAAATTTAATGACTAAAAAAGTATTATTGAAATTTGTGTGCTTTGTGAGGAGAAACATGGTGTCAAGCGCCCTAGTAAAACACCTTTAAAGAATTAGTTATATATATATATATATATATATATTGGAATTTAACAGGGCTGTACCTAGATAATTAAGTATAATAAAGTAGCTTCTTCACATGCGAATATCTAACATCCAATTTTTTTCTTAACGTAAGTATGGGTTGATTCAGTTTAATTTAGATTAAAAAATTAACTAAAATAATTTTTAAATTAAACTAAATAAAAAAAATTGATTTATTCAATCTTATTTAAATAGATTAATAATAAAAAAAACTTAGACTTTTTTTTTTTTATCAAGGGTTTGATTTTCTTGAGATAAAAAATAATTTGTTCGGGCCAGTTATATATAGTTTTGGTTTTTTCAGTTTGATTTCTTGGTTCAATTTTGTTGGTTTCTAAAATGTAAAACCAAAATCCAACGACCAATTTTTTTAAAAAATCTTCCAATTGTTTTTTCGTTTTGATTTATCAGGTAGATTTTTTTAATTAATTTTAAATTGATTTTTAAGAATATTCTGGATAATCTGACACCTACGTATTGGTTACAAATATGAAGTACCCTTATTAGAGGTTTCACCACCCGAAGTCATCTTTACGCTTCTGTCCTCGACTTGTAGCATATTCTATATTTAATGCCCACTCCAGTTTCAAAAAATTCAGAATAGAAACCGCTCCTCCTCAACCATGGTGGTGCTTCCTTATACTGTTGCTTTCCTACTCCTTTCCTTCTTACAGACTGTAAAAATCGCAAGTAAGTTTGCGTCTCTTTCTATTTTAATTATCTCCTTCCATTTCTAAAGAATTTACCTTAACCGAGCTGTCTTCATTTCAGTCTTTGAAAACAAAAAAATGTTGGTGTTCTGTTTTGTCGTTTAAAAATTGAATGTTTGATCATCTGCTTTAAATTTTGCTGTTTTTTGTGCAGACTCGCAATCATTCATCGGTATAAACTATGGCCAAGTTGCGGACAACCTTCCATCACCATCATCCACCGCAAAGCTTCTTCAATCCACTTCAATCCAAAAGGTCCGATTATATGGATCGGAACCCGCCATAATCAAAGCCTTAGCCAACACCGGAATTGGAATTGTTCTCGGCACTGCAAATGGTGACATTCCAGGACTAGCCTCTGATCCCAATTTTGCCAAGAGCTGGATCAACACAAACGTGCTTCCCTTCTATCCAGCTAGCAATATCATCCTCATCACTGTTGGCAACGAGGTCATGACTTCCAATGACCAGAATCTCATGAACAAGCTCTTACCAGCAATGCAAAATGTACAGAATGCTCTAAATGATGCATCGCTCGGGGGTAAAATTAAGGTCTCCACTGTTCATCCGATGGGAGTGCTCAAGCAGTCTGAGCCACCTTCTTCTGGAAGCTTTGATCCAATTTATGGGGATCTGATGAAGGGCTTGTTGGAGTTTAATAGTGCGAATGGTTCGCCTTTCGCAATCAATCCCTACCCTTACTTTGCTTACAGAAGCGATCCAAGGCCTGAGACTCTTGCTTTTTGCCTTTTCCAGCCGAATGCAGGACGAATGGATGGAAACACTAAGATCAAGTACATGAACATGTTCGATGCTCAGGTGAGAGTAAATCAAATTGCAAGTGCGAAGATTTTGTATCAATAGATGATCTAATAAAAATGCTACTGACAAGTGGTTTAATCAATTGCAGGTGGATGCAGTTTTTTCTGCACTGAATTCTATGGGATTTAAGAATGTTGAGATAATGGTGGCTGAGACTGGATGGCCATATAAAGGAGATGACAACGAAGTAGGGCCAAGCATTGAGAATGCCAAGGCTTACAATGGCAATTTGATTGCACACCTTCGATCGACGGTGGGCACTCCACTCATGCCAGGAAAATCAGTGGATACATACCTCTTTGCTCTTTATGACGAAGACTTGAAACCTGGACCTGGTTCTGAGCGATCATTTGGACTTTTCAAGACTGATCTCACCATGGTTTATGATGTTGGACTCTCTACAAGTAGCCAGGTAAGAACAAAATTTACGTGCATTTCATTGGTATTTCGAGTTTTCAACAGTCAAGTGTTCTATTCCTGAGCTTTCCTTTGTTTGGCATTTAAATTTCTGTATTTGGTTGGGAAGATGGGTTTTAAAACATCACTACGCATTTTGTTTGTTAACAGAATAGACAGTTCCTTTTCAAGAAAGAAAAGGGCCAAATTGTACTAAAAAAAAACCCTCGAACTTAACTTCTGAACAAAAAAAATCCTGATTTTCTATCCTAAACATTATGATTTTTGGAATAGGCTTGTGCTGTTAGGAAATTAACAACAAAAAAAACCAGGCCTATAATATCTTTTTAATCGCTCTTTATGTCTTCATTAATAATGATAAAAACAAATGTTGAAAGATATATTCAATTTTTTAATATAACATCATTATCAACAATATTTGAAATACATAGAATATCATTTTTAGAAAAATAAATCCAAAATATTCTGACAAATTGCGCCTGCAAAAACCATTTAATTTATTGAAACAAACTCAGCCACCAGTAGCAGCACCACAACCGCCACCACAACCAGCCACCACCACCATCACCAACAATAGCAGCAGCACAAGAACAAGCAGCAATAGGAACACAAGTAGCAGCAGCAGCATAAGCACGAGCAGCAAAAGATGGAGTGTTTTTTGGTTGGTTTTTTTAGAATTGAAAATTCTTAGAATTGGAGTTTGGAGAAATATATTTAATTAGGATTTTCAATTTAGATTTATTGTATGAGTTTATGGAACTTTCTTTGATTTGCCTTTTCTTTTATGACTTGCAAACTTAGAATATGAAGTTGTAAAGAAATGATGAAGACGGGTTAGGGTTTTTTTCTCTATTTTATAAGTTTTTTTGTCGATTCTATTTTTAGAAGTAAATTGAAAAAATAATTGGAAAATCAGTTCAGAAGATATTTGCTGGTTAAGTATTATTATTAATTTTTTTTAGATATAATGGGACGAGGTGTTGCGTATTCGATATTGTGACTTCTTAATATATTTTATATCTAGACAAACTGGCTCATTTGGTAGAAATTTGATACTTATGAGTATTAGAAATCCTAATTTTTTTTAGATTAGCGTGGGTGTCCGGGTCAGCTTGCACGCACTTCAACTAATCTCACGGGCCCTAAAGTTTGTGGGACTCGAATTGGTGACCTCTAGGAAGCAAACCCAGCACCTGATCAGTTGAGCTACACCCCTCATGGTTCAAAACTTCCAATTTTGGTAGATTTCATTTAGGGATGAGCAAAAAAATCAAAAAACTGATTAAACTGAAAAAACCGGAAAGAATTTAACAGAAAAAACCGAATTAAGAAAATAAACCGATTAAAAAGCCCAAGAAAAAAATCAGTTCGGTTCGGTTTCAGTTTTTGAAATATTAAACCAATTGAACCGAACCGGTTCAACCAACATTTAAACCCACTATAAAAGGAAACCCTAAAACTAAATTTCACAATCCTTCAGCTCTCAGTCGCCCCCCTCTCTCCCAAATGTCTTTCAAATTGTCCCTCTCTCACCACTCTCCTTCTCTAATTCTCTCATTATTCTTTGATTCTTTGGATCAAAAGATTCAAAACTCAAGCCTTTATAAACAGAAGATGAAGGAATAAAAAATGTTTGACCCCAAATTTTTGTCTTTCTCTCTTTCATACTGTATACTTCATAATTATTATTTGTAAACAAAAGATGAAAAGATAGAAAACGTTTTTTGCTATATGTTTTTGCATAAAAGCCTTTTAGAGACAGTAGAAAATGTTTTTTGCTCTTGCGCATGGTAATACGACCATCACCAACGGATGTGCATTAGGGATATTTTGCCCTAATTTTTGCTATCTGAATTAATTAGAGACAGTCTCAATTTCATAGATTTTTCAGGGTTGTTTTGGGTGTTTTATGAGTTGGTCCTCTTATCATTTAGATCATTATTTTGCACTTTGTACACGGCTGAAACCCTTGCCATTTAGACCAATCAATTCATCATCCATCTTCTCCATTTGTTGGCATTAACTTGCCCTTCACATGAAACATAACTTGATAGCATCGGTTTTTCCAAATTTTTTCCTCAATTAACCGAATCAAACTAAAATAAAAATGGTCAGTTTGAATCGGTTTTAGTTCGATTTTGGTTCTAAATTAAAAAAAATCAATTTGGTTGGTTTTTTAAGTAAAAATCGAACCGAATCGAAAATGTTCACCCCTAATTTTGTTGGTGGAATTGTGAATATTTTCTTATGATGCTTCTTTTATCGTTCTTATCCATGCAAACAGCAATAAAATATATATAGCCTTGTTGCGGGTGGTTAATAAAAAGATTAAGAAAAAAGGAAATATTATAAAACACTCGTGTCTTCATTAACAAAAGGAAGTTCTTCACCGAACCCAAAACGTTTACTGCTTAGTCCACCATCTGTTCGCTAAATTTAAATACCAAGAAACAGAAACATTACCTCGAAATCAATATTAGAGTGATAACCCCAATAAGGCCTCTGTAATCAGCATATATGACTCCAACACCTACATCAATCGAGTGCTTCCATGCCAATCCCGATCTCGGTGCTAAAACAACAGAACTCAATTTTAGAAACAAAACCAAACAATTTGCGAACATAAATTAAAAGGTATGAAGTGAGATTTAGCAATGCTCAAATATGTAGGGATAAGGGCTTTTCCTCTAGCTGGAACCTCTGTCTCTAAGGCACTGCGCAACATTAGAAACAAAAACCAATGAATTTGCTAATAATCCTGCATCGTTCAAAAAATGAAAACACTAGAAGAGGGTTTTGCTTAATACCTGGAGATATCACAGCCAGCGGCAAGCAGAGAGCATCTAGAGGGCAAAGCAGCGCTTTCAGAGAGCTTTTTCACTTTCAGGAGAGATCATGGAATTGGAGCGGCTTCGTGGACGCCATTTTGTTGGAGCTTGGGGATTTTATGAGAAGTCTCTTTGATTTCAGGGCTGTTATTTCATAATTCTGCTTGGGGCATTTTAAGGACTTGAGGGTTCGGATGATAACAAAATGGGAGTTGTCTAAGGTACTCTCGAAGCTGCAGACTGCAGAGGAAAAAAAAAACAATTCAACATTATAGCTTCATAGTTTTTTGAGGAAAGTTATAATACTTCACATAATTTGTACTAAATATTTCCATGCTATCTACCTTAGTTAAAGTTATCCAATACATTATTTGTTCAAAACATGTTCCTTCTAAATTTTTTTAGGATGCATTGGTTTATTGAATTGTGTTTAACCGTGGTTGAGCTAAAAATTTTAAAATCATAAAAAATATCAAAATTATAGGAAATTTTTAAGTTGTGTCATTAAATTCAATAACTAGAATGATCAATAATAATGTAGTTTGGATTTTAAAAAAAATAAAGATAGCAAGAAACCCTGTAAAAAAAACAAATTAAAATCAATTAATCATACAAAAATCAAAATAAAACATATCATAATGATCAATTCAAAATAAATCAAATGCTTAAAAATAAATTTGATCAACCCGAGCTACGCGACCGACCCTTTCAAGCCCACGATTTGGGTCATGGAATCCACTAGGTTTAATAATTTAAATTTTTACGTGAGTATAGGATAAATAATATTAAATAAAAAAACAAAAAGTTGAAAATGGAAGAAAAAAAATAAAGGAAAACAAATTTGCAAGATGACTTTTTTTCTATAAAAAAAACATTGACATTGTGACTTATTGAAGGAGTTCGGGTAAAACAAAGTTAACTTGTTATATCCATGATAAGAAACATGAGATCATGATAATCATACAAAAAGCAATTTTGAATAAATTAACTCCATAAGAAAAAGAAAAACAAAACACATCGCAAAGACAATTTCAAAATAAAATAAATGCTTTTTTTTTCAATGTGGCATATTTGTTTTTTTTTTTAAATATTGAAACAACAATATATTAAATCGACCCGATGTCATGGATTAACTTGTTAAATCTGTGACCCGGGTCATGGACTCATCTAGGTTTAATAATTTTTTCTAAAATTTATTTTTTTAGCTAAAGATAAAATAATAAAGTTTTAAAAAATAAAACAAAAATGCCAAAAAAAACCCTAACATGTGGGCCTTCAAGCTTAGGCGAGCACACCAAGACCCGATTTTATTTTTATATATATCTTTTTAAGGGGCAAATCACTTGTCATTCAACCTCTTTTTAAAAAACTAATAATTAAATGACACTCAAATTTCGGTCACCATAGTGGTAGCTGAGAAATTATGGTAAAGTATTTTTTACCTAAAAACTCATATTACAACCCATTTTAACCTAAAACTGCCTTGTAAACACCCTTAAAACATCTAGAAATCAATTTATCAACCTAGAAAACCCAAAAAAGATCTAAAAACACAATAAAACCGAGTAAAAAAAATTCTTCGACTTCGATTTGATTTTTTAGGAAATATTGAGGTTTTAAACAACCACAATCAAATTTCTCTTATCAAATGAAAGTCATTGGCACCAAGATCAACTATTTTTGTTGTTGGGATAGGTGTAAACAACAACTTTCTCTCTCTATACTAAAATCTAGCGACTCTTTTTCTCTTCTTACAAACCAAGGACTGAAAAATAAAAAGAATAAAAAAATTATATGAAAATTGAATTTTCAATAACTAAAGAAACTAAATTTTTATGAACCGAAAAGTAGGGGTGATGAAACTGAAATTTTTTATTCAAAGTTTGAAGTCACCACCTATATTCCCTGCCTTTTTCATGGTTCTCTATCTTTCAATTTCATCATTTCTTAAAAATAAGAATTAATTAGGTTTCAATTTGAGGTCAAAATGATACATTTAAAGGAAAAAAGGTTCGAGGCTGAAAATGAAAATCTAGATAAACTGAATTGTTCCAATTCACAAGAAAGTGAGACAGTGCATAGTAAATGATGAACAATGAAATGACCACACCTTTTAGTTTATTTTGTAATAACTAGTGAACTTAGCCAAGCTTCATTGTAAATAAAATAAAAATAATTTCTAACATAAAAATCACACTATTAAAGTTTTTTAGTTTTTTTAACATAATATTTTTTAATTATGAACTTAAAATTTGACATGTATGTCTAATAAAATAATTAATAATTATATACACCAATAAATATTAAAAAAGTTGTTAGTAATAATCAAAGGCTAAATAAAAAAACTAAGAGATAAATACAAATTAAAAGATATTAGCTCATGTCGTGGAGAGTCATTAAATGTTTTTTTTATTTAATTATATGTCAACAATGCTCTTATGAGAGTAATAATTTTAATTCTATTGAAACAATTTTTTTCCTTTTCTTTTAATATGTTTTTAAATATATATATATATATATATATCTTTTTTGTTCTATATTCTTTATTTAATAAAAAAATATTATTATTTGTGTTGTAATATTATTATTTTTATAATAATTCAAAGTTTTAATATAAAAAATATTATTATATGTGTTATAAATATTCTTGGAATTATTAATATAATTATTTGTGTTATAAATATTATTATTTTTATTATAATTCTAAATATTCATCTAAAAAATATTTTATTTGTGTTAGAAATATTGAACGTATAATTGAAAGTAGGGGTGATCATTTTCGGTTCGGTTCGGTTTTTATAAAAAAAATAACCAAACCGAATTAAAAAAAAAACCGAAACCGGTTCAAACCGACCGGTTTCGGTTCGGTTCGATTTTTTTGGAAAAAAACCTGTTCAAACCGGTTTGGCTTGGCTTTTTAAGTTTGGCTCGATTTTTTCCAGTTTGGCTCGGTTTTTTCGGTTTGGCTCGGTTTTTTCCGGTTTGGCTCGGTTTTTTTTTCCTGTTTTTTTTTATTTGGGTTCGATTCAGTTTTTTTAGTTTCAGGCTTATAAAACTAAAACCGAACCGAACCAGTCGGTTTTTTCAAAATTTTAATCGGTTTAATCGGTTTTTTTTCATGGTTCGGTTTTTTCGGTTATTTTTTTTTGGTTTTCTCGGTTTAATCTGTTTTTTTGTTTTTTTGCTCACCCCTAATTGAAAGTATTAATAGAAAAAATATTCATCTAAATATAATTATTTTTATTATAATTGAAAGTATTCATAGAACAAATATTATTATTTGTGGTATAAATATTATTATTTTTATTATAAATCTCTTGGGTGCTGAACCAATTTGCCTTGGGTCCTGTGTGAGGACCCAATGCTCTTTGGTCCTAGGTCAAGACTCAATGCTCTTTGGTCCTGCAGCAGTATCCATTTCTCTTAGGTCCGGACGCAGGACCCAAGAGCATTGGGTCCCAAGACAGGACCCAATGTTCTTGGGTCTGGGTTGTGTTATGAATATTGTTATTTTTCTTATAATTCCAAATATTCATATCAAAAATATTATTATTTATTTTTTAAGTATTTTTATTTTTATTTTGATTCGAAGTATTAATATAAAAAATATTATAATCTGTGTTAGAAATATTCTTGGGTTTCTTAATATAATTATATGTGTTATAAATATTATTATTTTTATTATAATTCTAAATATTCATCTAAAAAATATTATAACTTGTTTTATAAATATTATTTTCTTTTTATAATTCAACGTATTCATATTAAAGATATTATTATTTGTGGGTTTCTTTTTATAATTATTTGTGTTATAAATATTATTACTTTTCTTATAATTCAACGTATTATATCAAAGATATTATTATTTGTGTTCTAATATTTTTTTTTTTATAATAAGTCAAAGTTTTAATATAAAAAATATTATTATTTGTGTTATAAATATTTTTGGGTTTCTAAATATAATTATTTGTGTTATAAATGTTATTATATTTATTATAATTCTAAATATTCATCTAAAAAATATTATTATTTGTGTTTGAAATATTGTTGGGTTTCTAAATATACTTATTTTTTTTAATTATAATTGAAAGTATTAATAGAAAAAATATTATTATTTGTCGTAAAAATATTATTATATTTCTCTTGGGTGATGAACCGATTAGCCTTGGGTCCTTTGTGAGGACCCATTCTGTTGGGTCCGGTGTCAGGACCCAACGCTCTTAGGTCCTGCCGCAGGACCGAAGTCTCTTAGATCCTGGGTCAAGACCCAAATGGCTTGGGTCCTGCGTGAGGACCCAATACTTTTAGGTCCTCGGACAGGACCCAATGTTCTTGGATCTTGAGTTGTGTTATAAATATTATTATTTTTCTTATAAATCTAAGTATTCATATCAAAAATATTATTATTTGTGTTATTAATATTATTATTTTTATTAAATTCTAAGTATTAATATAAAAAAATATTATAATTTGTGTTATAAATATTACTTTCATTTTATAATTCAACGTATTCATCTTAAAGATATTATTATTTGTGTTGCAATATTATTATTTTAATAATAATTCAAAGTATTAATATAAAAAATATTATAATTTGTGTTAGAAATATTCTTGGGTTTCTTAATATAATTATTTGTGTTATAAATATTATTATTTTTCTTATAATTCAACGTATTCATCTCAAAGATATTATTATTTGTGTTGTAATATCATTATTTTTGTAATAATTCAAAGTTTTAATATAAAAAATATTATTATTTGTGTTGTAAATATTCTTGGGTTTCTTAATATAATTATTTGTGTTATAAATATTTTTATTTTTATTGAACTTCTGAGTCCTTCAAAATCATTGCGAAGTGTTGTTAAAAATTGTATTAGTCGTTGTTGTTCCCTATGATCAATATAGGCATTTCATGCCTTTAATTTTACCGATTCTGTAAAAGCCAATTGATCTCAAAGATATGTCATTGCAAAATAGCACTCTTGAATACGCACATTCTTCTGGTGAAAAGCTCGTATGTCATTCTCTAATTGATACTGCTTTGTAAAATTTGATTGTGTGAATAACCTTTGTAGATGATCTCAAACCTCATTTACTGTCTCATACTTCGCCAACTACGTACCTATGGAATGCTCAACAAAATTATTAATCCAAGTAATAATCTTTACATTGTTTGCTTCCCATGCATTTATCAAAGCAACATCCCCTTCCTCAATATTCTTAGGTACCACTTAGGTTCCACTGACATATCCCCACATCTTTTTACCCTTAAAGAAATTTTGCTTTACATAACTCCAATACAAATAGTTCTTCCCATCCAACCCCACACTTATGGACTGAACCGAATCATCTCTTTCAGTAGCCATAATCAACAATTACAGAGAACCAGAATGCAAAAGCAGTGAAAAACAAAATACCAAATTGCATAAACTGAACAGTTATTGCAGAAACTAAATAAATATCTTCTCAAAGTTATATGATTACTCCAAAATAAAAAAAATTGCAGAAATAGAACGCAAATACCAAGTTGCAGAAACTAAAGAGAAGATGAAATACCAAATTGCAGAAACTAAAGGGAAGATGAAATACCAGATTTGCAGAAGCTAAAGGGAAGACGAAATACCAAATTCGCAGAAACAAAGCGAATATTACTAAAAAAAATTAAACTAAAAACAATCAAACTGATAAGATTGTGCAAGTGAGTCTCTTCAAAATCCGTCTAGTTCTAATTATTATTTCTATCTCTTTTCAGTTTTATCGCATATTAATTTAGTCCATTATAAAAACCAAACTGATTAATTATTCTGTTCATTAATTTTTTTTATTGCCTTGGTTAATCGTATATATTTGAATCTAATAGATGGCTATGTTTTCAACCATTTTTAAAGTGACCCATGCTTCGTCATTGGTCAAAAATTTTATTTTTTTATAAAAAAATATGTATGTAGATTTTTCAACTAATTTTGATAGTTCAAAAAATAATAAATCAAAAAAATATATTTTCATGACAATTATAGTTATCAAATCCGACATGGAGGTTGACTTGGCCAAGGGGTCGGGTCCTGGGTTATAAGGGTTGACGTGGGTCAAACCAGGAAAATTGAAAAAAAAATTGAGGTTTTAATATTTTATATGAAAAAATCAAGAAATAATCCATGTGGATATAGACTATACATGTTGTAAACAATTAAGTTTAAAAGATTACCTCAAAAGGTTTTATATCCCACATTGAAAAGATACTATCTTATTCTTCTAAGTTGAAGTATTTAAACCAAAAAGGTTTTTTTTATCCCATATTGAAAAAACATAACTTTTGTTCTTGTGAACATAAAGCATATATACTATAGGGCTTCAAATCCCACATTGAAAAAAAATAAAACATTATTCTAGTATTTATACAATGAACTTTGAAATGAATTAGTAATTAATTGAAAAATATAAAAAAAGCGGGGTCTCTAGGTTGGAGGGAAAAAAATTCAAAAAAAAGGGGACTCTACCGGGTTTTTGCCGGGTCGCCCAAGTTACAGGTTGACCCAGCGGGACTGGTTTCCTCCGGCTCAATTGTAGGCCCAAATTTCAAATGAAACAAACCCGACCAACGCTAATGGGTCCTTGTGGCAGCATGACCCATCTTTAAGGGGCCCTACTTGCAACTCTGGCCCCACCGTTGCTGGGTCCTGCTAACACAATACCCAGCAGTAGTGGGTCTTGCTGGCAACTTGGTCCCCTAGTGCTACGTCCTGGTGGAAGCAGGGCCCAACTTTCATGGGTCCTGCTTCACCGGGCCCATCACTGTTGGGGCTTGCTAGTCACCCAAACCTACCATTATTGGGTCTGGCGGAAGAGCTAAGCCCAATAAACTTGGGTATGGCACCGTTGTGGCTTGCCGACAAGAATACACACAGTAGTGGCGGATCCTGCTGTTAGCAATACCTAGCAGCAATGTATCATGCTGGCAGCTGGATCCACCTCTGCTGGGTACTGGTGAAGTAGGGCCCCACTTTAGTTGGTTCTACTTTAGCTGGGCCCACCGCTGCTGGGGCCTGCTGGACACCCATACCCACCATCATTGGGTTCAGCGGCAAAGCCAAGCCTAATAAACTTGGGTCATGGCAGAAGGACCCAACAACTGGGTATCCATCTGGGCCTAACGCTGCTGGGCAGCAAGGCCCAACATCATTGGGTCATGCTTGGCAGAATGACCCAGCAGCTGGGTACCTATCTAGGCCCAGCATTATTGGGTCATGCTTGGCAGAAGAACCCAGCATCGTTGGGTCTTGCTGGGCAGCAGGACCTAGCATCATTGAATCATGTTTGGTAGAACGACCCCACAACGTTGACCCAAAATAATATTATAATATAGTATTTATGAATTTTTTTAATGGATTTTATTGTTAAAAAAATTATCTTATATAATACAAATATATAAAGTATATTATGTGAATAAAAAATTTATTTAGAGCTCCATTAACTTTAATGTGAGAATATTAGAATTATAATTTTTCTGAATGATTTTATTTTGAAAAAAAAAATTCAAGAGGAAAAAAAAATCTTAATTTATAGTATAGAAAAAACAATTATTGTTAAAAAATTCTCTTATATAATACAAATATATAAAGTATATTATGTGAATAAAAAATTTATTTAGAGCTCCATCAACTTTAATATGACAATATTAGAATTATAATTTTTCTGAATGTTTTTATTTTGAAAAAAAAATTCAAGAGAAAAAATAAAATAAAAATCTTAATTTGAAGTAAAGAAAAAAAATTATTGTCAAAAAATTCTATTATATAATACAAATATATAAAGTATATTATGTGAATAAAAAGTTTATTTAGAGCTCCATCAACTTTAATATGACAATATTAGAAATATAATTTTTCTGAATGCTTTTTTTTTAAAAAAACAAATATGCTTTAATAAGAAAATTCAACCCAACCTCAAATGAAAAAAAAAATCACCACCCAAGTTTTGTACAATATAAAAAAATTATCATCTATTTATGTGCTCTTTACCGTATGAAAAAGAAAAAGAAAATTAAAGTCTTGGGTCCTCCTAGGGTAGGACCCAACTCTAATGGGCTTAAGAAAACCTAACGCGATTGGGTCCTGGTGTAAGCAGGACCCAACACTATTAGGTCATGCTGCAATGACCCAACAACACTTTAGGCCCCAGGCGTGCGGTTCTACAGACCTGCTTGCCTGGGTCTGCAACTAGGTGCGTGTGTCTGGCCCTAGCATCCAAGGCATGACAGCCCAGCACCAGGTGTCTGCAGTCTGGGGCACAACCCCACCCCCTTGCAGCCTTTGGAACTTTCTGTGGCAGGGCATGACAACCTAGCGCTAGGTGTCTGCAGCCTAAGGCCTGCAGCCCCATTATGCTCCACCAAAATTTGCACTGACCGTTTTCTTCCAAACCATGTTTTTAATGCCAAAGGCATCCCAATAAAAAGACAATCCCACCCTCCCCCTACAGTCTTTGCACCTCTCTATGGCAAGAGCATCTCTGTCATTACACTGCTCCAATCCACAATGCCATGAGTCTTGATGAACATGACTTTTGCTAATACTATTCCAATCCACGATACAATGAATCTTTATAAATAAAACTTTCCTCACATGATTTAGCTTTATGTATAATAATTTGCAGTTGTTTTTTTTTCTTAGGACCATTGACCTGCCTTTTTGGTTATGTGGAAAACAAGAGGGAAAGGCAGAGAACTCAAATCGATCCAAGTCCTTGGAAAATGGAAAGTAATGGTGCGACGACAAACAGTTCAAAGCTATCTTGTTATCGTATAGTTCCTCCAGCCCTAACAACTAACACTAAACATTGTCACAACCATTGCATCTGCTTATAAATTCTTTGAAGACAAGTTCTCCTTCCAAGTTTCAAAGCTTCTCTGTAGAAATAAACATGCACAATTTTCCTTTATCTGAACTTACTAATACGTGGGCACAACGTAGATGACCTCTAGATTTAGAAACCTGTACGCTACAACACAAAATTATTCTCATATGAATCAAATAAATATATTGAACAGGTGATTGGGAATAAATCCTATTGCATAAACAATTGATTGAAAATAAACCTTTTCCTTTTAAATCATACACGTAAAGAATTGGAACAAACCATATGCCAATCATTTGTTTAAGGGATCTTGCTTTAGACCAACAACATATTTTTGTAATTACAGTTTGAAGGATAGTATGAATCTATTGCTTAATATTTTCCTTATGACTGCAGGTCTGTCCTGTTTGCAGCACCGAGGTCTCCACTGCTGAGCCCAGCTAGCATTTGTCGGACCATCCTCTTCTACTAGTCATAGACTGCTGGGTTAAAAAGAAAAGTAGACCGATGTGTGCGCCACTTGCATAATTGTTGTGCCAACTTGTATGCCATTTCCCAATAGGGGAAATGCCCAGGTGCGCATGTTTGTACCAAAAAAATAAATCCAAATTCGAGGTAATTTTCATAGTTATGTATAAGATTCGAATATATAGGATTAACCAAGGCAATAGAAAAAAATTAATGCACAGAATAATTAATGTTTTTATAAAAAACTAAATTAATATGCAATAAAACTGAAAAGAGAAACCTACGTATACGTTACAAGTACCCCTATTTGAAGCTTCACCACCCGAAGTCATCTTTAAGCTTCTGCCCTCGACTTGTAGCATATTCTATATTTAATGCCCACTCCAGTTTAAAAAAAAATGCAGAATAGAAACCGCTCCTCCTGAGCCATGGTGGTGCTTCCTTATACTGTTGCTTTCCTACTCCTTTCCTTCTTACAGACTGTAAAAATCGCAAGTAAGTTTGCGTCACTTTCTATTTTAATTACCTCTTTCCATTTCTAAAGAATTTACCTTAACTGAGCTGTCTTCATTTCAGTCTTTGAAAACAAAAAATGTTGGTGTTCTGTTTTGTCATTTAAAAATTGATGTTTGATCATCTGCTTTAAATTTTGCTGCTTTTTGTGCAGACTCGCAATCATTCATCGGTATAAACTATGGCCAAGTTGCGGACAACCTTCCACCACCATCATCCACCGCAAAGCTTCTTCAATCCACTTCAATCCAAAAGGTCCGATTATATGGATCGGACCCCGCCATAATCAAAGCCTTAGCCAACACCGGAATTGGAATTGTTATCGGCACTGCAAATGGCGACATTCCAGGACTAGCCTCTGATCCCAATTTTGCCAAGAGCTGGATCAACACAAACGTGCTTCCCTTCTATCCAGCTAGCAATATCATCCTCATCACTGTTGGCAACGAGGTCATGACTTCCAATGACCAGAATCTAATGAACAAGCTCTTACCAGCCATGCAAAATGTACAGAATGCTCTAAATGATGCATCGCTCGGGGGTAAAATTAAGGTCTCCACAGTTCATTCGATGGGAGTGCTTAAGCAGTCTGAGCCACCTTCTTCTGGAAGCTTTGATCCAAGTTATGGGGATCTGATGAAGGGCTTGTTGGAGTTTAATAGTGCGAATGGTTCGCCTTTCGCAATCAATCCCTACCCTTACTTTGCCTACAGAAGCGATACAAGGCCTGAGACTCTTGCTTTTTGCCTTTTCCAGCCGAATGCAGGACGAATGGATGGAAACACTAAGATCAAGTACATGAACATGTTCGATGCTCAGGTGAGAATAAATCAAATTGCAAGTGCGAAAATTTTGTATCAATAGATGATCTAATAAAAATGCTACTGACAAGTGGTTTAATCAATTGCAGGTGGATGCAGTTTATTCTGCACTGAATTCTATGGGATTTAAGAATGTTGAGATTGTGGTGGCTGAGACTGGATGGCCATATAAAGGAGATGACAACGAAGTAGGGCCAAGCATTGAGAATGCCAAGGCTTAGAATGGCAATTTGATTGCACACCTTCGATCGATGGTGGGCACTCCACTCATGCCAGGAGAATCAGTGGATACATACCTCTTTGCATTTTATGACGAAGACTTGATCAAACCTGGACCTGGTTCTGAGCGATCATCTGGACTTTTCAAGACTGGTGTCACCATGGTTTATGATGTTGGACTCTCTACAAGTAGCCAGGTAAGAACAAAATTTATGTGCATTTCATTGGTATTTCGAGTTTTCAACAGCCAAGTGTTCTATTCCTGAGCTTTCCTTTGATTTGGCATTTAAATTTCTGTGTTCGGTTGGGAAGATGGGTTTTAAAATATCACTAAAAAACGCCAAATTGTACAAAAAAAAAAGCCCCTTGAACTTAACTTCTGAACAAAAAAGATCCTGATTTTCTATCCTAAACATTATGATTTTTGGAATAGGCTTGTTCTGTTAGGAAATTAACATCTTTTTAATCGCTCTGTATGTCTCTATTAATAACAATAAAAAAAGGTGGAAAGAAATATTCAATTTTTTAATCTAATATCTTTATCGACAATATTTGAAATACATGGAATCATCATTTTTACACAAATAAATCCAAAATATTCTTGCATATTGCACCTGCAACAACCCATTTAATTTATTGAAACAGATCCAGGCACCAGCAGCGGCACCACAACCGCCACCAGCAGCAGCCACCACAACCACCGCCACCAGCACTACCACCACCACTAGCAACAATAACAGCAGCACGAGCACGAGCACGAGCACGAATATCGTCAACATCAACATCGGCAGCAGCAGCGGCAGCGACAGCAAAGTGTATTTAATTAGGATTTTTAATTTAGGTTTGTTGTATGGGTTTATGGGACTTTCTTTGATTTGCCTTTTCTTTTATGACTTGCAAATTTAGAATAAGAAGTTGTAAAGAAACGATGAAGATAGCTTAGGGTTTTTCTTTTTATTTTATAAGTCTCTCTGTAGATTCTATTGTCTAGGAGTAAATTGAAAGAAAAATTGAAAAATCAGTTCAGGAAATATTTGCTAGTTGAGTATTATTATTAAATTTAAAAAAAAAACAATTTAGCTAAAGAAAAAAGAAAAGAAAAGTTAAGTTTATGAGCTAGCTCCATTTATACTTTTCCAATCTAATGGGACAAGGAAAGGTTTGGTCATATTTAGCATTTTGACATATTTATATGTTTTATATCTGGATCAACTGGCTCATTGGTAGAAATTTGATCCTTATGAGTATCAGAAACCTCAATTTTGGTAGGTTTCGTTGGTGGAATTGTGAATATTTTTACAGTTCCTATCCATGCCTTCCCTATTGCCACTGTTTCTTTCGGTTCATCTCCGTCGTAACAGTAGTTTATAAAGTTTTATTAACTTGATCTATTATGCTTTAAGACTCTGACTAAACCAAAAACTCCATAGCCAAACAAACAAAGCAACGTGGCTAATCTGGATTTTGCTTGTGGACGAGGGATTGACCGTGATCCTATCCAATCAGGCGGGGCTTGATTATATAATGCTTGCACTTGCCCTAGTGAGGACCCATGTACAGAGCCTTTTGGAGGTGATGGTGCTTTATGCCATTCTCTTTCTCACTTAAAGTGGTGAAGCCATCATCGTTTTACTAGTAAATTAGGGAGATTCAGTGTGTGTGTGTGTGAGCTTGCAAAGAACATTACCATAAATTCGCTTAATACCAACGGAATTGCCGATAGAATAATTCTGTCGGTAATTTGAGGTCGCCATTACTGACCGAATTTACTCTGTCGGTAATTTCATCGGTAGATACCGACGGCCAAATTCCGTCGGTATCTACCGACGGAATTACGAACGGAATGTTGAGAATATAAAAAAAAGGGCGGTTTGCTGACGTGGAGGTTATTGCAGGTATTTTTTACCAACGGAATCGCCGAGGGATTCAAAATGTCAGCTCCATACGGTGACGTGCCCTGTTTACCGTCAGACGAGCTGACGGAATCACAGACAGAATAAGTCCGTCGGTGAAGCCGTCGGTAAAAGTTAATATATCCTCTCTTTATCGACCCTCTCCTCCTCTATTTCTCCTTTTTCTTCCCCATCTCAACTCTCCCCAACTACAAACAACCAGCGCCCCCCCCAAAAAAAAATCTCCCTCTTCTCAAAGACAACAAGTCATATTTCTTGAAGTCTTCTCGTCACAGCATTCGTGTTCGATTTACCGACGGATTTTTATTAGTTTTTGTAAGTAATTCTATCTTTTTAAATTTAACATTTAAATGTGAATTTTATTGTTTTTTTAGTATATGTATTTTGTTAGTAGATGTACATGTTTTATTGTTATTTCTCAAACAAACTTGTAGTATATGAATGTATAATTTTATACTTGTTATGGTTTGTTTTAGATTTTGTAAGATTGTATTTGTTTGTAAATTGTTGAAACTTTATTGAATTACCAAATTACATGTGTTGTTTTGAAATAATTAATAGCTTGTTTAATGGGTCCGTTTTAATTTTTATCATCAATGGTATTGCGGAGTTGTAATTTCTATAAATTGATATATATGTATTAATTTGTATGGACGTTGATAATTGATAATGAATATTTAATATTTATGAGAAGTTGTAATTGGTTTGTTGGATAATCTCAAGGTAAACCAATATTTTTGCAAATTTATTTACCTAACATAGTTAATTAATACATGTTGTCATCATAATTTTATAGAGGTTCGATAGAAGTCATGTATGTATCAAGATTCACCCCAAGGATTGCGGAGGATGGATTATTGTAACGAGGTTCGGGGTTTTATTAATTTCGCAACATCTATTCCCGTAAATTTTCCGGAGGCGGTATTAGGTGTCCATGCGAGAAGTGTCAAAATAAAAAGTATCTACATTCGGATGTTGTAATGATGCATCTTCTACACAAAGGGTTTATGGAGAATTACCGGTGTTGGTATGCACACGGAGAAGTATTTGTTAGTAAGAGGAGAATGGGAGAAAGGGTGGTTGGGTCAACTTCTAGTGCTAGCAATGTACATGAAGCGGCAAATGACAACACTAATCCTTACAGGAATATGGTTATGGATGCAATGAGAATGAATCAAGGTAATGTCAGTCAATGTCCAATTATACAAGAAGAGTCTAATGCAGATGCAGCTAGGTTTTTTGATTTCTTGAAAGATTCTGACGAACCATTATGGGATGGCTGCACGAACCACAAGAAATTATCGACCGTAACACAGGTGTTCACCATCAAGTCAGATCATGAGTTGAGTGAGGCCGGGTATGACAAGATTATTGAATGGGCGAGAAGCATTTTACCTGAAGGGAACAGTGAAAGAGAACTTCTATCTTTGTGAAGTCCATGATGAAACCCCTTGGTTTAGGATACCGAGAAAATTGACATGTGCCATAACTTCGCATGTTATACTACCTTGAAAATGCTTGAGATGACCGAGTGCATGACATGCGGGCATTCCCGTTACAAACCCGAACCGGTAGGGGAAATACTCTAGTGGCATATAAAAAACTTAGATACTTCCCAATCACATCTAGACTGCAGAGGTTATTCATGTCATCAAGGACTGCTGAGCACGTGACATGGCACCAATTACATGATACGGTTGATGGAGTGATGGTGCATCCTTCTAACGGCGAAGCGTGGAAATACTTTAACAGTATGCATCCTCACTTTTCAACTGAATCAAGGAACATGCGTCTTGAGTTGTGTACAGACGGATTCAACCCATTCAGGTCATTTGCTGCTCCTTATTCTTGTTGGCTGGTCATACTGACGGTTTATAACTTGCCACCAGGGATGTGTATGAGGCCGGAGTTCATGTTTTTATCTATGGTCATACCAAGTCCGAGTAGCCTGGTCCGGAATATAGATGTTCGTCTTCGACCGTTGATTGATGAGTTGGCGCAGTTGTGGTCCTTCGGAGCTTTGACTTATGATATATCGAGGAAAAAAATTTTCCTTGTGAGGGCGGCTTTGATATGGACTATCAATGATTTTCCAGCTTATGGAATGCTTTCTGGATGGAGCACGCGTGGGAAAATAGCATGTCCATATTGCATGGAAAACAACAAGGCATTCACGCTAACAAACGGAGGTAAAGCTTCTTTTTTTTACTGTCACCGTCGTTTCTTGCCACATAATCACAAGTACGTAAAGAACATAAAAGATTTCTTTATTGGCAGAGTTGAAAAGGATGTTGCACCCCCGCGTCTTTCTGGTGAAGAATTGCATGATGTTGTATCAGAGTACGGTGACATTGTGTTTGGTCTCCAATAAGGTAAGCAGAAGTTCCCTGGTTTTGGTTTGACCCATAATTGGTAAAGCGAAGTATCTTTTAGGCTCCGCCATAACCTTGACGTCATGCACATTGAAAAGAATGTGTTTGAGAACATTTTCAACACCATCATGGATGTGAAGGGGAAGACAAAGGACAACATCAAGGCTAGATTGGATGTAGCTTTGTTCTGTAATATGGAGTTGGTTTGTGATGAGTCACGGGTTGCAAAACTAAGAGCAAGCTTCGTGTTAGAGAAAAACGCACAACTACTAGTCTACAAATGGCTTAAGAGTCTGCGTTTTCCGAATGAACATGCCTCGAACATATCAAGGCTGGTTAATATGGAGGAATGCAGATTGTATGGAATGAAGAGTCATGACTGCCACGTGTTTATGCAAACACTCATCCCATTAGCTTTTCGTGATTTGTTGCCAAAGGGGATATGGGATGCACTCACGGAGATCAGTCATTTCTTTAGAGATTTATGCTCCAACAGTTGAATGTTGATCACATTGAGAGGCTTGAAACGAATATCATCGAGACACTATGCAAACTTGAGATGATATTCCCTCCATTTTTTGACTCAATGGAGCGTCTCCCCATACATCTACCGTTCGACGCAAAAGTTGGAGGACCGGTCCAGTATAGATGGATGTACCCATTCGAATGGTTAGATATTACAATTGCAATGTAATTCATATATAAAAGTATTTTCTTTGTTTTTCTTCATTGAAAATATTTGATTAATTCAATGCAGGTACTTGTTCAATCTCAAGAAAAAGGTTAAGAACAAGGCGCATGTTGAGGCTTCGATATGTGAGGCCTATATTGTTGAGGACATCTCAACATTTATCTCGTACTATTTCAAACCTCATCTGAGAACGAGAATTAATCACGTTCCACGGCATGATGATGGCGGTGAAGTGTCTTCCAGTGGGAACTTGTCAATATTCTCCAATCCTGGACGACCCACACCTAAAAATGCCGTAAGAGGAAGATATTTGTCGAAATAGATTTCAAACAAGCACACAATTATGTTCTATTTAACTGTGATGAGCTAAGACCTTTTATTCAATAAGTGTATATATGTGTAATACTAATTAAACTTTGTCAATAATATACTGTTAATTATATATTGTAATATAATACACTCATTACCACTTTGAGGAACTTCGACAATATTTGCTGTCCAATAACTCACAGCTGACCGAATCCCAGATCTTTCAATTACAAGATGAACAATTTGCCACATGGTTCAGAACACATGTAAGCACTATCACAAACTCATTCTCACTTGCAAAATTATTGTATGCATGTCATTACGTGATTCTCGTTTACTGTTCATTGATGTACATTATATACAAGGTTTATCAAATAAGAAGAAGTGCTGCTAAGTCATTGTCTTCACTAAGCCTGGGCCCTGAAAGAAAAGTTAAGTGCTACAATGGGTATTTTGTCAATGGATATGTTTTCCATATTGAAGAATATGGGCATGGAAGAAAGACATACAACAACGGTGTTTGTGTTAAGGGATCAACTAGTAGTGAGTTAGAAGTTGACTACTATGGTAGATTAGAAGAGGTCGTCGAACTGCAATATCATAGCGAGTAGAATAGAGTGTTTTTATTCAAATGCTATTGGTATGACACGACTGACAGAGGAATCAAAGTTGATCCGCACTATGGTCTGGTCGAAATCAACTCAAAAGCTAGACTCCACAACGTAAACGATGTCTTTGTTTTCGCAAAGCAATGTCAACAAGTTTATTACACATACACCCCTTCTTTTAGAAAGGATCGATCAAGAGTGGATTGGTTGTCCGTTTTAAAAATGAAACCCGTGGGTCGTGTCGAGCTTGTTCGAGATGAGAACGAAGACACAAGTGTGCGAGATGAAGTCTTTCAAGTTAGTGAGTTGGTTGAACCATATCGAGTTGCTCCTTCGATTGACTTGGAAGAAAATTCAAATTTTTTCCGATGATAGTCTTGTTAATGTTGACGCAAAGGAGTTGAATGTTATTTTGAGCTCTAGCGGATAAGCAAATGTCGATGAAGATGATGATATCCATATTGAAGATTGTGATGAAGGTGATGACTATTCAATTGACGATGAAGAAGAAGAAAATTCGGACTAACTATCGGAATGAAGCATTGTGTAAATATTGTTTTTCATGTAATATATATTATGGATGATATATTTTGTAACATTAAATATTTATTTTATAATTTTATGTATTGTTTAAGCATTGTTGTTATTGTTTTGTGCGATGGACAGTTTAACAATCAAAATAATTAATTGAAATGCCACTATCACCGACGTCCATACCGACGGACAAATGTCCGTCGGCATTTCACAGAGAGTTGCAAAATAATTACTTGAAATGCCACTATCACCGACGTCAATACCGATGGACACACTTTCATCGCCATTTCATAGAGAGTTGAAAAATAATTACTTGAAATGCCACTATCACCGACGTCCGTACTGATGGATTATAGGTCGTCGGTATGTTGTCGGCGGGTCAATATTACCGACAACATCACCGACGGACTGTGCGAATTCCAAAGAGCGGTGCATTAAATGCATCTCTGACCGTGTTATTTTGCCGATGGAATTACCAACAGCCCGCGAAAAATATGGAGGGTAATACAAAACATTTGTGCGAAATTCAAAAATTACCGACGGATTTTCAAAATTTCACCAACGGAATAAATTAAAATAATATTATTTTTAATTTCCATCGGTGAATCCGTCGGTAAAAATGCGCTATAAATCCCTGCGACCGCCCCTTCAGTTCATTTTTTCATCTTCTCCATTCTTCACCTTTCAGTTTCGATTTTTTTCCTCTCATTTCTTCAAGATTTTTACCTGCAATCTCTAACTAGTTTTCTTCTGAATCTTCATCAAATTAAAAGGTATGTGTTTCCTCTATTTTATTTTATGTTAAAGTTTTTTTTTAGCTATTTTTTTTGTTATGTTTTTTTATTTGGTGTATTTTTATAAAGTAGATAAAGTCTTGAAATAAACACATTATTAAGGTAGGCATATTTCATTCCTAAATTCTATAGTTTTTTTTTAAAAAAAATTTATTCAATATATTTTTTTGTTGTATTGGCATAATAATTGAATAATTTGTTGAATTATAATTGTTAATGTTGAATTTACCTTAGAATAAGTAATTGAATATGTTGGAATAATTAGTAATTTTACTACATTATTGCATGATTTGTGTTTAATTATTTGCATTAATTTTAATTGTTAGTCTAGAGTTTTTTTTTTAATTTATTGAAAATTTTTTATTGTTTGTATTTATATAATGATTGAATATGTTGTTAATGTTGAATTTACCTTGTAATTAGTATGAATGTTATATGTATAGATGTTATGTTACATACAATATTAGTATAGATGGAGTCAATTGGTTGTGGCTTTTGTCAATATTTGCAGGTTTGTGGATTTGGGTAGTATCCAGTATAGGGAAGATCTTTGTCGAATTATTTTTAACATTCGAATTTATTTATATAATTATTCGTATACAATTGTGTAGATGCGTAGAACAAAAACCACAGCTCGTCGCTCACGTATGGTCGCAACTAGTTCTTCTAGCAACGAGGATGACGTATTCTAGGTGCCTCTCAAGAAGAGGCACCTACGCCACCTGCGCCGTCAACCGATGCTGCCTCTTCCAGCAGCGGGTTCACAGTGCAAAGGTGGCGTGCCTTCGCAGCGGTATCAATTCCGCAAGTACGAGGCACAAGTACGAGGCACAGTGGAAGGACGACCTTTCAATGTAAGTTTGTTAAGGTTTTAGTTTTTTCTTTTAAATTATAACATAATTTATGAACAACTAATCAATATTTCATTAATTTAATTTATTTTCAGGTTCACAAATATTGAGGCCCCGAGTAATATCATCGGCGTTTAAATCGTCGATGGAGATTTCATTATTTCAATGGAGTCAGGTATCCAAACATCCTGAATGGATACCTCAAATCAATGCATGGTTGAACAAATTTGAGGTGGGTGTTAATTTCTAATTTCCAGCTTATTTCTAATAATTTATTAATATAATTGTAAATCAATTATTATTTTTATTTATCTAATTATTTATACACAACACAAATTCGCCTGGGACATGGCGTATGACAAAGTTGTGAGGAGGGTGTAGGAAAATCACGCACGTGCGGAGTCAAGACCGCCAAAAGGAGGTGCAACAGTTCGTTGACAACCGTGCTCAACACTTCGTGGTATGTTTGTTCAACCATTTTATTTTGTAAGTTATTATTTTTATTGAATTGAATATGATGATTACTTTTTTTATTTTCAGGAGACCTATAATAGCCGGTTGAGGGAGAGATATGGGGACGATCCTTTGACCCATTTGGGATTCGATCCGTATTTGTGGATGGAGGTTGGATCATCTGGTGGACTCAATAAAAATCAGGTTTACGGGCTCTCCAACACTACGGCCGAGAACTTGCGGGCGGCCCGTAGTGTTTCAACCGTTGGGAGCTCCCAATCAGTATCGAGCACCCAATCTAAGGAGTTCGTGGCCTTGCAGCAACACACGACTCAGCTCACCAAAAAATACGACCACCTATCAGCGGAGTATGCACAACTCAAAGCGGAGTATGCACAACTCAAAGCAGAGTATGCACAACAAAAAGCGGATTATGAACAGCTTCGCAAAATGGTCATGAACATGGCATCACAGAGTGGTGATACATGTGCGCCTCATCCTTTTTGGACATATAACCACCAACCTCCTCCTCCACCACCTCCTCCTCCAGCTCCACCTTTATATTAATTTGTAATAAATATTATTTACCTTTAATAGTTCATTTGATATTTTTTTTAAACATATTCAGTTTGTAATGAATATTATTTAACTTTATTTTTTTTTTGTTTTTGATGTTTAATAAAAAATTTATTTGCATAATTGGTTTTTATTACCATTAATTTATATAATTTTATATTATGTATTCTAAATAATTTTTTAAAAACATATTTAAAAATAATCACAAGAGGGTTTTACCGACGGAATATATCCGTCGGCATTTGACAGATAGCCGCTGCCACAGTCACCGATGAATTTACAGACGGATATATTCGGTCGGTATTTCACAATCACCGACAACTTTACCGACGGACTTAATCCGTCGGTATTTGACAGTACCTGCCACAATGACCGACGAATGTACAGACGGATATCTTTGGTCGGTATTTCAAACACTCACCGACAACTTTACCGACGGTATGTATCTGTCGGTATGTCACACTATCACCAACGTGATAAATCCGTCGGTATATTTCAAGTGAGAAACTTTTTTTTGGCGCGCAATTTACATCTGTAAAACCATCAGCAAATGTTTTTTTTATGTTGCCGACCGATATAGCGACGGACGGTGGTATTACCAACAAACGAAAAGCCGATGGACGTATTTCGTCGGTGAGGACGTCGGTAAATAAATTACTGACGAACTCTTAATCACATACCGACGGAATATTTCCGTCGGTAAAACTATGAAATCTTGTAGTGGAAATTTGTGAAATTAGTCAGTCAAGTTTCTTACAACTGAGTAATGCTTGAGGTTAAGTAGCAAGATAGTGTGATTTGATCAATGCAAACAACAATAAAATATATATAGCCTTGTTGCAAGTGTCTTCATTAACAAAAGGAAGTCCTTCACCAAACCCAAAACTTTTACTGCTTAGTCCACTATCTCTTCGCTAAATTTAAACACCAAGAAACAGAAACATTTAAGAAAAACATTACAAATCACAGGAAGCTCAAACACCAAGAGATCCAAACCCTCCAACACTTCTCACAATTGCATCCAAATCCTCGACTTCCATGACATCAGGAGTTACAATTTTCTCAAGAATCAACTGCGCAATTCTATCGCCAACATTTACCTTGAAATCAACATTAGAGTGATAACCCCAACAGGGCCTCTGTAATCAGCATCTATGGCACCATCACCCACATCAATCGAGTGCTTATTTGTATTATAAGTATTTTTAATTTTAATATTATTAATATTAAAAATATTATTATTTTGGCTTATAAATATTATTATTTCTATAATGATTAATATTAAAAATATTATTATTTGTATTATAAATATTATTATTTGTATTATAAATTTTATTGATTTTATTATAATTAATATAATTAATATCATAATTAAGAAATTTTAAAAATATATCATTAATTTTAAAAAACAACCATATATTTGATTTGAAGGGTAAAATTATTATTATTATTATTAAATTAATAAATTTGAAGAAAAATATTATTATTATCGAAGAAAAAAAATAAGTTTTATTTGAGGGGATTAAAAACTATAAAAACTTAGGTTAGATAAGTTAAATATTATTATTATTAATATCATAAATATTATTAAATTTGAAATAAATTTTATTACTACGGAAAAAAATATTGATGTGATTTGAAGGATAAAATCAATTATTTTTATTATTTTTTACTTGGGTCTAGAAGGACATGCCACACCCAAGTTACTTGTGAGTGGCAAGAGGTAGACCCAAGTCCCTTGGGTCTTGCAGCCTTACCTGGCTCAAGACAATTGGGAAAAGCATCAGACCCTAGGCTAATAGTTCCATGTCATGACCCAATGCTCTTAGATCTTGTGTCCTCTCCCAACTCTAATTGGTTCGGATTGTGGCTAGACCCAAGGCTTTTGGGTCCCTCATTTTACAGGGGTTCAAAGCTCTTGAGCTTGCTGTTACAGCCTGACACGATCAAAGAGTTGATGTCTTATCCCAAGTATAGGAGTGTCGAAATAATAAATAACCCGGCAAGACCGGGGTCGAACCATAGGGAGGTGAACTATATAGAATTATAAATAAAAGACAGATTTGAAGAGAGCTTTGAGATATGATAATGATGTAAGGATTTAAACAAAGATAAAAAAACTTGTCAAGGTTAGAGGATCCACTAATATTCAAATAAGTATAGTATAAACTCTTTTTATTACTTGATTTGGAAACCACACACAAAGGAGGTTTCACTCAGATTATAAATTGTTAACATGATTACATTAATTATCATATTCGAGTAATGCCAATACTTGTAAATATTATCAGGTATTCATGGTGATAACTTATGTTAACAACAAATCAAGTTCCTTTCATAGCACAAGTGTCGGTTATACCATATAGTTGGGCTATGAAAGTGCCAAGTATTTGTTGTACCAAGGGTTGTTCAACACAAATCTAGATTAACCATTTAACAAGCAAGGTATTAAGAGTGAGTAAGATAATAAATATAAAACATGTTAGTATTAAACATTAAAGTTCATGTTGAGTTTATACTATACTTATTCTTACACCATTAGTGTAACCTTTTCACCTTGACATAATAAACTTATTTGAACATCATGAATAAGAGAAACATAGATAAACAAGAGGAGAACATGATTATATAAGTATAATAAAGGAAATAAAAGGAATAAACAAGAGATTAATGAAAGCAAAACTTAAGCATTACAAAAATATAAAGAGAGAGAGCAAGAACATGATCTTGATTTGAAAACCATGATGCCTAAATACATGGCAAATGCCTCATTTTATAGGCAAAAATTCGGAACTATTGATTTGATGACTAATTGTTGAGTGGGTGGCCACCTCTTGACTTGGTAACAATCTTTATCTTCTTGTCTGCAGAAAATGTCATTGCTAGCATCAGTATTTAAAGGTATCTTATATTAATAGACACGTTATTATAAAACATGCTCTAGTTAAGGAGTTATTGATACTTTAAGTGTAAAATAATGATATAAAACCTTGATAAAAATGCACTTTTAAGTACTAATCACAACCCCCCAACCAGCTTATTACTAGTCCCTAGTAATCAAAGCGTTAAAATAGAAAAACAATTTGTAAGTTCCACAAAGCAAATCATTCATCATTCAACTTCCATTAATCTATCCAAATAAACAAACTCTCATTAAATTTATATATATGCTTCATACTGTTGAAACAAGATATTAATAAACCTTCTTTTTATGTGCTCAATGTATGAAAACATAGATGATGGGGCTTTTCTTGAAAGAAAACAATATTCTGTTCTAATGTTTTTCTAAGGTTACTTCCTTGGGTTGGGATTATTATCTTTTTTTTAAAATATATATATATATATACACACACATATAACTTAAAACACAATGCATCTTTAACCCATATAACGAACTTTCAGCTAATGACTCCTAGACCAATTGGTCTTAGGGTATTAGGTGTTGAAACACCCCTGAGAGCTTAGTAACTCGGGTTGCAGATACTGATACGTAGATAGTGCAATGTTTGATTCCTTTAAGCTTTTCTCCTTAACCCATGTAACAAGCATTGGGCTAATAGCTCCCAAGTCAGTTGACTTTAGGGTATTAGGTGTTAAAACACCCCTTCGGGCTTAATTGCTTAGGTTAGGGAGGCTACGAAACCAAACTTATCTATGTTTTTATTATCATCAATATTATCAATTTTTTTTTTTGCAAATTATATACTATCCATTTTCCTTAGTTGTTACCTTTAACAAAAGAACATAAATAATGTAAAAATCCAATGTGCAACTCACAATCATATGTTAAAGTGTGTGTGTGAAAATGAAGGTTTAAGAATACTTGTTAAATGAGTATATGAGCAGAATCAAGTGATAACAATGCAAGAGTTTGTAAACCTAAATATTTCAAGAAGTATTCTGATAGACCTTGATAAGAATATTTACTAAGATGTGTCTCAAGAGTCAATAAAATTCCTCCTTACTCTGCCATCCTAATAATAGTTTTGTCAAATGGTTTTAATAATAGCAAAAACAGTTAGTAAGTTATTTTTTTTATGTCAACTACTACCCTTTCCCCCCAACCAAAACGAGACATTGTCCTCAATGTCCTAAGGTAGAAAGATAGAGTATAGAAGACATCACCGAAACAATGAACAACACCGACAAACCCCGAAACACACTTAAACAAATATAAGAAACAACAAAACAAAATAATATGCTATTAATAAAACCAAAGGACACAAGGTTTCACAAACGAAGGCTCAAATCCAATTTATGCGACTCGTGGAGGGATCAATTACAAGGATGAAAGATTGTAGTTGGTCAATCAATTGTTCAAAAGGCAAAGAGAGATTATGATTTGTCGTGCCGGAAATGTTAGAAATTCCTGTTCCACAACTTGATCAAGAAAAGACAACAAATTATCATAAAAACCATTAACATTTAACAAACCTATAGGTTTATGGTGAATGTGTAGTTGGGCCCAAGAGGAAATATGAAAGATCTCTTCCAATATGCCCAGACCACCTGGTAAGGCAATGAAGGCGTCAGCATGGTTAAACATTGCATTCATTCGATCAGACATTGTGGACACCTGTAGTTCCTCTCCAATTGTTTTTCCAATGATGTCCCCTTTTGCTAAAACTTTGGGGACGACCCCCAAAACTTGACTGCCTCTTAAAAATGCAGCTATTGACACACCCCCATTAACCCAAGGTTGCCTCCCCCATACACTAAATGAATCTTTCTCTCAGCTAGTACATGACCAAGATGATTTGCTGATTCTAAAAACTCTTTTTCTTTCCTAGGACTGGATCCACCGAAAACACAAATATTTCTTATTTGATGACTTGAGGAACCTGCCATTTCTACACACTTCTATATCTATTGAATGTATGGGTTGAGTAGAAATGAAGGAAAAGAAGAGAAGATTTTCTAGATGAGAAATTGAAAATGCAATCATACCACCTATATGTAGGCCAATTGGAGTCTCACTCTTTCTCTCTCTCTCTCTCTCTTTTTAAAACATGTGTATGCACAATTAGTTGTGATTGTGGCTCACATCTTCCCTTGGTTTTACGTCCAAGAACGGCTTAAACACCCTTTATGGGTCGGGGATAGGCTTTCCATCCAGTTTTCTTAAAAAACTGGCAAATATGGTCTTTTTAGTCAGATTTCCAAAACTATATCGAGCATGTTCTTTATGGAATTGTGGCCATAAATCATGAATTGCACAATGCACATCTCCACTAGGATGCGTCTCAAGAGTCAATAGAAGATTATCTAAAGACCCCTTACTCAGGTCATCCTTAATGAATTGTTTTTTATCTTCACGGTTTACAGACACCATTCCTAAAGAACGACATGTTGCATTACAAGTCCATCTAGCACATCTGTGATAGACTTTCAGTCGTTTGCACGATGTTTCTTTGCAAAAGTGCTTTTACCTATTCCAGGCATGTATGAAATGAAAGAATTGGAGGACTCACCTGATAATCGGACCTTTGCTTCAATTAGCCAGTGAATATCTTCAGGAATTCCATGATTCATTAACAACCTCAATCTTTCACACCTAGCACGGTAAATTTTTGCAATCGTATTTGGAGGCAAAGCGGGAAAATACTTTTTCAATTTTTCAAGAGTGGTGTCCATTTTCAAATGAAAATTGGAGAAGAGATGCAAAGAATGGAGAAAGAGCAAAGACTTGCACAAATATATACACATATATCAGTTATCATGGGAAATTAAAAGAACCGACTTAAGAGTCACGGAGTACCGTTATCCACCGTTTGACTGGGGTTAGAGAAAGACTAGCAAAACAAGAGTCACACCAAAAAGAAACACAAAAACAATGTGAGAAAAACAAAATAATCAACCTTAATATACAGGATCATTCAAACCAATGGATTCATTTTCACTATGAAAATTATCAAATGAAGCTTTCAAACGATGTCCATTTACCTTAAAAACATTGTCATTCTTTGAATTCTCAATATCAAAGGCCCCATAAGAATACACATGTTTCACAATAAATGGACTGCTCCATCTTGATCTTAGCTTTCTAGGAAATAAATGGAGTCGAGAATTATAAAGTAAAACTTTTTTGACCAACATCAAATGTTTTTCTCAAGATTCTCTTGTCATGAAACTCTTTTATTCTTGCTTTATGAATTTTCGAATTCTCATATGCATCATTTCTTATTTCCTCAAGCACATGTATTTGTAACTTACGCAGCTGGCTAGCATCATCAAGGTTTGAATTGAAAGCTTTGATAGCCCAATAAGCTTTATGTTCAAGTTCCACAGGTAAGTGACAAGATTTTCCATAGACCAACCTATAAGGTGACATACCTAATGATGTTTTAAAAGCAGTATGATAAGCCCAAAGTGCATCATTAAGTCTTAAAGAACAGTCCTTCCTATTAGGGTTCACTGTTTTTTCCAAGATTTGTTTGATCTCCCTATTAGCAAGTTTTACCTATCCACTTGTCTGAGGGTGATAAGGGGTGGCAACTTTGTGTGTGATTTCATATTTCTTCATTAAAGACTCAAATGGCTTGTTGCAGAAATGTGTTCCACCATCCCGTATCATGGCTCGAGGGATTCCAAATCGACTCAAAATATTTTCTTTCAAAAACTTTATCATTGTTTTGTGGTCATTGTTTCGACTTGGAATTGCCTCTATCCATTTTAAAACATAATCTACTGCGACTAATATGTACAAGAAACCAAATGATGGAGGGAATGGACCCATGAAATCTATACCCCAACAGTCAAAGATCTCAATGACAAGAATAGGATTTAAAGGCATCATATGACATTTTGAAATAGATCCCAACTTTTGACAATTTTCACAAGTCTTGCAGAATGCATGCAAGTCCTTGAACATGGTGGGCCAGTAAAATCCACTTTGTAAGATTTTTGCAGTTGTCTTTCTTGATGAGAAATGACCCCTACATGCCTCAGAATGACAAAATTTAATGATACTACTTACCTCATTATCAAGAATGCATCTTTTAAATATTTGATCAGGACAATATTTGAATAAATAAGGGTCATCCCAATAAAAGTTCTTCACTTTGTTCAAGAACTTTGTTTTGTCTTGGATACTCCAATGAGCTGGTAATTGTCCTAAAACAAGAAAATTAATAATATTAGCAAACGAAGACATTATAGAGACAGAAAGTAAAGATTCATCGGGAAAGTAGTCATCGATTGGTGTGATGTCAGATCTCGAATCTGTTGTCAATCTTGACAAATGATCCGCGACAATATTTTCGGTGCCTTTCTTATCTTTGATTGTGATATCAAATTCTTGAAGTAACAAAATCCACCGCACCAATCTAGCCTTAGAATCCTTCTTAGAAAGAAGATATTTCAATGCTGCATGATCACTAAAAACAACAACAGGTGAGCCAACAAGATTAGAGCTGAATTTTTCACATGCAAATACTACTGCAAGTAATTCTTTTTCAGTGGTAGTGTAATTCATTTGAACACTATTTAAAGTTTTACTTGCATAGTAAATCACATAAGGTTTCTTATCTAATCTTTGTTCCAAGACAGCGTACCACGGCATAATCACTAGCGTCACACATTATTTCAAAAGGTAACGACCAATCAGGAGGTTGAATGACAAGAGCAGAAGTAAACAAGTTTTTAAGTTTAACAAAGGCTTCTTCACAATGTTCAGTCCATTCAAAAATATTATTCTTTGTTAGAAGGTTACTCAATGGCTTACATATTACACTAAAATCTTTGATGAACCTTTTAGAAAAACCAGCATGTTCTAAAAATAATCTAACATCTTTAACAGATTTTGGTGTTGGTAAGTTGGCAATTAACTCGATTTTAGATTTGTCAACCTCAATTCCTGTTTATGAAACAATGTGACCAAGTACAACGCTGTTTGTTACCATAAAATGACATTTTCTTCAATTCAGCACAAGATTCTTCTCTTCACACCTGTTCAAAACTTTTTCAGATCTGAGAAAAAAAAACTATATTGATAAAAAGAATTTTACCGAATCTATTGTAATAAATCAAAGTTTAACAAGAAATAAAGACAAAAATAATTATGATTTACTTGTTCCCGAAAATCTTTTATCCTTTAAACATCGTAGATAATTGAGAATTCTAATTTCTTTCAATTCAAAAAATGGAAATGATATAAATATAGAAATTATCAATAATAATAACATAAAAAACCACGCTAACATTATAGATAAAAGCAAACGTTTTGTTTTTTCTTTTCTTTTGTAATTTTTTCTATTTGATTTCTTATTGTCTTTGTTCTGGCATTCAGATCTTTTTTTTTTTTTTGTCAGTGAATAGTTTATCCAATCCATAGATTGAATTGAAGTAGAAAATTTATGAATAGTCCGATTATTGATTGGTGAATTTTTTTCGTTTATAGTTTCATTTAATTCATACACTTCTCTAAATCCAAATAATAGAATTGGATTTCTTTTTTATTTTGAAAATTTATTTATTATTTCTTTTAGAAATAGAATATCTTTGATGAACCAGTTTTTTGTTTCTTTCGGTAAATGTAGAAATAATTTTCTTTTTTCTTTTAAAATTGTTAGAGTTAGAAAACCATTTTTTTTCAAGTTAGTTAACACAATCATCAAATGAATCACCAAAAACAGAAAAATCATCCATAAAATCTCAAGAAAACGTTCAATCATATCACTGAATATGCTAAGCATGCATCTTTGAAATGTGGCTGGTGCATTACATAATCCAAATGGACATGTGAAAGTAGTCTTCTCTTGATCTTCCAATGCAATTTCAATTTGGTTGTAACCTGAATAACCATCTAGAAAACAATAAAATTCATGATCCGCAACTCTTTCTAGGATTTGATCCATGAAAGGCAAAGAAAAATGATATTTTCTAGTCATTGAATTAAGTTTTGTATAGTCAATGCACATGCGCCAACCAGTAATAGTCTTAGTTGGAATTAACTCATTTTCTCATTTGTTATCACAGTGACTCCATACATTTTAGGTACAACTTGAGTAGGACTTACCCATTTGCTGTCAAAAATAGGATAAATAATTCCATTATCTAGAAGCTTAATGACTTCATTTTTCACTACTTCTTTCATATTAGGATTAAGCCTTCGTTGCATTTCTCTAGAGGGTTTAGCATTTTCCTCTAAATAAATTCTGTGTGTGCAAATCAAAGGACTAATTCCTTTTATGTCAGCTGCTTTTTCAGAGTTTGTAATAACTTACCTTCTTGATGTGCATTAAGTTTGGAAGAAGTTATTACCGGAAAAGTTTTATTTTCTCATAAAAATAAGTATTTGAGATTGAATGGTAATGACTTCAAATCAGGTTTTGGTGGTTGAACACTTGAAGATATGGACTCAATTGATCGTGGTGGCAATTCCTTAATTTTTGGTCTCCAATTAGTTGCCTTTGATTCTTCCTGAAAACAGACCATTTGCAAATCATCAGATTCATCAATCTGAGTTTCACTCGAAGTGGTTTGAAATTGATCATGAACTAATTTTTCAATAAAGTCCACTTCCTGTAAATCATTATCATCTCCAGGTTGCTTGCAACTGTTGAAAATATTTATCTCCAATGTCATGTTTCCAAAAGATAACTTCATCACTCCATTCCTACAATTAATCAATGCATTAGAAGTTGCAAGAAATGGACGTCCTAAAATAACAAGAATTAAATTACATGCTTCAACAGGTTGTGTATCCAAGACAATAAAATCCACAAGATAAATGAATTTATCAACTTGTACTAACACATCTTCAACTATTCCTCTAGGCACTTTTACAGATCTATCAGCAAGTAAAAGAGTTACAGAAGTTGCTTTTAACTTACCTAGATTGAGACTGTGAAAAACCGAATATGGAAGTAAATTCACACTAACTCCAAGATCAAGTAAAGCTGTTTTAATTTTATATTCTCCAATAAAACATGAAATTGTAGGACAACCAGGGTCTTTATATTTCAAAGCATTATTGTTTTGAAGAATGACACTTACTTGTTCGGCTACAAAGGCTTTCTTTTTCACATTCAATTTTCTCTTCACAGTGCATAGATCTTTCAAAAATTTAACATAAGAAGGTACCTATTTAATAGCATCTAATAAAGGTATATTGATCCTTACCTGCTTGAAAGTTTCAAAGATTTCAGAGTTGTGATTGACTTTCCTTTGTTTGGTCTGGCATGAGGAAATGGAAGTGCTGGCAGGGAATCAGTCTTTTCTTCACAATGTTCAAATTCAACCCCTTCCTTACCCTCAAAGATTGACTCATCATTTTTCTCACAAGGTTCAGGAGTGGGTTTTTCAATAACCTTACCACTGCGAAGAGTGATGACTAATTTGACTTGATCCATGTGTTGGCTTCCGAAACTACTTGCATTTGCATTGTATTGCCCCTTTGGATTTTGCTGTGGTTGAGATGGAAACTTACCTTTCTCTTAAAAACTGAGAGCAGATGTGAATTTTGCAAGAGTATCTTTAAAATCTGTCATGTTTTGAGCAAGTTGAGTGTTGATTGTCTCTTGCTTTTCAATGAATGCATGCAATGTTTCCTCAAGATTTCTTCTAAAAGGTGGAGCATAAGGAGGTGCATATCCATGAGAATTTTGTAAATTATGGTGTGCTTGAAACAAAGGGTCATTTGTGAAGTTTGTGCATTATTGTTATCACTCTTCCAACTCAAATTTGAGTGATTTCTCCAACCAAGGTTCTATGTTTGCGAGTATGGGTTATGATTTGGCATTTGGAAACTGTTTAAAGCATGGGCTTGTTCATGGAGGCATTCCTTGAAACAATGCAAAGTTAGACAATCATTGGTTGAGTGTTCATTGGTTTCATAGATTTGACGCATAATGTCTTGAACAGATTTTAATTGACCACTCTTTTTCAATTCTAGTGCCTCAACTTTTCTAGCTAAAGATGCAAACTTGGCTTGGAGGTCATGATCTTCCCTAAGGTTGTACATTCCTCCACTAGATGTATGAGGTTGTGTTTTACTTGGTGCCTCATAAGTGTCTATAGTGTCCTAATTTTGAGCATTTTCAGCTAGCAAATCTAAGTACTCCATTGCTTCATTAGGGTCTTTATCTTCAAAAGTTCCATTGCACATCAATTCCACCATTTGTCTATCTTTAGGTGTTAACCCTTCATAAAAATGTGAAACCAATCTCCATGTTTCAAAACCATGATGAGGGCAAGTATTGAGCAAGTCTTGATACCTATGCCAACATTGGTAAAATGTTTCTCCTGGTTTTTAAGTGAAAGTGGTGATTTGTCTTTTGAAAGAGTTTCTTCTGTGAGACGGAAAAAACTTCTTTAAAAATTGTTGTTGCATTTTATCCCAAGCATGAATAGATCCTGGTCTCAAATTTTATAGCCATGTTTTAGCTTTATCTTTTAATGAAAAAGGAAAAAGCTTTAATCTAATGGTGTTCATGCTACAATTTGAGTCACTATAAATGTTACAAACTTTTCAAATTCTCTCAAACGCAAGTATGGATTTTCTAGATCTAAGCCATGAAAAGAAGGTAAAAGTTGAATAATGCCTGACTTAAAATTGAAGTGAGATGTATCATGAGGGAAAACTATACATGAGGGTGCACTTGTTCTTGTAGGATTCATGTGGTTTCTAAGTGTTCTAACTCGATTATTCTCATTATTCTCATTATAAAGCGACTGGTTATCTTCTTCGACCATATTTTCTAAAAATGATGAGGATACCCTATAAAGTCTACCACTTAATGTACGTGACCAAACTCTCATGCACGTGTAGGAAGAGAATAAAATGGAGAAAAGAAAAAAAAAAGAAAAAAAACAAAACAAAATAAAAGAAACAAAAGTTAGACAAAATAAGAAGTGAAAAAAGAAAAGAAAATAAATATTATAATTTATACAAGAATTTACCTCCCCGACAATGGCGCTAAAAACATGACACGATCAAAGAGTTGATGTCTTATCCCAAGTGCAGGAGTGTCGAAGTAATAAATAACCCGGCAAGACCGGGGTCGAACCACAAGGAGGTGAACTATATAGAATTATAAATAAAATAAAAGATTTGAAGAGAGCTTTGAGATGTGATAATGATGTAAAGATTTAAACAAAGATAAAAAACTTGTCAAGGTTAGAGGATCCACTAATGTTCAAATAAGTATAGTATAAACTCTTTTTATTACTTGACTGGAAACCACACACAAAGGAGGTTTCACTCGGATTATAAATTGTTAACATGATTACATTAATTATCATATTCGAGTAATGCCAATACTTGTAAATATTATCAGGTATTCATAGTGATAACTTATGTTAACAACAAATCAAGTTCCTTTCATAGCACAAGTGTCGGTTATACCATACAGTTGGGCTATAAAAGTGCCAAGTATTTGTTGTATCAAGGGTTGTTCAACACAAATCTAGATTAACCATTTAACAAGCAAGGTATTAAGAGTGAGTAAGATAATAAATATAAAACATGTTAGTATCAAACATTAAAGTCCATGTTGAGTTTATACTATACTTATTCTTACACCATTAGTGTAACCTTTTCACCTTAACATAATAAACTTATTTGAACATCATGAATAAGAGAAACATAGATAAACAAGAGGAGAACATAATTATATAAGTATAATAAAGGAAATGAAAGGCATAAACAAGAGATTAATGAAAGCAAAACTTAAGCATTACAAAAATATAAAGAGAGAGAGCAAGAACATGATCTTGATTTGAAAACCAAGATGCCTAAATGCATGGCAAATGTCTCCTTTTATAGGCCAAAATTCAGAACTATTGATTTGATGACTAATTGTTGAGTGGGTGGCCACCTCTTGACTTAGTAACAATCTTTATCTTCTTGTCTGCAGAAAACATCATTGCTAACATCAGAATTTGAACAGATAGTCTTCATGAAAGTTTTGAGAAATTATCTCAGCTTTCCAACAAAACATTTGGTAATAGAATCGATGCATTTGGACTTCTTGAACTCGAGATATGGGCTGAACACTGGACATTGTCTAGGCTGCAGGATAGATTCTGATTTCTCCGTTGTTGCTACCATTTGAACTCGAAAATGGCACTTTTAAATCTTGGACTCTCATGAAAGTTTTAGATCTATGTCTTAGCTTTTCATACATATAAACAAGACCTAAATCCAAGTTCTACAGCTCTAGTTATGATCCAATAACCGAATGGTGTTCTAGTTTGGACTGAACCAGTATCTCTTTTCTAAACTTAGCCATCTCTGTCTTCTCAATTTTAGTAGTTAAACTCATCAATCAATCCTTTGATTTATGTGATAGGCCTTCATTTAAGATGAACATTTATCATAAATTAAAGGTATCTTGTATTATTAGACATGTTATTATAAAACATGCGCTACTTAAGGAGTTATTGATATTTTAAGTGCAAAATGATGATACAAAACCTTGATAAAAATACACTTTTAAGTACTAATCATAGCCAGATCTATTTAAACTTGGATAAGTTTATTGCTATTATTAATATTAAAATATTATTATTTTGGTTTATAAATATTATTAATTTTATTATTAATATCATAAATATTATTAAATTTGAAACAAATTTTATTACTATAAAAAATAACATAGATGTGATTTGAAGGGTAAAATCAATTATTATTATTATTATTATTATTATTATTAACTTGGGCCTGGTGTTGCAGCCAGACCCACTTAAACTTGAGTAAGTTTATTGTTATTATTAATATTAAATATATTATTATTTGTATTGTAAATATTTTTAATTGTAATATTGTTAATATTAAAATATTTTTATTTTGGTTTATAAATATTTTTATTTTTATGAAGATTAATATTAAAAATAATATTATTTGTATTATAATTAATATTGTTAATATTAAAAATATTATTATTTGTATTATAAATTTTATTGTTTTTATTATAATTAATATTACTAATATCATAATTAAAATTTTTAAAAATATATCATTAATTTTGAAAAATACAATAGATTTGATTTAAAAGGTAAAATTATTCTTATTCTTATTCTTATTCTTATTATTATTAAATTAATAAATTTGAAGAAAAATATTATTATTATCGAAGAAAAACAATAAGTTTTATAAGTTTTATTCAAGGGGATTAAAAACTATAAAAATTTAGGTCAAATAAGTTTAATATTGTTAGTAATATTATAAATATTATTAAATTTGAAATAAATTTATTACTATCGAAAAAAACATAGATGTGATTTGAAGGGTAAAATCAATTATTTTTATTATTATTAACTTGGGTCTGGAAGGACATGCCAAACCGAAGTTGCTTGGGAGTGGCAAGGGAAAGACTCGAGTGCCTTGGGTATTGCAGCCCTTCTCGGCCTAAGACAATTTGGTCAGGAGTCAAACCCTAGGCTAATGGGTCTGCCTCAGGATCCAATACTCATGGGTTTTGCGTTCTCACACAAATGTAATGGGTTCGGGTTGCAGCCAGACCCAAGGCTTTATTGTTGTTATTATTAATATTAAAAATATTATTATTTGTATTATAATTAATATTGTTAATATTAAAAATATTAATATGTGTTATAAATTTTATTGTTTTTAATATAATTAATATTATTAATATCATAATTAAGGAATTTTAAAAAAATATCATTAATTTTGAAAAACAAACATAGATTTGATTTCAAGGGTAAAATTCTTCTTATTGTTGTTGTTGTTGTTATTATTTTTATTAAATTAATAAATTTAAAGAAAATTATTGTTATTATCGAAGAAAAACATTAAGTTTTATTTGAGGGCGTTGAAAATTATAAAAACTTAGGTAAAATAAGTTTCATATTATTATTAATATCATAAATATTATTAAATTCATTTATATTATTAAATTTGAAATAAATTTTATTACTATAAAAAAAACATATATGTAATTTGAAGGGTAAAATCAATTATTTTTATTATTATTAACTTGGGTCTGGAAGGGCATGCCAGACCCAAGTTGCTTGGGAGTGGCAAGGGGTAGACCCAAGTCTCCTGGGTCTTGTAGTCGTACTTGTCCCAAAACAATTGGGTCAAGAGTCAGACCATAGGCTAATGGGTTTGGAATGCAGCCAGACCCAAGGCTTTTAGATCTGCCATTTAAGAGGGGCCCAAAGCTCTTGAGCTTAGTGTTCAACCAGACCCACTTAAACTTGGATAAGTTTATTGTTATTGTCATAACCCATTTTTGGATTATTCTCAAATTCATTTCCTTTTTTTTCGAAAACAAAAAAAAAACCGAAACAGTGCCGTTTTAAACCACATTGTTCTCCTTCTTCCCCAAGATTTTTAAAATCTTCTTTCCCCACTCACTCTCTCCCCAAACTTGACACCACCTATACCCACAATACCCTGCCAACATGATAAAGAAAAGAGAGGGAACCATGCCTTTGGGGCGGCTATGCAAAAGCCGCCCCACGCCACCTTACCCTGCGCTTGGACAGGGTAGGGTGGCCCTCTCCCCTTCTTCCTATAAATAAAAGGGGGAGAACCAGAAATAGAGGGGGGGCAAGATTTGGAAGAAAGACACAGAGAAGAGGGTGAAACAAAAGAGGAAGAGAGGAGATTTTGGGGAGGTGGACAAAAGTTTTGAAAGAGAGACAAAATAGAGAAAAGGAGCGAGAGAGGGGGGGGAATAGAAAAAAAAAAAAAAGGACGGGGAGATTGTTTTTGAAACCAGAGAGGAGGAAACAGGGGACAAAAAAAAGACAGGGGAAAGGAGAAGAGATAATAGAGAAGAACAATAACCTCACTCTCTTTCTGGTCTCTGTCTCCATCGTTTGAAACAGTGTCATTGTCAGCCTCTCGCCATCTTCTTCCAACTGCGGGCTGTGCTGCAACAATCATGAAGAAAAAAAAAAGCTGGTGCCTCCGCACAGAAGGGAAAAACAACAGCAACGATTGGGTTTTTTACCGCCGCCTGGAACCAACGTCCGATCGCCACTAGTAGCACCACCAACGACAACAGCACCATCATAAGAGGGAAGAACACCGTAAAACATAGAAGAAGAATCAGAGAAGAGGAGGGAATGAAGAAAAAAAGGAATAACATAGAGAAGCAGAGAAGAAGAACTGTTGACCGACCGCACTTAGCTCCTCAGTTCGCAACCGCAAAGCCACCGGCGAGTGCCACCATGAGCCACCGCAAGTCAGCTTCCTGCTCTTCTTCGTCTTCTTCATCGCCTCCACTGTTCTACAAGTGAATAGTGGAGAGAATTTAATTCACTCTCCACTGTTCATGTTGCATGGGAACAGTGGAGAGATCCTCCACTGTTTACTGGGTCGGACAGCACCGGCCCAGACCAAAATGGTTGGGCCGGGTGCGGACGAGTCCAAAAAAAATTTCAAAAAAAAATCCTTTCAAAATGTGTGATTTTCCCACTTATTTTTTTTTATCAACTTTGCTTAATATTGGTTTACAAATTTGGTATTAAAATACCCGGTTTTCATCGAAACATTGCAAAAAAATATAAAACGAAAAAATGTTTTGTTTTCATGCATACGACCAAGTCTCTAAAAGATAAAAAAAAAAATCATATCGTATTTTCATACAACAAAACTTCAAAAAATATATATTTTAGTATGCATTTTGGCTTTAATAACCAGTTTATTAAAGTTATGAGAACTAGGCTAATATTTCAAAAATACCCCAAAAATATTTTGTTTTCTTTTAGTATTTGAGATTATGAATTTATACGTAAAACGTATTCCTGACATTAAAAAGGTAGTTCTTTTTATTGATGTTAGAACAGTTAGATTTTACCCTATAAGATAAGGATCTCCTAACTGAGAAGGACGTTTTTTAAACCATAGATAGACCAACAATTAGAAAACACAACAAGACCTTAGTTTTTTATCAGACAATAAAATAATGCAGCCTATCTTAGGTAGGGTGTATTTGGGGTGCTAATACCTTCTTTTTATGCAACCAGTCTTCATGCCCGATATCTGAGATCAGTTAGGGTTCCTAGTGACCAAAATACTAGGTGGCGACTCCCATTTCCCCTTCCCACTGATAAAAGACGAGAATTCCTTGTCTCCCCATATTTTCCAGACACATACAAGAGTGGACGATTGCGTTTGACACCGCGCGGGCACGTGCGACAGAATGGTGACTCTGCTGGGGACCCTGTGGGCTAAGCTTTCTTTATGTCTGATTTTTGTGTTATTGTTGGGTTTGTATGTTTGTTTTTTTAAATATGCATTTTCCTTTCATTATTTATGCTTTGATTCTTGCACGTATCGTTCACACATTGTATAGAATAGATTCATCCATCATTCACTTTTTTATATGAGAGTTTACACTGAAAAACTTCAGGTTAAGTAGGGGACTAGCAGCTTACCTTATGACTTTTAGTCAAGGTTTAAGTTTGTGTAAACCCTAACTGTTCGCTGAGTGCTTAGAGTGGTAATGATTGGTCCACATGCCATCCCATTACCTATTGAGCCCTCACATTGCCTTTACGAGGGTGATCACTAGGACAACAAAACTTGTCCTTAGAGTATAAGCTCCCTAAATAGCCATCCATATCCAATGAGCATGTACAAACATTTACATCCATTCATTGTAAATAACATACATACATGCACCAGGTTGAAATATAGGTCCCCAAAGAATCTACAACACCCGACTCCGAGCAAGAAACATGGAAGATGAAGAGTGTGCTCACCGTGACGCCCATTTTCAAGAAGAGTTGGAGTCTCTGAAGACAAGCATGACTCGCCTCACTAGCTTACTCAAGCAAATACTAGGAAATACCTCTGGTGAAGGTTCTTCTAACTGACCCGTCACCTTCAATTAGACTCCGACAATAGCTTAGCTCGAAGAAAGAATGAGTGAACATGGTCAAGAGCCTTAATGCAATCTAGTATTTGTGTACTCAATGATTCCTACACCAGCCCTGACGGTCATGGATGTATTTGCCAACGAGTCCCACAAGGCCAAGTCATCTAATAGCATCGATCAAGATAAAATGGCAGCGCTGGAGGCTAGAATCAGAGTCATCGAAGCAGTGAATTTATATGACCCGGTACGAAGCGAGCGAGAGATGTGTTTGGTCCTAAATATGGTTGTCCCGAAGAAGTTTCATGTTCCTGAATTCATCAAATATAGTGGAACACAATGCCCTATGAGCCACCTCAAGTCTTACTGTAATAAAATGGCAGAAGTAGTACATGATGAAAAACTACTGATGCATGTTTTTCAGGATAGCTTAAATGAGGCAACATTGAGCTGGTACATGAGTGAAGTACAAGTACAAGTATGGCAGGACTAGCTTTTATCAAGCAGTACAAGTACAACATGGACATCGCTTCTGACAAAACTAGCTTGTCCAATCTGGAGAAAAGGGACAAAGAAAGCATAAGGGAATAGGCTCAAAGATGGCGGGAATTAGCTGCTCAAGTGCATCCACCACTTCTGGACAAAGAGATGGTCAATCTATTTGCTGACACCCTCAAAGCACTATACTATGAACATGTAATGGGTAGCTTAGCCCAGCAATTCACTGACACTATGGTAGTATGTGAGCGCATAGAGCAAGGCGTCAAGAGTGGTAGAATTTCTACACCCACTAAGAAAAGAGGCTTCAAAGGGAAGGAGGTCAACCATGTTGGAGATGGCTACAAGGGTAGGAAAAACCCATCCCAAAACTATCACACTCCATCCCAATTTACCAACATTAAAAAACCTGAGCCCCAAAACTTTCAAGCCAAAAGCCAAATTGGAAATTACCCAAGCATCCAAGAACAACTACCTCCATTACTGCTACCCTTGAATGAGATATACTAGAAGTTGTTAAGCATTGGACATGTAGCTCCCGAACCTCTGGCACCTTTACAACCACCTTACCCAAGATGGTATAAGCCAGAGCTCACTTGAGAATACCATACTGGTATTCTTTGGACATAACATTCATACTTGCAACGCCTTCAAGAGAAAGCTTTCACAATTAATCAAGGTAGGGAGGATAACATTTGAAGACACTCCTAATGTGAACACGAACCCTCTACCTAATCATGCTTGAAGTGGTGGATCAGAAATGCATTAGCGATGGAATGTTTGGGAAATTTGAAAGCACCGATGGTCAAGGCATGGTGCGAAAAACGTGACATAAATTTTTGAAGGGCTCGAATTTCTACCACAGTTTTCTGTCCCCAACATCAATGAGACCTCTACAAGAGTTGTTGTGGGGAGGCTAGCCCAATAGGAGATTTACCAAAATGGGAGGATGAAGCCTGCCCTATTATTGCCTTTTGTTTGATCATGTCTGTTTTAACTTGTTTCGGTCTTGTTAGTATTTTGGCATATAACACTACAAGACTTTCTTTGTCAAATGAGTCATTCTTGTTGAAAAGATCATGTGTTTTCTTAATATTCATAATGTGCCTCCATTTTTGTTGTTGTTTCATGCCTACACAATCACACTCTTTACTCATGAAACCATTGAACCAAGAATTCTTCATTGTGTTTCCAAAACTATGCATGATCTCACACGTACAAAAACAGAAATCATATTTGTGTTTGTCCAAACAAACAAGTTCTGGAAATTCAAGTGATTCCTTAAAAAGATAACCATACACCTAGAAAACATGAATAAAAACCCAAACACCATGAGATGACTCCAAAGCTGGGTTTTAACTAAATGAATAATGAGAAACCATTTTGCATACCCGCATGAAAGCAAGGCTTACTGATCCTAAATGCATGCGTTTGAAATGAAGAGAAGTAATCTTTGATAATCCTTTCATGCGGCTAAAATATATCCTTTACAGTCCCCTTTTGAGTCGAGTAACTTTTTTGAAAATAACATTGGCTAGGATCACATCCCACACTGGGGGGCAAGTGCGAGAGATGTACAAAAATCCTCATTAATTAAAAGTGCCACAAATAACACTGGGGGCGTGAAAGAAAATTCTCAATGATCAAAGGTACCCAAACAAAGCCGGGGGCATGAGGAAAATCCAAATGATCTAAAAGATTTGAGCTTTCCATTAAAAAAAAACTGATATGATGATGCTTAACCAAGTGAAGAAAGAAAAGAAAAAAAAACAGAGAAAAGGCCCAAGCCCAACATTAGAGGGCACGATGGATCATTTTGGAAAAAAATGCAAAAGACAAAAGGTTAGGAAACAAGCATTAGTAATCCTTAGTCTTGAAATCCTTTAAACACCTTTTGAGCCTACAAGTATCCTTTTCTTCATAACCAAGAGCCAAAGCCTACATTACATGCCTAATCAAGCTATTTCTGATCAAAGGCAAGCAATCTAGATCGGTAGGCAATGCTTTCTTATGAGAAACAAGTCATTATTCATACAATCAAAATGAATGCTTTGAAGATCGATTCTCTGTAACCCTCAAATTGAAAGTTTGAACCTCTTTGGCCAACAAAATGTCACTTCATACTTTCACCAAAAGCAAAACAAAAAAAGTTTTCATCACTTCTGAAAACTTGTCCAAAATTATTTGAATTTCTTCAGAACGAGTTTGCTTTAAACTGATGTCAAAATGATTTATATGTCTGAAATAACTTTGAAATTCCAAAAATTCTACATGAGAACAACTCGTTATAAATAACCCAAACCTTCTTTGATGTTGCCTCATCACTAAAGAAAACCTAAATTGAACACTTAGGGGCATGATCAAGCTAGGGGGGCAATCTAAAAATGTAAGCGGGCGGTGACCTTTGAGATAAATGTTGAAGGACAAAAAAAATATGATGATATCAAGCCTTTCCTAGAGGTCAAGATCACAAAATGTGACTCGAGTAAGCAAGAGTGAAAAAGCCATCGAAGTTTACTACCAACACTCCAACTTTTGAGAAAAGGAAGACTCTATGAAAAAAAAAGGGACCTATATTTCTCAGGTAAGTATACATGCATATTGATCATAATGCATTGCTTTCATCATTAACAGATCGATGTTTCACTATCACCTTTTGGGTAGTGCATTTTCTAACCCTACCACATTTCGAGTGCGCCTTTGAGCCCTCATCACTCGAGTAATGCGTTTTCTAACCCTACCTCCTTTCAAGTACACCTTTTAGTCCTTATCTTTTAGGTAGTGCATTTTCTAACCCTACCTCCTTTCAAGTGCGTCTCTAAGCCCTCATCCCCCTTCGAGCCCTATCATGCCATCATTTCAAGACAATTCATTTTTTCATTTGGATAGGTCACCCATAACAATGAGACCATTTTTCATCTGGGTAGGTCACCCATTACAATGAGACCATTTTCATATTATCTTTCATCTGGGTTTTTAAAAAATCTTTGCATTTATCTGGGTAGGTCACCCATTACAATGAGATCACTTTTTTATTTTCCACCTAGGTAGGTCACCCATAACAATGAGACCATCTGGGTAGATCACTCATTATAATGAGACCACTTCATATTTTTTTTTCATCTAGGTAGGTCACTCATTACAATAGACCACTTTTCATCTTTTTTTTCTGGGTAGGTCACCCATTACAATGAGACCACTTCACCTTTTTATCATTTTTCTAGGTAGATCACCGATTACAATGAAACCATTTCATATTTTTTCCATCTGGGTAGGTCACCCATTACAATGAGACCATCTTTCACTTGGGTAGGTCACCCATTACAATGAGACCACTTTTCATCTTTTTTTTCTGGGTAGGTCACCCATTACAATGAGACCACTTCACCTTTTTATCATTTTTCTGGATAGGTCACCAATTACAATGAGACCATTTCATATTTTTTCCATCTGGGTAGGTCACCCATTATAATAAGACCATCTTCCACTTTGGTAGGTCACTCATTACAATGAGATCATCATTTTTCTAGGTAGGTCACCCATTACCATGAGACCATTTCACATTTTTTCCATCTGGGTAGGTCATCCATTACAATGATACCACTTTCAAAACTCTTTTTAATCTTCCACTTGGGTAAGTCACCCACTACAATGAGACCACACACACTTTTTTGGTTATGATTAAAGGAAATTCTTTGGATGGGATTTTAGGTTAATCCAACCGTAACACCAATTTTAGCTTTAGTTAAAGAGAATCATCAAATTGGATTTCATGTTGACCGAGCTATACATAGACAGAATTTAGTTCTAGTTAAAGGGGATCGCTAAAGGGATCTCAAGTTAGCCCAAACACGCGTAAGACTTTGGTTTTGGTTAAAGGAGGTCGCCAGATGGGATCTCAGGTTAACCCAACTGCAACATGGAATTTAGCTTTGGTTAAAGGGAGTCGCCAGATAGGATTTCATGTTGACCAAGCTACATACATAATTTTAGTTCTGGTTAAAGGAGATCGTCAAATGGGATCTCAGGTTAACCCAACCGCAGCATGAAATTTAGCTTTGGTTAAAGGGAGTCGCCGAATGGGATTTTAGGTTGACCAAGCTATACACAGACATTTGGTTTTGTTTAAAAAGAAGGGAGAACTGAATATAATATGAATACATGTTTGCCTTTTTAAATTGTTGGATATTTGTGTTACTATTCTTATTGCGATATTTATATTTCAATAATATGTATTTTGTTTCAGGACCATTACATGCATGATAGGAGTGGATCCTAGCTTATGTTCACTTTTTGTTATCTAGTTCTAGGGAGTATATCCTTGTATTTTGTAATATTACAACATTTATATAACTTAATTTGTATAATTGATGTTTAAACTTGAATAGATAAACTTAACTTTGAAATTCATATAATCATGTTCCATGTATGCGTGTTTATCTCTTTTATTCCTCTATAATGATATTTGTTGTTCAATGTATGTTATAAATATTCTAGTTGTAATGACGATGATGTTTGTGGGATGGAGATCCAGGACGATTGGGTCGTGATTGAGTTATGAGATGTGAGATATTAGAAGTGTAAACATGTTATATGTCGATAACTTGGGACTTCCCGGTATAGGGGAAACTCTGCCGAAAATTCAGTAGAAATTTTGGCAGATATATATATAAGATAAAAGATAAACAACATAAAAGATAAATAGTACGTGGCATTGTTACACCTGAGAATGATCTACAAATCTGGTCACAGGTTTCCAGCTGATATACTAAGTTTGGGAATAAATTCACAAATTTCTAATGTGAATGAAAAGGCAAGTCAAAGACAGGATCCTCTACCAAACACAGAGCATACTTAAATTTGCAGAAATATAAATTTTTGCAAGAATATAAATAAAATGTGAATGAAATAGAATCTTACTTAAATTTGTATTAGAAATCAATACAGGAGATATTGGATATAGAGAAGTTATTGGTTATAGGAGAGTGTTTTAAGAGATTTTTTTGTTTCTCTCGGATGTGTTCCGCCTCCTAAGGCTCAAGAGGCCTCCTTTTATAATGGAGTTGTGATGAAAGAGGCCAAAACACCTTTATGGAAAGGCTGAAGAATCATTCTGAAGCCATGTCTTTGTTGTTTTCCATGATCAAAAGATGACAATTTTGGAAATTGCCCATGTTTTTCATGGGGTTTCCTTTCGTTGTCTTCTTATCACGGACAACTGATTTGTCTGTTTGTGGCATGAGGTAATGTTGTAGAAAAAGGGCCTAGAAAAATGGGCCTACAAATGGAAAGGGGCTAAAAAACAAATGAGCCTGAAAGACATCGAAAATAGGCTCAAAACAAGTGAGCCTAAATACTCTTTTTTTTAAACGATTTTGTAGGGATGGCAGGATGCCATAGCAATCATCTTCATTTTCATCACCTAAAGGAGTATATGATCCTGAGGAAGAAATCAATAATTCTCCTTTTCCGCTGTCCAGGAGTTGCTTCATGACTTGAAAATATTCTTCTTTGGACTTGGCAAATGCCAAGAGTCTTTGAGACATGGGTCTTTTGGGCGAGGAAAAGGGATTGGGACTGGTCTTGTAGAGGTGGTTGTTATTTGATACCATGTTTGTTGTTGGAGGATAGCCATGACATTACAGCAGATTCAGAGCTTTTATTCTCTGCTGCAAAAGAGTCCCACCATTTAACTTTGTATTTCCTGATCAAAATTACAAGGGTATTTTGATCGTTGTAGTCGAAGTACCACGAGCATACCCATGGCACAAAGAATTTGGAACAAAACATGAGTAGTGGGGGAAATTTCTTTTCTCTCTCTATGCTTCTAAAATTTTATTTGAAAAGTTTGTAGCCTTTTTCAACCATAGGGTATGGGTGAAGGAGTTAAGGGATGCAATCAAAGTAATCCCACCATTGACGGAACCAATTTGGCAGTTTTGTAGTATTGATCGAGGTATCAAAATAAAATAACCAGGAATGGCTTCCTTTGGAGTTTTGGAGAAAAAAGCATTAAACCATGCCTATTGGTAATCCCAGTAAGAATAGGTTTAGCAATGGTTATGTAGTTTGGCTTGGAAGCTGATAGGAAATCGGATTCCATGATGGAGAGGCTGTTTCCAATCAGTTGGATGTAGGAATGTTTGATGATACCAGTGGAATAAGCTGGTTCAATATGATGCTGTTTGAGGTTAAAATGTTTGAATTTTACGGAACCTATAATTTCAAGAATGGTCATATAAGAAGCATGAGTTTTTGCAGTATTCCAAGGTTTGAAATACCACCCTGTAAGAAAGATTTTTGTAACTGTGATCATAAGATCAGGATGGTAAAAACCATCTTCAATAGTTAAAACATTTTGAAAATTAGTTTTGATAAAATACTCAGATTTGGGTTTTGGAGATGTTTTGATGAAGTTACTTTGAGAGAATGAAAGATTTGTAAGCAAAGGTTGTTGAGAAGAAGACTCTGCTTGGTGTTTTGAAATCAGTTTAGAAGTTTTACCTGACAGAGAGGATTCATCCTTTTGGGAAGACTTTTGGCTGAGAGTTTGTAAAGCAAGAATTAATTTTGGAGATTTGGATAGAGTTTCTACCAAATTTTGTACTTTCTCACTTTGTATTGCAGGAGGATTTGCTGGTTTTTCTTCAGCAACGACTACATCACACCAAGAAGTTATTGGTTTTGCAGAGGATATAGCAGAAGCCATAAGTTTTGGAGTGCTTTGGGTTTTTTGTGGATTTGTAGTAGATGTTGACTAAGGGGCTTTGACCTTATCTTTGGATTTAGGAGGCATCAGGACCTATTTTGGATAAGTTCGCGAGTTAGAAAGTCAGGAATGGAATTTGTATCTCCTTTTATATATTCAATATCAAAATAAAAAATACTTAAAATTGCTTGCCATCGAGTAAAAATCTGTTTTGAAGCAATATTTTGAACATCTTTTTGTAAAACTTCTTTAGCAGATTTGCAATCAATTCGTAAAAGGAATTTCTGATTTAATAGGTCACTTTGAAATTTTGTAATATATAGAACAATTGAAAGAATTTCTTTTTTGATAGTAGAGTAATTCTTTTGACAGTCATTCTAATGGGCAGATATAAATTGAAGAATTTGTTCTTTGAAATTTTGAACTTGCTTGACAATACCCCCATACCCTAAATTGGATGCATCTATTTCTACAATCTTAGGAGCTAAGGGATTGGCTAGATAAAGGCAAGGAATCTCTTGGACTTGCTTCTTAATTTGACGAACGAGAGCAGTGTATTCATCAGACTATGAGACTGGGTTTTTCTTTAATTTGTCGTGAAGGGGTTTTGAAAGTCTACTAATATTAGGATAAAAATCTAAAACATAGTTCATATTTTCTAGGAACCTTTGTAACTGAGGTTTATCAAGGATTTTATCACGAAAATTATAAACAAAGGTAAGGGATCTCTCAATGGGTGTAATAGTCCCTTGGCATATATAATGGCCAAGAAAACAAACACGAGTTTGGAATAAAGAAATTTTTTATTAGGAAACAACTAAACCATTTTGTTTTGCAACATGAAAAAATGTGTGTGAGTGTTTAAAGTGTTGTTCTAAAGATGTTGAAAAAATAAGAACATCATCAATGTAAACAATGCAAAACTTGGAATATGCATTAAATATATCATTGATAATTATTTGGAACTCAGATGGTGCTTTTTTAAACTAAATGGCATAACATTCCATTCATATTGACCAAATGGGACTGTGAATGCAGTTCTGTAACGATCCTTTGGATGGATTTGGATTTGCCAAAAACCTGATTTCATATCAAACTTTGAAAATACAAAAGCAGAATGCAAATTTTGTAATAAATGTTTTTTATTTGGAATTGAATATCTAATCCATTTCAAGGCCTTATTTAGAGGTGATCTGGACTTCTATTTCAGAATTTTTGTTAACATAGAATACAACACACGACCAAGGTGATCTGGACTTCTGGATGAGACCTTTTGACTCTAGATCATGGATTTCGAGTCTACAATGGAATCAATCAACCAAATTAAACATGAGCTCCAAATAATAATATATATAGGGGAAACTCTACTAAAGTTTTGGTAGAAATTTCGGTAGACATATATATATATATATATATATATATATATATATATATATATATAATTTACTCTGTTTTGCATTCGACATGAGATTGTTGTCTTTTCATTGGGATGCATTTGGCATTGAAAGGATGGTTTGATTGTTATTATTATTGTTGATATTAAAAATATTATTATTTGTATTAGAAATATTAAAATTGTTAATATTGTTCATACAAGTGATCGGGGCAAATTTTGGCGGGGCTGCAGACACTGCGCTGAGGCTGCCATGCCTTGAGAACTAGGGCCTTTGCAAGTATGCGTGCCTGGGGCTGTAGCCCACTCTCCAGGGGTCTGCAGACCCGCACGCATGGGTCTCTTCTAACCTAGGCTTGGGGTCTGCAAACCCCCCGAGAGGTTGCAGACTCGTGCGGCTGGGTTTGTAGACCTTGTAGAGAAGAAAAATGAAAAAAATATATATAATAACAATTATTATTATTATTGTTATTTTATCATTAATAATTTTTTTTAAAAAAATTATTATTATAAAAACTTGGGCCAGACAAGTTTAATATTATTATTAATATGATAGACGTCGCACGGGCGTCGCGACGATCGCCCTCCACACTCATGTGTGTGTATCTATTCCGGCAAATATAGGGAGACAAGGAATTCTTTGTCTCTTAGCGGTGAAAAAATAGAATGGGAGTCGCCACCTAGTATTATGGTCACTAGGAACCCTAACTGGTCTTAGAGATCGGGTACGGAAACTGGTTGCGTAAAAGGAAGGTATTAGCACCCCAAATACGCCCTACCTAAGGTAAGCTGCATTGTTTTATTTGTCTGGTCAAAATCTAAGGTTTGATCGTATTTTCTAATTGTTGGTCCTGTCTATCTAAAATTCAAGAAAAGCCCTCCTCAATAAGGAGGTTCTTATCTTAATGGGGTAGAACCTAACCATTCTAACGTTGGAAAAAGATTTAATATCCAGAATACGTATTACGTGTAATATCGTACCCCGGATACTAAAAGACAAACAAAATAAAAATTTTTTTGTTTTTGAAATTTTGGCTAATGTTCTCTTGACTTTAATAAACTGGTTATTAAAGCCAAAATGCATGCTAAAACATTGTTTTTTGGTGTATAAAAAACACAATATGATTTTTTAGCTTTGAGACACTTGGCCATATGCACAAAAACATTTTTTTCTTTTTTTCAAAGTTTTTTGTATTTTGGAAGTTTTGACAAAAACTGGGTATTTTAATATCGGATTTTTGTATTTTTAGCAGCATAAAAATACTGTTTGATATTAATCAAAATGACATAAAAAATACACGGGAAAATTGTAAAATTCAAAAAAAAAATTATTTTTTGAATTTTTTTTTAAAAAAACTAGGCCGGATCTGGCCCAACCATTCTGGGTTGGGCCTGACCCGGCCCATATATTGTGGGCTGGACTCAGTCAAGCCGCGTGGGCTGGGCTGATGTTCCAGCCCATAACCAAATAAACTGGTTCTTGTGCATAAGCACGGTAACCAACCAATTCTGCATGCAAATGCAAGAGAGGCTAACAAACAGAGAATGGGGAGACGCAGTTACCTGGAGCGGTGGTGACGTTGGCGAATGCTGGCGGTAGTGGAGGCGGCAGGGGTAGTGGCGATCTTTGGCGAATGCTGGCGGAAGCGGAGGTGGCAGGGGTAGTGGCGATGCTTGGTGGTCGCCCCTTTTCTTCTTCTTTCTCTATGTTTTTTTTTTTGTTTTGCTATGTTGTTTTTCTTTTGTTTCTACTATCTTCCTCTGTTTCTCTGCTCGGTGCTATCGGTGGCTATGGAGAGGGAGAGCAACGGAGTTGCTGATTTGAAGGTGGCCGGCGGTGGTTCTTCTTCTTCGGCCTCTTCTTACTCTGTTTTTTTTCGTTTCTGTCTCTCTCTCACTCAGTCTCCCTGTCAATATCTCCTTTTTCTCCCATTCCCTTCTTTCCTTCTGTTTTGGCTCCCCTTCTTTCTCTCTCAAAAATGTCTCCTCTCTCTCTCTCTCGGTTTCCCCTCCTTTTCCCTTTTTTTCTCTTTCTGCTGATCCCCTTCTCTTTCCTTTTTTTCCCCTCCCTTATTTCGGCACCCCCTCCTCGAGTATTTATAGGCGGAGGAGGAGAGGGCCACCTTACCCCTGTCATGGCGCGGGGTAAGGTGAGCTGGGGAGTTGCTTGCAGGGCATGGCTCCCCTGACTTTTTTCATCATTGTGGCGTGGTGGCAGGGCATGTGTTGGCATGGGTCGTTGCCGGGTTTCTTGGGCAAGTGGGGTGGAGAGAGGGAGAAGCAAAACGCAGGGGAAAGCAGCTCTTTCTTCCCCTGTTCTCTGCGTGTCCAGGGGAAGAAGAAGGCTTATGGTGCCGTTCAAAACAGCCTTTGTTTGCTTATTCCTTTTTTTTTTGAAACAGTGCACGAAACGACGTCGTTTTACCCAAAATGCGCTGTTTCATTTAAAAGGAAATGACGCCAAAATGTGTTAAATTCAAAACTAGGCCTTCAATTTGCGGGCATTTTTCATTTTGGTCCTTGATCTCGGATTTCTTCAATTAAGTCCCTAATTGGCCATCAAACTTTAATATTTATGCAATTAAGCCCCTAATTTGACCAATTAACTCTTAAAAATTATAATTTGACCCCAGAACTTTAATTTCTTCCAATTAAAGCCCAAATTAACTTCAAAATCAGTTTTTTTTGCAATCGAAACCTCCATAAATTTAATTAAACCTTCAATAAAATTTAATTGAGTCCATAAATATCTAGTTTTAGACTTTTCCTCCTCAAATCAAATTTTCTTCATCAACAGGGCTCTCATCAGTCAACGATATACTGTCAAATTTCAATCTTAGTATTTTTGAACCTCCTCAACCAATTTTTGATCATTTTCGGGGCGCTCTGGCATCCTCTTTTCACTGTTATTATTTTTTGATAATATTTTTTTATTTGTTTTCTGTATTTTATGCGGGGACCCAAAAATGGGTTACAACAATAGATATTATTATTTGTATTATAAATATTATTATTTTTATTAATATTAAAAGTATTAATATAAAAAATATTATTATTTGTGTTATAAATATTATGATTTTGATTATAATTGATATTATTAATATAATAATTAATAAATTTATAAAAAAATATTATTAATATTGAAAAAAAATAATAGATTTGATTTGAAGGGTTAAATTAGGAATTATTACTACTATTATTATTATTGTTATTATCATTAGTAAATTTTAAAAACTTATTATTACCATTAAAGAAAAACCATAAATTGTTTTTTAGAAGATTAAAAAAATATAAGAACTTGGGCAGACAAGTTAAATATTATTATTAATTTTATAAATATTATTAAATTCATTAATATTATTAAAATTTAAGTAAATATTATTACTATAAAAAATAAAACATAGATTTGATTTTAAGGGTAAAGTCAATTATTATTATTGTTGTTGTTATTATTATTATTATTATTATTATTAACTTGGGTAAGGCATCCCCTTCCATACCTAGGAAAATTGAGGCTGGAAAGGGGCGCCTAACCCAGGTTGCATGGGTATGGCAGCAGCGCAGACCCAAATAACTTAGGTTTTGCAGCCTTACCTGACCCAAGGCTCTAGGGTCGGGACCCATAGGTAATGCGTCCGCGTCCAGACCCAAGACTAATGGGTCTTGTGTCAGGACCCAATTCTCTTGGGTCCAGCATCAGGACCCAAGGTTAATTGGTCCGGCGTCCGGACCCGATTCTCTTGGCCAGATAAGTTTAATATTATTATTAATATCATAAATTTTATTAAATTCATTAATATTATTAAATTTAAAATAAATTTTATTACTATAAAAAAATATAGATTTTATTTAAAGGGTGAAATCAATTATTATTATTATTATTAACCTGGGTCTGACATGCCCTTCCAAACTCACATTTCTTGGGTCTATAAAGGCATGCCAGACCCAAGTTGCTTAGGTGTGGCAGGGGAGTAGACCTAAGTCCCTTGGGTCATACAGCCCTACCTGACCTAAGATAATTGGGTCAGGCATCCTGACCCTAGGCTAATAGATCCGTGTCAGGACCCAATGCTCTTGGATCGTGCATCCTCACCCAACTCTAATGGGTTCGGATTGCAGCCAAACCCACTTAAACTTGAGTCTTGTGTCCTTACCTAACTCTAATGGGTTCAGATTAGAGCCAGACCCAAGAGCCTTGAGTCTGACATTTAAGAAGGGCACCAAGCTCTTGGACCTGGTATTGCAGCCAGACCCACTTAAACTAGGGTAAATTTAATATTATTAAAAATATTATTATTTGTATTTGAAATATTTTTAATTTTATTATTATTAATATTAAACATTTTATTATTTGTATTATAGTTAATATTGTTAATATTAAAAATATTATTATTTGTATTAGAAATATTATTATTTTTGTTATTATTAATATTGTTGATATTAAAAATATTATTATTTTTATTAGAAATATTATTATTTTTGTTATAATTAATATTGTTAATATCATAATTAAGAAATTTAAAAAATATATCATTAATATTGAACAATAACCATAGATTTGATTTGAAGGGTAAAATCATCATCATCATCATCATCATTAATAAATTTAAAGAAAAATATGATTACTATTGTCACACCCGGACATCGCGGCGACCGATTAAAAATTAATCACAAGTGGAAAAAGAACAGATATCTGGCATCTTGTTCTCTGGGGAAAATGGTCTCGAGGAGTCGCCACCTAGTATTATGGTCACTAGGAACCCTAACTGGTCAACAGAGATTCTATGGTCTAGGACTGGTTACGCGAAAGGGAAGATGCTATCACCCCTTTAGCGTCCTACCGAGGCAAAGTTGCATTGCTTGGTTTTGTCTAAAATTGCTAAAGGTTTTGTTTGTGTTATGTTCTTATTGTCATCCTGTAATATTCCCGACTATAGCGTCAGTGAATATTCGCCTACGAATATTTCCAACTCTGGCATTGGTAAATATTGTGTAACTAAAAAAGTACGGTATTCCTGACTCTGGCGCCAGTAAATAAATCCGTAAAATTTTGTATTAAAAGAAACGAAAACTATTTTTTTATTTTCTCTTTTTATTTATGTAGCCCGGTCTCAAAACTAAAAAAAAAAAGGGTCGGGTCACTAGTCTAAACCAGTGACCCGGTGTGGCCACTGTTGCATGCATGCGTGAACAATTCACGCATGCAAGCAACAGTAATATGCTAATTAATTTTAGCAAACAGGGAAAGAAGGAGAACTCACCTGGCGTTGCTGCGACTTGGAGGCGCAGCTGAGGGAGACGATCTGGCGCTGGTCTCAGTTGAAGATCCGGCCTGCTGCTCATGGTGGGGACAAGCTGCTGTCATGAAGGAGAGTTCCCGATGTTGCTTTAATAGAGGCTGGAAGAATATCCTGCTGTCAATGGCTGGAGAAGAAGGTGCTGCTTTTTCTGCTGGAAGGAAGATCTTCCGCCACTGTTACTGTGTTGATAAAGACGCAAGGTTCCTTCTAGCGAAGACGAAGTTGCACCGCGAGTCTACTGGTGTGGACGTCGCGGGTGCAGAAGGAAAAGGAGCTACTATTGTTTTCCAGAGCTCACCGTGTCTATGGAAGAAAAAGCTGCACCACTGGAGGACAAGAAACTACATCACAGGACTTTGGTGTGGTGGCTGGACGTGAGGAGGAAGCTGAATGATGAGAGGAGGAGGCGACGCTGTTTGTTGTTATTGTGCTGCGATATTGGTGTTGCTCTAAATGCTGGACCGAAGAGAAGGGGTTGCCGTTGCAGCTGAGTTTAGAGAAAAAACTGTCTCTGTTTTGCAGCTGCCTGTGGCTGGAACCATTGGGTCTTCGGGTGCTGATTCTCCGTTGCTATTGGTAAATGGCTGAGGAAGAAAGAGAGCTGCTGATGGGGTGAGGTTGAGAGAGGGTTGTTTTGGGAGATGGTGGTAATGGCTTCGGTTGGCGGGGAGGGAAGGAAGTGAGGCTGAAGAAGGTGTTGAAGAGAAAACAGAGAACATGTTGAGAGGGGGCGGCTGGTTCAAGAGAGAGAGACCGAAGGGTATTCTTTTAAAAGTAGGAGTGAGGGAGTGGTTCCTGAGGCCGGGGAAGAAGAAAAAAACTGAGGGGGCTGGTAATGGCTGGTTTGAGACCCGGTAAGAAGAGAGGAAAAAGCTGGGGGAGGGGGCAGCGGCTACTAGTCTACGATTCGGCCGCGCCCCTCTTTTTTTTTTTTGTAAATGTTTTTTTTTTTTGTAGGGTTTCTGGTAATGGCTTTTTTCTGGGGGTTTTTTCTCTTAGGATTTCTCCCCATTGTCCTCCTTTTCATACCTTGAGATCTGTATTTATAGTGCTAGAGTCTCTTCGCGTGTGAGAAATCAAGTTTCAATCAAACTCATTCTCTTCTTTGAAGTTTGAATTTGATTAAGAATCAAATTTGAAAGCAGATAACTATCATTATCTTGAAGACAAGGATTATCTCAAAGAAAAGGATTATCTTGAAGATAGGGATTATCTTGAAGATAAAGATAGAATGACAAAAGCACATTGTAGTCCTTAATTTTCACGGAAGTTGACAAATCACACTTTTCATCGAAATAAATCTCTGATCTTTTAATTTTTCATTTTAAATTAAACCCTGTAAAAATTAAATTAAAAGCCAAAGGCCAAAATTGGGTTACAACAACTATCATAGAAAAACTATAAATTTTGTTTGAAGGGATTCAAAACTATAAAAACTTAGGTCAAACAAGTTCAATATTATTATTAATATCATAAATATTATTAAATTCATCAATATTATTAAATTTGAAATAAATTTTATTACTATCGAAAAAAATATAGCTTTGATTTGAAGGGTAAAATCAATTATTATTATTATTATTATTATTATTATTATTATTAACTTGGGTTTGACATGCCCTTTTCAGACCCAAGAAACTTGGGGCTGGAAGGGGGCGCCTGACGCAAGTGGTTTGGGAGTGGCAGGGGTGTATACCAAAGTCCTCTGGGTCTTGCCCGGCCCCCTGGCCGAATACACTTAGGTTCGGTGTCCGGATCCAAGGTTCTTGAGTCCTACGTCCCGACCCAAGTCTAATGGGTCCGGATTGTAGCCAAACCCAAGTCTCTTGGATCTGTCATTTATTTGGGGCCCAAAGCTCGCAAGCCTAGTGTTGTAACCAGACCCAAGACTCTTGGGTCTCCATTTACAGACAAAGCCAACGCTCCTGGGTCTTAGGTTTTTTTATGAAAAAAAGTTGGCCTGCTGCGTAGCGCGGGCTACCTAACTAGTACAATATACTAAAAGAGCTCAGTGCTCCTGTTACTGTTTACCTAGACACAAAGCACAGTGGATTGGAGTAGTGTAATGATAGAGCTGCCCTTGCCATAAAGAGTTGCAAAGATTACAGGTGGAGGGTGGAGTTGTCTTTTCAATTGGATGCATTTGGCATTGGGTAGATAGAAGTGAGAATAAAGTGTGAAATGGGGGAGAAGAAGAATGTTGGGGGGGGGGGGGCACTTTTAATGTTGAATTATGTATTGCATGTTAAAATAAATAAGTATGGATCATATAAGAGGCTATGGTGTGTTGAAACATGAACATGTAAACAAATTTATGTGTGCATGCTCTTATAAAGCTAACTTTGAATATGTAAAATCTTAAAAATGATCATTGCTGAGAAATATCTTGTGTTGTATACAAAGGATGTTAGAAAGAATGAAGAAATGCATGAAAATAATTGTTTACGTGTTAGACATACAAACTAGAATTCTGGACAATGTTGTTAGCTAACTTCTGACCAGAAATTTTTTAACAGACACATTAGTTCATGTATATTAATTTTTTATTTTCACTCTTTGTTGACACTAAACATTCAACTAATATACATCCACTTAGACACATTATTGTGTAAAATAAAAGAATATACTTATTTGAATAAAAGTAAAGTTCAAATACCCAATTTTAAAAATCAATAAGTTCAAACACTTAAAATCTTACTATTCCTTTGATTATCCCGATAGTGGAATAATAAAATCCAAAATGGGCGTCATATTAGGGTCATTCCAGGGAGGCATTCATATCATTTCCCCTGCATTAAAGTGATTTTTGGTTCACGTCGCCACATGTAAATGTTCTATGGATCATGATCCACGCTTTAAAGTTTACTAGAACATTCCTAGTGCTTCACAACGGGTTTGATCAATTTTTTTAAAATGTAAAAAAAATATTAAAAACATGAAAAATTTTAATAGTATTATTAAACCTGATCAAGTGGGTTAATTTTCAAATCAGCAGTGACACAGTTTTCGTTGTTGATTTCTGAATTGGTAGCGACAGTTTTCGTTGTTGATTTTTGAATCGGTAATGACTTAGTTTCTTTGATGGTTTCTGAGTCAACGGTGGCTGTGTGCGTTGACAAATTAATGTGTTTTGTAAAACCCGAAAAAAAAATTTAATGTTAGACCGACCTATTTTAAGGAAAATTAGTGGGGGAGGAACCGGCCTATCCTAGGAGGGGATTATAGAGGATATAACCAGTCGTAGGATAAGTCAATAAAGGGATAAAGACCAAGGATAACCAGCATCCAAACATCCCCTCTCATTTAAGAGGGGTATAAATGTAGGAGGGAAGAAAAAGTGACCCTTTCTCTTCCCCAAAAAAGCCCTTGATTGTTGTGTAAGGAGAGAGTTAGAAGAAAGGAGAGGAGACCATGAAAGGCAAGTGAGCTAGAAGGGCCAACTGTTGCAGCAGAGAGGGAAAAGAAGAAAAACTGAAAGTAGAGAGGAAGAAGAAGAACTATATAAGAAACCTGCCTAGGACAACCCAAAATCATAAGGTAAGGAAAGAACATCACCTAATTACTTGCCTCTTGGAATTTCAGGACATAAAAGAGAAGGAAACCGCAAGGGTTTGGCTAGGGTTCTTACACCTATTACTTGAGAGGACTAGATAGAAAGATTAAGGAGAATGGGGGCTGGATGGGGGACCTATTCCAAAAAAATTGACAAAAAAAAAAAATGGATGAACATGATGAACAAAACCTAGACTAAAAATCGACGAAGGGGAAAAAATGGAAAAGGATGAAATGAAACGATAATACCTGAAATTTGCGACCTTGTTTAACTCATGGAAAATGAGCGTGCAGAGCTTCTACTTCAAAGTCTTCCTAATTCATATGATCAGCTCATTATCAACTTGACCAATAACATCCTCTCAGACTATTTCGTATTTGATGATGTTGCAGCCGCTATCTTGGAAGAAGAAAATAAGCGAAAAAACAAAGGCGACAGAAATAGTTCAAACCAAGCAGAGGCATTGTTGATGTCAAGAGGAAGATCAATGGAGCGTGGCTCTAATGGGAGTAAAATACAAGAGAGGTCCAAATCAAGAAGTAAGAAGACTGTGAAATGCTACAACTGTGGTAGAAAAAAGCACTTCAAAAGGGATTGTTTGTTTAAAAAGGGTATAGAGAACACTGCAGAGTTATCATAACCTCAAGGATGTGTTGCAAGCACCTCAAAAGATGGGGAGGTTTTATATAGTGAAGCAATGACAATCTCTGCTGATAGAAAAGTGCTTACTGAGGTTTGATTAATGGATTTAAGAGCAACATGACATACGACTCCTAATCAAGATTGGTTTCATACATATGAACCCATCTCTAAAGGCTCAAGAGCGCTGGTGGTTTTAAAGGTAAGAAAGATATCTGCAAACTTGTTTGTGTTAATGAGAGAAACATATCATAAGGTAGAGGCGTCAATCGCATTAGCCAATCCTTTAGAAGAGAAGACGATGATGTAGAATAAAAAACTAGGCCACATGTCAAAGAAAGGTTTGAAAATTCTCTCTGATCAGAAGTTACTCCATGGGCTTACAAAGGTTACTCTACCCTTTTGTGAGCACCGTGTTATAAGTATACAACACAGGTTAAAGTTTGGCACATCAACATCTAATAGCAAATGCATCTTAGACCTGATTCATTTCGATGTTTAGCAAGCACCGATTTATATCCTTGGGAGGAGCAAGATACTTTGTGTCATTTATAGATGACTTCTTCAAGAGATGTTGGGTGTATCCAATTAGAAGGAAGGCAGATGTGCTCGCAATCTTCAAAACCTTCAAAGTGCGAGTAGAACTTGAATCTGAAAAGAAGATCAAGTTTTTGAAGATTGAAAATGGAGAAGAATATACCAGTGATGAATTTGATAACTTATGTTAACATGAAGGTATCAAAAGGCAGTTCATAATAGCATACACTCCATAACAAAATGGAGTGGCAGCGGATGAACATAACTCTATTAGAAAGAACAAGAGCAATGTTGAAGGCTACAGTGTCTAGGAAAGCCATTTCAGGCGTATGCGGTCAAAATCGCCTGTTATGTGATAAATCGATCTTTATCAACTGCAATTGAGCTGAAGACACCGATGGAGATGTGGTCTGGGAAGGTAGCTGATTATTCTCGATTGCATATATTTGGAAGTCCTGTGTATGTGATGTACAATATTCAATAATTTAGCAAGCTAGATTCAAAATCCAGAAAATATGTATTCTTGGGATATGCTAATGGAGTGAAGGGGTATTGCTTGTGGGATCCCACTGCCCATAAGTTAGTCATCATTAGAGATGTCATATTTATAGAAGATAAAATGCAATTGGAAAAAAATAATAGCATTTTAAAGGAGGCTACAAGTAGTCCAGATAGGAAACACTCAGAATCATACTTCTTTTGAAGCTACACTAGAGCATGAAGAACAAGAACAGATAGAGTCTGAAACTCTTTAAGTTCGACGGTCAACTCGTTAAAGAAGACCATCGGCTTGACACTTAGAATATGTTACTAGGAGCAACATTGCATATTGTATTCTAATAGAGGATAGAGAGCCATCAACTTTCCATTGGCTATAAAAAGCACAGATGTATCTATGTGGATGACAACAATGTAAAAAGAGATTGAAACTCTACACAAGAGGATAACACTTGGGATATTGTTCCACTACCACGAGGAAGGAAGGCCATTAGCAACAAATGGGTTTACAAGATAAAGTGTGATGATAATGATCAAGTGGAGCGGTATCGTGCAAGATTGGTGGTGAAAGAATATGCTCAGAAAGAAGGAATAGAGTCCAATGAAATATTTTCCCCAGTTGTACGACTTATTACAATCAGAGTAGTCTTGGTGATATGTGCTATATTTGATCTTCACTTAGAGCAGTTACATGTGAAAACTGCATTTCTTCATGAAGAACTTGAAGAAGAAATTTATATGCTCCAACTAGAAGGTTTTGCTGAAAAAGGTAAAGAGAATTTAGTTTGCAGGTTGAACAAATCTCTATATGGTCTCAAACAGGGGTCGAGATGTTGGTACAAGAGATTTGATTCCTTCATAATCTGTCTTGGGTACAATAGACTTAGTACAACCATTGTATGTATTACAAGAAGTTTGAAGAAGATAATGATTTCATCATTCTGTTGTTGTACGTGGATGACATGTTGGTAATAAGCTCCGACAAAGACGAGTCCAAGAATTAAAGGCACAGTTAGCTAGAGAGTTTGATATGAAGGACTTGGGACCAACAAACAAGATTCTAGGGATGCAAATTGACCGAGACAGAAGTAAGAGGAAGATTTGGCTTCTTAGAAGAATTATTTGAGGAAAGTTTTGTGATGCTTTAACATGCAAGATTGTAAGCCAATTTACACCCCACTTCCTATTAACTTCAAATTATCCTCAAGCATGTCTCCTAGTAATGAAGCAGAGAGGATGGAGATGTCTCAAGTACCATATGTATCAGCAGTGGGAAGTTTAATGTTTGCCATGATATGTACAAGACCAGACATTGCAGAAGCAGTATGAGTAGTTAGTTGATACATAGCAAATATTGGTAGAGAGCATTGAAATACTATTAAGAGGATCTTGAGATACATCAAGGGTACCTCAGATACCGCATTATGTTATGGAGGATCAGAATCTACTGTTAAAGGTTATGTTGATTCAGATTTTGCTAATGACCTTGAAAAAAGAAAATCCACTACATGCTATATGTTCAAAATTGCAGGAGGAGCTGTGAGCTGCGTCTCTAAACTTCAGACTGTTGAAACGTTATTCACAACAGAAGTTTGAGTACATGACAGCTACACAAGCTTATAAAGAAGCAATATGGATGAGGAAACTTATGGAGGAGCTTGGACATAAACAAAAGAAGATTCCTTTGTATTGTGATAGTCAGAGTGCCTTGTATATTGCAAGGAATTCAACATTTCATTCAAGAACAAAAGACATAAATGTTCAGTATCACTTTGTTCACGAAGTGGTGAAAGATGGAAGTGTAACAACCTCAAAACAATTTCAATCAATATATATATTTGTTTAACTCTACATAAAGGGCAAATGGAGCAATTTTTTTTTTTGGTTAAATTCACTGAAATTTCTAATGAAATTTCAGCAGAGTCTCCCCTATACCGGGAGATCCCAAGTTATCGACAATTTATCCTGCACACAATTATAATCACATCCCACCCATAATCACATCCATGATTGGTACATTCAATCATTTTATTCATTCGAGAATATACTTAGGACAAATCTTCATTCTCAATCTCCATCTCATATCACATGCATAAATTATTAATTAAGAGGACCATCCAAGCACTGAAATTTCATATATATAAGCACAACACAATTTAGCGTTCTGAACATATGCTATTACGCTATAATTTTTTCCAAGTATAGATTAATACATTAATATTCCAAAAACTTAATAATATAAGGAGTATACTATTCTATTCAGGTTACATGTTTGCTGCATAACAAAATTATATGAAAATCCCTAAGTTCCTAACTTATACAAAAGGGATAAGGAACCTAAATTCTACTCCCGACGTGAATGGGAGGGACCCGCAAAACATAAATTTTCCATATAATTAAAAATAACTAAAATACAAACAATTCACGGAAGAAATTTATACAGCACATCTACCTACTTAAGTCATATGCAATTTCAATACACCACCACCATACCTTTTGAGGATTATCCAGTTTATTTCCTTTAACTACTTCTCCCCACATTAGGAAGACTATACCGGCACTAACGACCTCCATTAGTGTCTTTAGTTGTCCATCCTGGGGTCAACTAATCAGATTCATGAAAATGCCGACACTAACACAACCGTTGGTGTCATTAAATATTTTTTTTTAACCGAAATAGTTAATCACTGTTCTATGCTACCTTGGGAGGTCCTCGGGTATGCCGATGTCAAGGATTCTTGACATCATTAGCTTTCACCTCGAAAAGCTAATCAAGTCTATAAGTTTTGCCGATATCGACGACACCCGTCGATATCATTAACTATTCTGAATCCGAATAGTTAATCAAGTTTACAATTTTGCCGATATCGACGTCACCTGCCGATACCATTAACTATTTTGAACCTGAATAGTTAATCAAGTTTTTATATTTCTCCTCCCATGTACTGGTAATGCCGATGTTAACTAGCTTGGTTAACATCATTAGCCTCCCATATCAGGGACAGGCTAATCAAATTCGAGAAACAATCATTATTAAAATTCGTTGTTACTGTTCATTTCCTCCAAAAGGACCTATAATTTAAATTTAGTCCTCATTTCTATTTTCCCACCATTTCACCTTTCCTTTCCCCCTTTCTTTTCCTCATCAATACGCACCAAATTTTTATAGTTCAATAGTTAGTTAAAATAATTATTAACAAGAGGAGATATAGGTACCGAGTACCTACCTTCGTAGACGCTCGACTTGCGTTCCCCTTGTTGTTGTTGTACTCCTCCCGCGGTTCCTCCCGAAACCACAAACACCCATCATTATTCCATATTAGTCCACATATCACAACACAACAACAACAATGGGAATAATACTCATTTCTCTTTTACCAATCTTTTCTTTCTCACTTACATTCCTCATTATTATCCTTTCACATTTTCGGCCCATTTGTAGTCCAAGTGGACATCATGAATTCAATTTTGATCACAATTTATTCTTTTTTTTTAAGATCAAGACACACTTTATGAAGGGTGAGAAAACAAATTCTACCTTTAATACGGCTAAATTTCACAGTTTTATCGACTTGGCCGAAACTGCCAACAAGGGTGGCAGCTTGACCTCTCCTCGGATTTTCATTTGTATCCGGAGTTCTAGGACTCCAAATTAGGCGGGTCGGACTCGTTGGAAAGCTAACACTCCCAGCTACAACTTCTATGAATGGACTTCCCTAGATTCTATCATCTTCAGGTCCAAACTCCCTCAAGAACCAGGGCAACAAATCTGCCCTGTTTTGTCAATGGAGAAGGTACCTATAATTTTTATTTCCAATCCTACTTCCCCATCAATTTCAGCCATGTTTCCTCTCCCTTATAAGTTACAATTTGTAACTACACTATAACAACACACCTAATTAATTAACAAAGTGGAGTCATATGTTCTCCTCTGTTTTTTTTTTCTTCCCTTCTAGTGGCCGGTCCTTAAAATCAGTTCCTTCTCTCTTTTATATATATATATATATATACACACTCAATCACCACATTTCCTTATTATTCACCTCCTGAAACCTGTTTTAATTTTGCAATAAGGAAAACAACGCAACTATCACAATTTCCTTTCTTTCCTAACAATCTCATGGCCGACCACTATTTCCCCATGGTCTTTGGTTTTGTTGAAATCTTCTTTGCATAATTCCATCCTTTTTAGGCAACCTATGCTGCTCAACTCATTTAGTTACAATTAATTCCACATTTGCCCAAATTTTATTCTAGGACCCTAATCTTTCAAACTTCAAATTAATGCACAATTCTTGCATGAATTTAATTTGGCTTTCCCAATTGGTTTAGAACTTCATACCCGGAGGAAAATTTAGGTTTGATTTCGATTTGATTAAAGTTTCCTAACCCCTTTCTTCTCTACAAGCAGCCGGCCTCCCACTCCCTTTTCTCTTAGAAATTCTATCACTTTTTCTTCTTGCAAATCTCCTGCCCCAGTTTGTCTCTCCATATAGAAAATCTAAGGTTTGTGTAGGTATAGAAATTTAGGTGTTTTCTCTTAAGCTTGGTGAAGGAAAATCTGAAAATCTTCCCTCCCCTTTTCTTTTTGTTACCTCCCCCGGTCATGAATGAGAGAAGTGCATTTTTATCATCATTTTGCACTTGAAGTATCAATAACTCCTTAACTAGAACATGTTTTATAATAACATGTCTACTAATATAAGATAGCTTTAATTTATGGTAAATGTTAATCTTAAATGCAGGCCTATCACATAAATCAAAGGATTGATTGATGAGTTTAACTACTGAAATTGAGAAGACAAAGAGAGGGTTAAGCTTAGAAAAGAGATCTTTGGTTCAGTCCAAATTGGAACACCATTCGGTTATTGGATCATACCGGAGTCTGTAGAACTTGGATTTAGGTCTGGTCTATATGGATGAAAAGCTAATACATAGGCCTAAAACTTTCATGAGAGTCTAAGATTCAAAAAGGTCATTTTTAAGTACAAATTGTAGCAACAACGAAGAAGTCGGAATCTGTCCTGCAACCCGTAAAACTGTTCAGTGTTCAGCCCATATCTCGAGTTCTAAAAGTCCAAATGCACCGATTCTTCTTTTGTTGGAAAGCTAAGACAATTTCCTAGAACTTTCATGAAGACTATCTGTTCAAATTCTGACGTTAGCAATGATGTTTTGTTCAAATAAGAAGATAAGGATTGTCACCAAGTCAAGATGTGGCCACCCACTCAACAATTAGTCATCAAATTAATGGTTCCAAATTTTGGCCTATGAAAGGAGGCATTTTCCATGCATTTAGGCATCTTGGTTTTTAGATCAAGATCATGTTCTTACTCTCTCTCTTTATATTTTTGTAATGCTTAAGTTTTGTTTATATTAATCTCTTGTTTATGCTTTTCATTTCCTTTCCTTTACTTAGTTAACTTATATCTTATTTATGTTCTTAGCTTGTTTATTTATGTTTCTCTCTTTCATTATGTTTAGCTAAGTTTATTATGTCAAGGTGAAAATGTTACACTAATGGTGTAAGAATAAGTATAGTATAAACTCAACATGGACTTTAATGTTTGATACTAACATGTTTTGTATTTGTTATCTTGTTCACTTTTAATACTTTGCTTGTTTAATGGTTAATCTAGATTTATGTTGTATAACCCTTGGTACAACAAATACTTGGCACTTTCATAGCTCAACCGTGTGGTATAACCGACACTTTTGCTATGAAAGGAACTTGATTTGTTGTTAACATAAGTTATAATCATGAATACCTGACAACATTTACAAGTATTAGCATTATTCGAATAAGATAACTAATGTAATCATGTTAACAATTTATAATCCGATTGGAACCTCCTTTGTGTGTGGTTTCCAGTTGAAAAAAAAAAGAGTTTATACTATACTTGTTTGAAATACCATTAGTGAATCCTCTAATCTTGACAATTATTTTATCCTTGTTTAATCATTATATTAATATCACATCTTAAAGCTCTCTTCAACTCCTTTTCTGTTATTATCTATTTCTTAATTTGTAGTTTATACAGTTAACCTCCCTGTGGTTCGATCCCGGTCTTGCCGGGTTATTTACTACTTCGACACTCCTACACCTGGGAGAAGACATCAACTCTTTGGTTGTGTCAAGTTTTTGGCGCCGTTACCAGGGAGGTAAATTCTTGTATAAATTATAATATTTCTTTTATTTTCTCTTTTCACTTTTCATTTTATCTAACTTTTGTTTTTTTTTTTGTTTTGTTTTGTTTCCTTTTCTTTTCTTTTCTTCCTTTTATTCTGTTCCTACACGTGCATGAGAGTTTGGTCACGTACATTAAGTGGTAGACTTTGTAGGTATCCTCATCATTTTCAGAAAATATGGCCAAAAAAGATAACCAGTCGCTTCATAATGAGAATAATAAGAATAACCGTGTTAGAACAGTTAGAGACCACATGAATCCCACAAGAACAAGTGCACCCTCATGCATAGTTTTCCCCCCTAATGCATCTCATTTTAATTTTAAGCCAGACATTATTCAACTTTTACCTACTTTTCATGGCTTAGATCTAGAAAATCCATACTTGCATTTGAGAGAATTTGATGAAGTGTGTAACACCTATAATGACTTAAATTGTAGCATGAACACCATCATATTAAAGCTTTTTCCATTTTCATTAAAAGATAAAGCTAAAACATGGCTACAAAATCTTAGGTCAGGATCCATTCGTACTTGGGATGAAATGCAACAACAATTTTTAAAGAAGTTTTTTCCGTCTTACAGAACGAACTCTTTCAAAAGACAAATCACCACATTCACTCAACAACCAGGAGAAAAATTTTACCAATGTTGGGATAGGTATCGAGATTTGCTTAATGCTTGCCCTCATCATGGTTTTGAAACATGGAGATTGATTTCATATTTTTATGAAGGGTTAACACCTAAAGATAGACAAATGGTAGAATTGATGTGCAATGGAACTTTTGAAGATAAAGACCCTGATGAAGCAATGGAGTACCTAGATTTGTTAGCTGAAAATGCTCAAAATTAGGACACTACAGGCACTTATGAGGCACCAGGTAAAACTCAACCTCGTACATCTAGTAAAGGCATGTACAACCTTAGGGAAGATCATGACCTCCAAGCCAAATTTGCGTCTTTAGCTAGAAAAATCGAGGCACTGGAATTGAAAAAGAGTGGTCAATTCAAATATGTTCAAGAAATTATGTGTCAAATTTGTGAAACTAATGAACACTCAACCAATGATTGTCCAACTTTGCCTTCTTTTAAGGAATGTCTCCATAAACAAGCCAATGCTTTAAACAGTTTCCAAAGGCCAAGTCATAATCCATACTCGCAAACGTACAACCCTGGTTGGAGAGATCATCCAAATTTCAGTTGGAAGAGTGGTAACAATAATACACAAACTTCACAGCCACCATTTTAAGCACACCATAATTTTTAAAATTCTTATGGATATACACCTCCTTATGTTCCCCCTCCTAGAAGAAATCTCGAGGAAACTTTGCATGCATTCATTGAAAAGCAAGAGACAATCAACACTCAAAATGCTCAAACTATGGCTGATTTGAAAGATACTCTTGTAAAATTCACATCTACTCTCAGTTTTCAGGAGAAAGGTAAGTTTCCATTTCAACCACAGCGAAATCCCAAGGGGCAATACATTGCAAATGCAAGTAGTTCCGGAAGCCAACACATGGATCAAGTCCAATCAGTCATTACTCTCCACAGTGGTAAGTTTATTAAAAAACCAATTCTTGAACCTTGTAAGAAAGATGACGAATCAATCTGTGAAGGTAAGGAAGGGGTTAAACTTGAACATTGCAAAGAAAAGACTGATTCCCCACCAGTACTTCCATTTCCTCATGCCATGACTAAACAAAGGGAAGTCAATCATGATTCTGAAATCTTTGAAAATTTCAAAAAGGAAGAAATCGAGGATGAAAAAGGCATCGAAAATGTTGTTGCGGATCATTTGTCAAAATTGACAATAGATTCGACATCTGACATCACACTAATTGATGATTACTTTCCTGATGAATCTTTACTTTCTCTTAGTTCAATACCTTGGTCTGCTAATATTGACAATTTTCTTGCTTCAGGATTTTTGTTAGCTCATTTGGATACCAAAGACAAAAGAAAGTTTTTGAGCAACGTGCAGAACTTTTATTGGGATGACCCTTACTTATTCAAATATTGTCCTAATCAAATATATCAAAGATGCATTCTTGACAATGAGGTAAGTAGTGTCATGAAATTTTATCATTTCGAGGCATGTGGGGGTTATTTCTCATCAAGAAAGACAATTGCAAAAATCTTACAAAGTGGATTTTATTGGCCCACCATGTTCAAGGACTCACATGCATTATGTAAAACCTGTGAAAATTTTTAAAAGGTGGGATTTATTTCAAAACATATAGAGTCTTTAGATAATCTTCTATTAACTCTTAAGTCTCATCATAGTGGAGATGTGCATTGTGCAATTCATGATTTATAACCCAATTTTCATAAAAAACATTCTCGTCATAGTCTTGGGAATCTGACTAAAAAAGACCCTGTTTGCCAGTTTTTAAGAAAACTGGATGGGAAGCCTATCCCTGACCCATAGAGGGCGTTTAAGCTGTTCTTGGACGTAAAACCAAGGGAAGATGTGAGCCACAATCACAACTACTTGTACATACACATGTTTTCAAGAGAGAGAGAGAAAGAGAGAGAGAGACTCCAGCTGACCTATATATAGGTGGTATGATTGCATTTTCAATTTCTCATCTATAAAATCTTCTCTTCCTTCCCTTCATTTCTACTCAACCCACACATTCAACAGATATAAAAGTGTGTAGAAATGGCAGGTTCCTCAAGTCATCATAGAAGAAATATTTGTGTTTTCGGTGGATCCAGTCCTGAGAAAGAAAAGGAGTTTTTAGAATCAGCAAATCATCTTGGTCAGGTACTAGCTGAGAGAAAGATTCATTTAGTGCATGGAGGAGGCAGCCTTGGGTTAATAAGGGGTGTATCAATAGCTGTAATTTTAGGAGGCAGTCAAGTTTAGGGGGTCGTTCCCAAAGCTTTAACAAAAGGGGACATCATTGGTGACAAGACCAAAGAGTTGATGTCTTCTCCCAAGTGTAGAAGTGTCGAAGTAATAAATAACGCGGCAAGACCGGGGTGGAACCATATGGAGGTGAACTATATAAAATTATAGACAATAAATGAAAAGGAGTTGAAGAGAACTTTTAAGATGAGATATTGATGTAAGGATTAAACAAAGATAAAATAATTGTCAAGGTTAGAGGATCCACTAATGCTATAAATTGACATGTGTCCTAACTTCTGCATGTTATACTACCTTGAAATGCTGAGCTAACCGAGTGCATGACATGTGGGCATTCCCATTACAAACCCAGAATTGGCAGGGGAAAGACTCTCGTGGCATATAAAAAATTTATATACTTCCCAATCACACCTAGACTGCAGAGGTTATTCATGTCACCAAGGACATGACATGTGTATGAAGTCAAAGCTCATGTTTTTATCTACTATCATACCCGGTCCGAGCAGCCTAGGCCGGAATATAGATGTTTGTCTTCAACTGTTGATTGATGAGTTGACGCAGATGTGGTCCTCCGAAGCTTTGACTTATGATATATTGAGGAAACATAATTTTGTTATGAGAGCGACTTTGATGTAGGCTATCAATGATTTTCTAACTTATGGAATGGTTTTTGGTTGGAGCACGCATGGAAAACTAGCATGTCCATATTGCTTGGAAAACAACAAGGTATTCACGCTAACAAACGGAGGTAAAACTTCTTTTTTTTACTATCACCGTCGTTTCTTACCATCGAATCATAAGTATAGAAAGAACATAAAGGATTTCTTTGCTGGCAGAGTTGAAAAGGATGTTGCACCCCCGCGTCTTTGTGGTGAAGAATTGCATGATGTTGTATCAGAGTACGGTGACATTGCGTTTGGTATCCAATCAGGTAAGCAGAAGTTTCCTAGTTTTGGTTTGACCCACAATTGGGTAAAGCGAAGTATCGTTTGGGAGCTTCCTTATTGGAAGACCAATCTCCTCCGCTATAACCTTGATGTCATGCACATAGAAAAGAACGTGTTTGACAACATTTTCAACATCGTCATGGATGTGAAGGGGAAGACAAAGGACAACATCAAGGCTAGATTGGATATAACTTTATTGTGTAACCGTAAAAATATGGAGTTGGTTTGAGATGGGTCACGGGTCGCAAAACCAAGAGAAAGCTTCATGTTAGAGAAAAATGCACAACTACTAGTCTACAAATGGCTTAAGAGTCTGTGTTTTCCCTATAGACATGCCTCGAACATATCAAGGTTGGTTAATATGGAGGAATGCAAATTGTATGGAATGAAGAGTCATGACTTCCACATGTTTATGCAAATACTCATTCCATTAGATTATCGTGATTTATTGTCAAAAGGGATATGGGATGCACTCATAGAGATCAATCATTTCTTTAGAGATATATGCTCCACCAAGTTGAATGTTGATCACATTGAGAGGCTTGAAACAAATATCGTCGAGACACTATGCAAACTTGAGATGATATTCCCTCCATCATTTTTTGACTCAATAGAGCATCTGCCCATACATTTACCGTTCGAAGCAAAAGTTGGAGGACCAATCCAATATAGATGGATGTATTCATTCGAACGGTTAGATATTACAGTTGCAATGTAATTCATATATAAAAGTATTTTCTTTGTTTTTCTTAATTGAAAATATTTGATTAATTCAATTCAGGTACTTGTTCAATCTTAAGAAAAAGGTTAAGAACAAGGAGCATGTTGAGGCTTTGATATGTGAGTCCTATATTGTTGAGGAGATCTCAACATTTATCTTGTACTATTTCGAACCTCATTTAAGAACGAGAATCAATCGCGTTCCACGACATGATGATGGTGGTGAAGTGTCTTCCAATGGGAACTTGTCAATATTCTCCAATCCTGGACGACCACACCTAAAAATATCATAAGGGGAAGATCTTTGTTTGAAATAGAGTTTAGACAAGCACACAATTACGTTCTATTTAACTGTGATGAGCTGAAACCTTTTATTCAGTAAGTATATGTACTACTAATTAAACTTTGTTAAGAATGTACTATTTATATATTGTAATATCATAAACTCATATAATTTAGAACAACCTTGTAGGAAACATTAACAATATTTACTGTCCAATAACTTACAGCTGACCGAATCCTAAATCTTTTAATTACAAGATGAACAATTTTCCATGTGGTTCAGAACACATGTAAGTACTATCACAAACTCATTATCTCTTGCAAAGTTACTGTATGTCATTACAAAATTGTCGTTTACTGTTCATTGTTGTACACGATATACAAGGTTTATCAAATGGGAAGGAGTGCTGCTATTTCATTGTCTTCACTAAGTCTTGGCCCTGAAAGAAAAGTTAAGTGCTACAACGGGTATTTTATCAATGGATATGTGTTTCATACTGAAGAATACAGGCATGGAAGAAAGACATACAACAACGATGTTTGTGTTAAGGGATCGATTTGTAGTGAGTTTGAAGTTGACTACTATGGTAAATTAGAAGAGGTCGTCAAATTGCAATAACATAGCGAGCAAAAAAGGGTGTTTTTATTCAAATGCTATTGGTATGACACCTCTGACAGAGGAATCAGAGTAGATCCTAACTATGATTTGGTCGAAATCAATTCAAAAGCTAGACTCCGCAACATAAACGATGTCTTTGTTTTCGCAAAGCAATGTCAACAAGTTTATTACAGATACACCCCTTCCTTTAGAAAAGATCGATCAAGAGTTGATTGGTTATCCGTTTTAAAAAACAAAACTCAGGAGTCGTGTTGAGGTTGTTCAGGATAAGAACAAAGACACAAGTGTGCGAGATGAAGTCTTTCAAGTTAGTGAGTTGTTTGAACCATATCAAGTTGCTCCTTCAATTGACTTAGAAGAAAATTCAAATTTTCGTGTTTTTCGTTGCTACCCAATTTTTGACCCATGTTTTGATAAATTTTCAGAAAAAATCGAAAAATAGCAAAAAACAACGAAAATCCAAAACATACGTCTTTTAATATATTTGCATAATTTTTAGCATCGTCTCAAAAGAATTTAAATTTTTAAAGGTTTTTAGAACTCATTCGACTTTTAACGCGTTATTTTTAAAATCACCGATTTTTCTCATTCGAGTCGATGTTAATAAGAAAAATCTAAAAAATAAGAAAAATCAAATTTACAAAAAAAAAGGAAGTTGAGGGACCAAGTTTGAAAACCTAGCAAGATTTTTACCTATAAATACTAGTCTCTACAACACACACAAGAGGGGGGGCAATTTTGAAACCTTAGAAAAATATAAAAAAGGAAAACCCTAACCCTAAACCCTTATCTTTCAAAGGAGCGGCGCCCCCCTCCCTTTCCTCTCATCCTTTCCAAATAGCTGCCCCCCACCTGGTTTTGATTTTTCTCTTCCAAAACAGCCGCTCACTCCCCTCATCCAAAAACAAACCGGAAACCGGCCGCTCCCCACCTGCACCATAGCAGCCAGCCATTTCCCTCCCTCAGTTGCACACAGACCAACCCCTTTCCTCACTAGACCTTCCCTCTCACAGAACCCTTAGCCGATCTTCCCCTATTTCATCTCATTTTCAGCCGACAGCACAACAGTCCCATTTCCCTCCACAACAGCCAACACTCCCTCTATCCTCTCCTCTCCTAGCCGGCTTGTTCTCCTTCTTCATCCATAGAAGTCAGCTGCCATTGCACCTCCATCTCCCACACCGGACAAGCTCCCCTCCTCCAGCCGTTCCTCCAGTGCCCACAGACCCATCAACGCTAAGCCCCTTCCTCGGTTCTTCGGTCTTCTCAACAGCAAACGGCCAAATCAACAGCCCAAAGCCAGTCCAGCAACGACATCCCCCCTTCTCGGCCGTTCCTCCTGGGAGCTGCTAGCCACCTGAACTGAAACCAAAGAAGGATCTGTGGTGAAACAGATCTAAAAGGAGAGAAGCAGATCTGAAAAACAAAGAAATAAAAAGCTAAAATCAACTATTCTGTTGCGTTTTTTTTTGGGTTTTGCAGGTCACTACCGATGAGGAAGGGAAGAAGAAAGTAAGTTGTTCCCGATCCCACAGTTTCCCGGTTCTTCCTCGCGGCGGCGCGTGAGCCCATGCGCCGCCAGTGGTGGTGGCGTGTGGGAAAGACGCGCCACCACTGTTCCCGCGCCCAGAAACCTTCCTCAACACTATTCCTGTAGATTCCAAAAGACTTTGGATGTTTTTGGGGTTATTTTTGTAATTTTTGAATTGTATTTGATTTATTTGAATTTTTGTTATGTTGTAACATGTAATGGTGAATATATAATAAAAATGAATGTATGTTTTTTTTTTATTATGGATGTTTATTTTTTTAGGACCGCAAAGATAAAGAAGAATTTAATATTTTGATTTGCTCACAGTTAAGAATTATGAACTTACATGTAAGTCGTATTTCTAATATCCGATGAAAAGACAAAATTTTTAAAACTTCTTTAACACATCAAAGTCACGAAGCAGCTTACCTCAGGTAGGGTGTGTTAGGGATGCTAATACCTTCCCTAACCACAACCAGTCCCTTACCCGTGAATCTCTGACAAGACCAGTACACTCGGGTTTCCTAGTAGCCCTGAATCAAATACTAGGTGGCGACTCCAACAAATCCAATCAAATCAACGAACAACAAATCGCCAATGAATGTCGCGCGGGTGACGCGTGACATTTTCAATGATAGTCTTGTTGATGTTGACGCAAAGGAGTTAAATGATGTTTTGAGCTCTAGCAGACAAGCAAATGTCGATGAAGATAATGATGATGATATCGATATTAAAGATTGCGATGGAGCTGATGACTATTCAATTGACGACGAAGAAGAAGAAAATTCTGACTAACTATCAGAATCAAGCAAAGTGTAAAGCATTTTTTTATAATGTAATATATATTTATGGATGATATTTTGTAACATGAAATATTTATTTTATAAGTGTTAACTATTGTTATTGTTTTGTGCGATGGAAACATAATCTTTCATGCACAGTGCACGATCACCAACGTCGATATCGACGAATACAGTCCATCGGCATTTCACAGAGAGTTGCAAAAATATTTACTGGAAATACCACTATCACCGACATCGATACCAACGGATATAGTCTGTTGGCAGTCCACAATTACCGACCGAATCACTAACGGTCGGTGCGAATTCCAAAGGGCGGTTATTAATGCATCTCTAACCGCGTGCACTTGCCGACGGATTTACCGACAGATTGGGAAAATATGGAGGGTAATTAAAAAAATTTGGTGTGAAATTCAAAATTTACAGACAGATTTTTGAAACATCACCGATAAAAAAAATTAAAATTAATATTATTTAAATGTCCGTTGGTGAGTCCATCGGGAAAATTGCACTATAAATCCCTGCGACCGCCCCTTTAAATCTCTTGTTTTTCTGTTTCATTTTTCCTCTGCTTCATTTCACAGCTTACTCTTTGTTTTTGTTTTTGTTTTTTCCTCTCATTTGCTTCAAATCTCTTGTTTTTTGCTTGTAATCTCTAGTTATATCTTCAACAAATTAAAAGGTATCTATTTCCATTTAATATGCTTAATGATTTTAATTTTTATATATTTTCTTTGTTTTAGTTATTGTTATTTTTGTTGTGTTTTTTGTTTTGGTGTATTTTTATAATGTAGATAAAGTCTTGAAATAAACACATTATTAAGGTAAGCATTTTTCATTCCTAAAGTCTATAGTTTTTTTAAAAAAAAATTTGTTGAATATATTTTATTGTTTGTATTGCCATAATAATTGAATACTTTGTTGAATTTTAATTGTTATTGTTGAATTTACCTTGTAATTAGTAATTGAATATATAGGAATAAATTTTATTATGTTATCTCAATTTTACTCTATTATTGCATGATACGTGTTTAATTATTTCCATTAATTTTGATTGTTATTTGTATAGACGTTAGGTTATATATAAGATTTTTGAATGGGGTCAATTGGTTGTGGCTATTGTCAATATTTGCAGGTTTGAAAACTTTGGGTAGTCTCCAGTATAGGGGAGGTGCTACCGATTTGTTTTTAATAATTGAATTTAATTATCGTATAAAATTGTGTAGATGTGTAGAAAGAAATCAACAGCTCGTCGCTCACCCATGGTCGCAGCTAGTTCTTCTAGCAGTGAGGATGACATGTCATTAGGTGCCGGTCAAGAAGAGGCACCTGCGCCGACTTGCGATGCTGCCTCTTCTAGCGCGGTTTCACAGTGCAGAGGCAGTGTGCCTTCACAACGAAATCAATTCACCCGTAAGTACGAGGCACATTGGAAGGACGACCTTTCAATGTAAGTTTGTTTCGGTTTTAGTTTTTTTTAATTATAACATAATTTATGAACAACTAATCAATATTTCATTAATTTAATTTATTTTCAGATTTACAAACATTGAGGTTGCCCGAGTAATATCATCGGCGTTTAAATTGTCGCTGGAGATTCCATTATTTCAATGGAGTCAGGTTTCCAGACATCCTGAATGGAGACCTTATATTGATGCATGGTTTGACAAATTTGAGGTTGGTGTTAATTTCTAATTTCCAGTTTATTTTTAATAAATTATTATTTTTATTTTAAATAAATTATTTATACACAGAACAAATTCGAGTGGGACAACGCACTTGACAATGTTGTGAGGAGGGTGTGGAAAAATCACGCGGCAACTAGATCATATCGAAAACAATACGATATTTTTTTTTAAAAAAATTATGTTTTAAAATCTAATTTGTCATTATGGAAGTAGTTTGCGAGATTTTTGGTATGAAGCACAAAAAAAGCCAAAACAAGCGCGATAGATAATGGTCTTCAAGGCTGGAACGACGTGACGGTTTGGAGGGATTTCAAACCGCCATACATCCCAGCGGATATATGGCCGCAATATATTGAGCACATGACGTCTGAGCAGTTTACATGACGCTCACAGTCCGGTGCTGGCAAGAGGGAAAACAATTGACCTGCCTTTTGGTTATGTGGAAAACAAGAGGAAAAGGCGAAGAACTCAAATCGATTGGAAAGTTATGGTACGATGACAAACACTTCGAAGCTAGCTTGTTAACGTATAGTTCCTCCAGCCCTAACAACTAACACTAAGCATTGTCACAACCATTGCATCTGCTTATAAATTCTTTGAACACAAGTTCTCCTTCCAAGTTTCAAAGATTCTCTGTAGAAATAAACATGCACAATTTTCCTTTATCTGAACCTACTAATACGTGGGCACAACGTAGATGACGTTGAAATCCTGTATGTAGATCGTTAGGGGCCAAGTTCAAGTTGAAAAGAAGTATTGAAAACTGAAAAGCATTCTCCACCCTTCAATCCTACAAGTGAAACGGAGAAGACGAGAAGGTTTCCTCTTTTCCGAGACTCACAAAGGGTTATTGGTGTGAAATCCATAGATCAAATTGCTATGTAAACTTCTGAAAATTGGTTTGAGCTTTGATTTGTATACACTAAACATCAACAAGGGAAATTGTCTCTTGTCTAGATCTCTTAATAAATTAGTCATTCACTTGCAAGAAAGACATCTCATCAAACAACTAAAACCCAAATTTCACCAAACTTAGGTTAACTTTGCACTTTCCTATAATTGTGTGAGTTTTCATAGTTTTTTGTTTTTATAATATACAACCCTTTTAATGCACAAAACATCATCATTAAAAGCAAGTTTTCCATACTTTTTCTTATTTCTTTATGTGAGTTTCATACAAAAAAAAAAAAACTCATCATACCGCACTCTCAAACACACACTTCATAAAATAACAATACATCTTCAAAATTATAAAAAAATAATAATGAAGATTATATAGTTAACATAATTGTTAAAATTGATTCGAGATCCAACCTAACTTAACCTGACTTAGAGTTTGAATTATTAGTTGGTTAAGTCAATTGATAACTTATTGGGTCAATTTATGACTCATTGGGTCAATTTAAATCTATTATTTTTATCTAGAATAATGTTTTTTTTAATTCTCTGTTTTTATAGTTTCAACTAAGGTTGCATAGTAACGTACCAAGTTAGATTGAATTTAATAATTATGATAGTTAAACGTCAATTTTATTATTATTAATTTTTATAATGTCTTGTCTTTTCAGTGAACTCAATGTAATTAATGTCTCTCTAATCTATCTCTTATGCTCGTGTACCGTGGTTCAAGCATTGGCATCAATAAAATACAAGGAAAGTTCTCTTCCACCCGTTTTCTAGTATGTGGTTGTGCCAATTTATTAGCATGTCCCATGCTGAGTTGGCGGTTGTTATGGATGGATGAAAATGACCTCCAATTTGGATTTTTTTTGGTACTTCATTGTTCAATATATTTATTTGATTCATATGATAATAATTGCGTTGTAGCACACGTTTCTAAATTGTGCCCACGTATTATTAGGTTCGGATAAAGGAAAATTGTGTATGTTTATTTCTACAGAGAAGATTTGAAACTTGGAAGGAGAACTTGTCTTCAAAGAATTTATAAGCGAGATGCAATGGTTGTGACAATGCTTAGTGTTAGTTGTTAGGGCTGGAGGAACTATACGTTAACAAGCTAGCTTCGAAGTGTTTGTCATCGCACCATAACTTTCCAAGGACTTGGATCGATTTGAATTCTCTGCCTTTCCCTCTTGTTTTCCACATAACCAAAAGGCAGGCCTAAGAGAAAAAAAACAACTGCAAATTATTATACATAAAGCTAAATCATGTGAGGATAGTTCTGTTCATGAAGATTCATTGTACTGTGAATTGGAACAGTGTTAACAAAAGTCCTGTTTATCAAGATTCATGGCACTGTGGATTGGAGCAGTGTAATAATAGAATTGCCCTTGCCACAGAGAGGTGCAAAAACTGTATGGGGAGGGTGGGATTGTCTTTTCATTTGGATGCATTTGACATTAAAGAAATGGTTTTGAAAAAAATAGTCAATGCAATTTTTGGTGGGGAATAGTGGGACTGCATACCCCAGACTGCAGACACCTGGTGCTAGGCTATCATGCCGTGCCACATATGGTGGACTAAGCAGTAAAATTTTTGGGTTTGGTGAAGGACTTCCTTTTGTTAATGAAGACACCTGCAACAAGGCTATATACACTACCAGATTTCACAGTTTTATCAACGGATCGAATCCGTCGGTGAGAGATTCAGACTTCGTCAGTAAATTTTTTACCGACTAAATCACCGATGGAAAGTGTCTGTTGGTATGTCTTTCATCGATAATTCCACATTCCATCGTTAAGTCTGCCGGGAAAAAAAATATTACTGATGGTTTTACAAATGGAAAATGCATGTCAAAAAAAAATCTTGTTGAAAATATACCGATTGAAATATTCCATCGGTGATAGTGGCATATCCAGTAAATATTTTTCAAATCTCGGTAAAATGCTGACGGACTCTATTCGTCTGTGAAGACGTCGATGATTGTGGCATTTCCAGTAAATATTTTTCAACTCTCGGTAAAATGCCGACGGACGTTATTTGTCTATGAAGACGTCGGTGATTGTGGCATTTTTAGTGAATATTTTCAACTTTCTGTAAAATGCAAACGGAGACATTCCGTCTGTAAATCCGTTAGTGGGGTTTTTTAATTTTTTAAAAACATTATTTAGAATAAATAATATAAAATTATATAAATTAATAGTAAAAAAACCAATTATGAAAATAAATTTTTATTAAACATCAAAAATAAAAAAAATAAAGTTAAATAATATTCATTACAAATTGAATGTGTTTCCAAAAAAATATTAAACTATAACAATGGCGGAGATGGAGGAGGAGGAGGAGGCTGGTTGTTCTTGGGACCATACGACCAAAAAGGGGGCGCACATGTATCACCACTCTGTGATGTCATGTTCATGACCATTTGGCGGAGTTGTTCATAATTCACCGATAGTTGCTCGTATTTTTCAATGAGATGAGTCGTGTGTTGTTTCAAGGCCATGATCTCCTCAGATTTGGGTGCTCGATACTGATTGGGAGCTCTCAACGGTTGAGACACTACGGGTCGCCCACATGTTCTTGGCCGTAGTGTTGGAGAGCTCGTACACCCGATTTTTATCGGGTCCACCGGGTGATCCTACCTCCATCCACAAATCTGGATTGAAATCTGGATGGGTCGAAGGAACGTCCCCATATCTCTCCCTCAACCGGCTATTACAAGTCTCCTGAAAATGAAAAAAGAAATCATCATATTCAATTTAATGAAAATAATAACTTATGAAATAAAATGGCTAAACGAACATACCACAAAGTGTTGAGCGCGATTGTCAATGAACTGATGCACCCCCTTTTAGCGGTCTTCACTCCGCACGTGCGTCTCTACAAACAGCTCCATTGGGCTTGGCTCACGTACAAGAGACGTAGCCTGTAAGAAAAAAAATTAATCAAGTAACAACAAATTAATTAACAATATATTTCATTTAAATTAATCTTACCATCCGCTAAACATGTGCAGCAAACAGAACAGAGCCGCCGGTGTGCGTTGCCACCGAACCATGAATTTGCTGGTTCCTGTCGCCAACACCGGACCGTGAGCGTTGTGTGAACCACTCAGACATCACATGCTCAATATATTGCGGCCATATATCTCTCGGGATGTATAATGGTTTGAAATCCCTCGAAACCGCCACGTCGTTCCAGCTTTGGATATCGTTATCTCTCGTGTTTTTTTTGCCTTTATACCAAAAATCACGCCACCTACTTCTATAGTCACTACAAGATTTAACAGTTTTACCGACGGACCGAATCCGTCGGTGTGAGATTCAACGTCCGTCGGCAAATTTTTTTCCGACGGACTCACCAACGAAAACCGTCCATTGGCATCCCTTTCATCGGTAATACCACCTTCCGTCGCTATATTTGTCGGTAAAAAAAAATGCTTGCCAAAAAAAATTCCCGCTGGATATATACCGATAAATTTTATTCCGTCGGTGATTGTGGTATAACCAGTAAATATTTTTCAACTATGGCAATACAAACAATAAAATATATTCAACAAATTAAAAAAAAAAACTATAGACTTTAGGAATGAAAAATGTTTACTATTTATTTCAAGACTTTATCTACATTATATAGAAATAATTAAATTTATTCCTATATATTCAATTACTAATTACAAGGTAAATTCAACAATAACAATTAAAATTCAACAAAGTATTCAATTATTATGGCAATATAAACAATAAAATATATTCAACAAATTAAAAAAAAAAAACCATAGACTTTAGGAATGAAAAATGTTTACCTTAATAATGTGTTTATTTCAAGACTTTATCTACATTATATAGAAATAATTAAATTTATTCATATATATTCAATTACTAATTACAAGGTAAATTCAACAATAACAATTAAAATTCAACAAAGTATTCAATTATTATGGCAATACAAACAATAAAATATATTCAACAAATTAAAAAAAAAAGCCTTTAGACTTTAGGAATGAAAAATGCTTACCTTAATAATGTGTTTATTTCAAGACTTTATCTACATTATAAAAATACACCAAAAGAAAAAACATAACAAAAATAACAATAGCTAAAACAAAGAACAAATAAAAAGTTAAAATCTTAAAGCAAATGAAGTAGAGGAAATACATACCTTTTAATTTGTTGAAGATAAAACTAGAGATTACAAGAAAAAAACAAGAGATTTAAAGCAAATGAGAGGAAAAAAAACGAAAATGGGCGCTGCAAGGAGAGGAGATGAAAAAATGAATTGAAGGGGTGGTCGCTGGGATTTATACCACAGTTTTATCGATGGAAATTTAAATAATATTATTTTTTATTTATTCTATCGGTGATTCTTCTCAAATCCGTCGATGAATTTTGAATTTCGCACTAGAAAATTTTAATTACCCTCCATATTTTTCGCGGTCCGTCGGTAATTTCATCGGCACCTGCAGGCGGTCAGAGATGCATTTAATACCCGCCCTTTGGAATTTGCACCGTCTATTGGTGAATTTATCGGTAATTATGAGCTGCCGACAAAATGTCGACGTACTATAATCCGTCCGTAAGTCCGTCGGTGATTGTGGTACTTTGCAGTAAATATTTTTCAACTCTCTGTGAAATGCCGACGGACTGTAATCCGTCTGCAAGTCCGTCGGTGATTGTGGCACTTTGCAGTAAATATTTTTCAGCTCTCTATGAGATGTCGACGGACTGTAATCCGTCCGCAAGGCTGTCGGTGATTGTGGCACTTTACAGTAAATATTGTCTATTTACCTTCCTGCAAACACTTAAATTGCAAACTGCCGATAGTTGAAAAACAATAACCTTGTATTGAACACTTATAAAATAAATATTTTGTGTTACAATATATCATCCATAATATATATTACATTATAAAAAAATTATAATGTACTATAAATAGTTAGTCACAGTTTTCTTCTACTTCGTCGTCAATTGATTAGTCATCAGCTCCATCGCAATATTCAATATGGATATCATCATCATCTTCATCGACATTCAACTCCTCTGCGTCAACATCAACAAGACTATCATCGAAAACACAAAAATTTGAATTTTCTTCAAAGTCAATTGAAGGAGCAACTCGATATGGTTCAGCCAACTCACTAACTTGAAAGACTTCATCTCGCACACTTGTGTCTTCGTTCTCATCCTGAACAACCTCGACACGACCCCTTGGTTTCATTTTTAAAACGCATAACCAATCAACTCACTACTACGATCTCTTAACACAAACACCGCTGTTGTATGCCTTTCTTCCATGCCCGTATTTTTCGGTATGGAACACATATCCATTGACAAAATACTTGTTGTAGCACTTAACTTTTCTTTCAGGGCCCAGGCTTAGTGAAGACAATGACTTAGCAGCACTCCTTTCCATTTGATAAACCTTATATGTAATTTACAGCAATAAACAATAAACGAGAATTTTGTAATGACATACAGTAACTTTTCAAAAGATAATGAGTTTGTGATAGTACTTACATGTGTTCTGAACCACGTGGCAAATTGTTCATCTTGTGATTGAAAGATTTAGAATTCGGTTAGCTGTGAGTTATTGGACAGTAAATATTATCGATGTTGCCTGCAAGGTTGTTCCAAATTATATGAGTTTATGATGTTACAAAATATAAATAGTACATTCTTAACAAAGTTTAATTAGTAGTACATATACTTATTGAATAAAAGGTCTTAACTCATCACAGTTAAATAGAACATAATTGTGTGCTTGTCTGAACTCTATTTTCGACAAATATCTTCTCCTTACAATATTTTTAGGTGTGGGTCATCCAGGATTGGAGAATATTGACACTTCATGTCGTTGAACGCGATTGATTCTCGTTCTCAAATGAGGTTCAAAATAGTGCGTGATAAATATTGAGATCTTTTCAATAATATAGGCCTCACATATCGAAGCCTCAACATGCGCCTTGTTCTTAACCTTTTTCTTGAGATTGAACAAGTACCGCATTGAATTAATCAATTATTTTCAATTAAGAAAAACAAAGAAAATACTTTTATATATAAATTACATTGCAACTGTAATATCTAACCGTTCGAATGGGTACATCCATCTATATTGGACCAGTCCTCCAACTTTTGTCTCGAACGGTAAATATATGGGGAGATGCTCCATTAAATCAAAAAATGATGGGGGGAATATCATCTCAAGTTTGCATAGTGTCTCGACGATGTTTGTTTCAAGTTCTCAATGTGATCAACATTCAATTTGCTAGAGCATATATCTCTAAAGAAATGACTGATCTCCATAAGTGCATCCCATATCCCTTTTGACAACAAATCACGATAAGCTAATGGAATGAGTGTTCATCCATATTAACCAACTTTGATATGTTCGAGACGTGTCCATCGGGAAAACACAGACTCTTAAGCCACTTGTAGACTAGTAGTTGTGCATTTTTCTCTAACACGAAGCTTGCTCTTGGTTTTGCGACCCGTGACCCATCACAAACCAACTCCATATTTTTACGGTTACAAAACAAAGCTATATCCAATCTAGCCTTGATGTTGTCCTTTGTCTTCCCCTTCATATTCATTATGGTGTTGAAAATGTTCTCAAGCACGTTCTTTTCTATGTGCATGACATCAAGGTTATGGTGGAGGAGATTGGTCTTCCAATGAGGAAGCTCCTAAAAGATACATCGCTTTACCCAATTGTAGGTCAAACCAAAACCAGGAAACTTCTACTTACTGATTGGAGACCAAACACAATGTCACCGTACTCTGATACAACATCATGCAATTCTTCACTAGAAAGACGTGGGGGGGAGGGGGCAACATCCTTTTCAACTTTGCCAACAAAGAAATCCTTTCTGTTCTTTCTGTACCTGTGATTTGGTGGCAAGAAATGATAGTTACAGTAAAAAAATGAAGCTTTAACTTCGTTTCTTAGCATAAATGCCTTGTTGTTTTCCATGCAGTATGGACATGCTAGTTTTCCATGAGTGCTCCAACCAGAAACCATTCCATAAGGTAGAAAATCATTGATAGTCCACATCAAAGCCGCCCTCATAACAAAATTTTGTTTCCTCGATATATCATAAGTCACAGCTCTAGAGGACCACAACTGCGTCAACTCATTAATCAATGATCGAAGACAAACATCTATATTTCGGCCCGAGCTGCTCGGACCGAGTATGATAGTAGATAAAAACATGAACTCTAGCCTCATACACATCCCCGGTGGTAAGTTATAAACTGTGAGTATGACCGACCAACAAGAATAAGGAGCAAAGAAATGACCCAAATGGGTTGAATCTGTACACAACCCAAGACACATGTTTCTTGATTCAAACTGAAAAGTGAGGATGCACACTGTTAAAGTGTTTCCAGCTTCGCCGTTAGAAGGATGCACCATCACTCCATCAACCACATCATGTGATTGGTGCAATCTCATGTGCTCTGCAGTCCTTGCTGACATGAATAACCTCTGCAGTCTAGGTGTGATTGGGAAGTATCTAAGTTTTTTATATACCACGAGAGTCTTTCCCCTGTTAGTTCTGGGTTTGTAACGGGAATGCCCACATGTCATGCACTCGGTCAGCTCAACATTTTCAAGGTAGTATAACATGCGTAAATTAGGACACATGTCAATTTTCTGGTATCCTAAACCAAGGGGTTTCATCATGGACTTTGCAAAGATAGAAGTTCTCTTTCAACCTGTTCCCTTCGTGTAAAATGCTTCTCGCCCATTCAATAATTTTGTCATAATCGACCTCACTCAACCCGTGATCGACTTGATGGTGAACACTTGTGCTACAAACCGATAATTTACTATGGTTCGTGGAGCCATCCCATAATGGTTCGTCGGAATCTTTCAATAGATCAAAAAACCTAGCTGCATCGCATTAGGTTCTTCTTCTATGATTGGACATTGACTGACATTACCTTGATTCATTCTCATTGCATCCATAACCATATTCCTGTAAGGATTACTGTTGTTGTCTTTTGCAACTCCATGCACGTTCCTATCACTAGAAGTTGACCCAACCACCCTTTCTCCCATTCTCTTATTACGAACAAATACTTCCTTGTTTGCATACCAACACATGTAATTCTCCATTAACCCTTTGTGTAGAAGATGCATCATTACAACATCTGGATTTAGATACTTTTTATTTTGACACTTCCTGCGTAGACACCTAATACCGCCTCTAGTAAAACTTCTGGGAATAGATATTGTGAAATTAATAAAACCCTGAACCCGTTACAATAATTCATCCTCCGCAATCCTTGGGGTGAATCTCGATACATCCATGAACGATCATCCATGGCTTCTATCGAACCTCTATAAAATTATGATGATAACATGTATTAATTAACTATGTTAGGTAAATAAATTTTCAAAAATATTGGTTTACCTCGAGATTATCCAACAAGTTAATTACAACTTCTCATAAATATTCATTATCAATTATTAACGTCCATACAAATGTATACATATAAGTTTACGAAAATTACAACTCCGCAATAGCATTGATAAAAATTAAAACAGAACCCCTTAAACAAACTGTTAATTATTTCACCACAACACATGTAATTCGGTAATTCAACAAAGTTTCAACAATTTACAAGCAAATATAATTTTACAAAATCTAAAACAAACCATAACAAGTACAAAATTATACATTCATACTACTAGTTTGTTTGAGAAATGACAATAAAACATGTACATACACTAACAAAATACATATGCTAAAAAAAAAATTGACATTTAAAAATAAAAAAGATAGATTTACTTACAGAAAATGATAAAATCCACAATAAATCAGAACACAGATGTTGTGAACACAAAACTTAAAGAATTATTCCGTCGATAATTCTGTTGGTTTTAGGCGAATTTCTAGTAGTGATATATTTAATAAAATTGTTTGTTTTTCATGTGTTTTATGGTTTCATTTCCTTTTTTATCTTTTTATATATAGCCTTTGGTTAACAAGGCTATATATATTTTATTGCTGTTTGTATTGATCAAATCACACTATCTTGCTGCTTGGCATCAAGCATTACTCAGTTGTAAGAAACTTGACCGACTAATTTCACAAATACATGGAGGATAGGTCGTTCTAGAAAAAAATATTGTATGAACATTTCATTGCAAGCCTACACACACACACACACACTCACTGAATCTCCCTAATTTACTGGTAAAAAGATGATGGCTTCACCATTTTAATTAAGTGAGAAAGAGAATGGCATAAAGCACCTATCACCTCCAAAAGGCTCTGTACATGGGTCCTCTTCAGGTGCACTCACTAGGGTAAGTGCAAGCATTATAGCCTGTAGTTTATGCGCAAATGCAGTAACCTGAAGATGGATTAGTAAAACCAAAACGGAAGTGTTTTGAGAAAACTTAGTGGGGGTTATTGGAAGAGAAAATGGCTGATTGTGAGAGGACTCGATCTTTGTTGGGCCTATTACCAACATGTCATCCACGTACAACAACAAAATGATAAAATCATCATCTTCTTCAAACTTCTTGTCATACAATGATCTGAACTCAGTCTATTGTACCCAAGGGTAATTTTGAAGGAATCAAATCTCTTGTACCAACACCTCGACGCCTGTTTGAGACCATATAGAGATTTGTTCAACTCCGCAAACCATGTTCTCCTTACCTTTTTCAAAAAAAACCTTCTGGTTGGAGCATATCAATTTCTTCTTCAAGTTCTCCATAAAGAAATGCGGCTTTCACATCTAACTACTATAAGTGAAGATCAAATATAGCACATATCGCCAAGACTACTCTGATTGTAGTAAGTCGTACCACCGGAGAAAATATTTCATTGAAGTTTATTCCCAATCTTTCATGATACTGCTCCACTTGATCATTACCATCACACTTTATCTTGTAAACCCATTTGTTGCCAATGGCCTTCCTTCCTTGTGGTAGCGGAACAAGATCCCAAGTGTTATTCTTGTGTAGAGCTTCAATCTCCTCTTGCATTGCTGTCATTTACATAGATACATCTGTGCTTTTTATAGCCTCATGGAAAGTTGATGGCTCTCTAACCTCTATTAGAAGACAATATGCAATCTTTGCTCCTTGTAACATATTTTGAGTGTCAAATCGGTGGTCTTCTTTCATGAGTTGACTGTCGAACTACATGAGTTTTAGACTTTATTTGTTCTTGTTTTTCATACTCTAGTGTAGCTTCGAAGAAGTATGATTCTTAGTGTTTTCCATCTAGACTATTGTAATCTCCTTTAAAATGGTATTATTTTCTTCCATTTGCATTTTATCTCTATAAATATGACATCTCTGTTGATGACTAACTTATGGGCAGTGGGATCCCATAAGCGATACCCCTTCACTCCATCCGCATATCCCAAGAATACATATTTTCTGGATTTTGAATCTAGCTTGCTAACTTCTTAAGTATTGTACATCACGTACATTAGACTTTCAAATATATGCAACCGAGAATAATCAGCTACCTTCCCAATCCACATCTCCATCATTGGCTTCAGCTCAATTGCAGTTGATGGAGATTGATTTATCACATAACAGGCGGTTTTGATTGCTTCTGCCAGAATGGCTTTCCTAGACCTGTAGCCTTCAACATTGCTCTTGTTCTTTCTAATAGAGTCTTGTTCATCCGTAATGCCACTCTATTTTGTTGTGGAGTGTATGCTATTGTGAACTGTCTTTTGATATCTTCATGTTGACAGAAGTTATCAAATTCATCAATGGTATATTCTCCTCCATTATCAATCCTCAAACACTTGATTCTCTTTTTAGATTCAAGTTCTACCCCCGTTTTGAAGGTTTTAAAGACTACGAGCACATCTGCCTTCCTTCTAATTGGATACACCCAACATCTCCTGAAGAAGTCATATAAAAATGATACAAAGTATCTTGCTACTCCCAAGAATACAACCGGTGCTTGCCAAACATCAGAATGAATCAGATCTAAGATGCATTTGCTCTTAGATGTTGATGTGCCAAACTTCAACCTGTTTTGTTTACTTATAACACAGTGCTCACAAAAGGGTAGAGTAACCTTTGTAAGCCCAGGGAGTAACTTCTGATCAGATAGAATTTTCAAACTTTCTCTAACATGTGGCCTAGTTGTTAATGCCACATCATCATCTTCTCTTCTGAAGGACTGGTTGATGCAATTGATGCCTCTACCTTATGATGTGTTTCTCTCATTAACACAAACAAGTTTGCAGCTATCTTTCTTGCCTTTAAAACCACCAGCACTTTTTTGATGATTTTCATGATTCCATTATCTATTCGAATCTTACAACCAAGATAATCAAATTGTCCCACGAATAAAATTTTCTTCTTTAAGCTTTTCACACGTCGCACTTTTGAAATAGTACGAATTGAGCCATCATACATCTTCAATTTGATGGTGCCAATGCCAACAATCTCTAAAGCATGATCATTACCCATGAACATTAAGCCTTCACAGATGGGTCATATGTATAAAACCAATCTTGATTAGGAGTTGTATGCCATGTTCCTCTTGAATCCATTAATCAAACCTCAGTAAGCTCTTTTCTATCTGTAGAGACTGTTGCTGCTTCACTATATAAACCCTCCTCATCTTCTGAGGTGCTTGCAACACATCCTTGAGGTTTTGATAACTCTGTAGTGTTCTCTATACCATTTTTAAAGGAACAATCCTTTTCGAAGTTCCCTTTTCTACCACAGTTGCAGCATTTCACAGTCTTTTTACTTCTTGATTTGGACCTCCCTTGCATTTGACTCCCATTGGAACCACGCTCCGTTGATCTTCCTCTTGACATCAACAACGCCTCTACTTGGTTTGAACTATTTCTGTCTCCTTTGTTTTTTCATCTATTTTCTTCTTCCAAGATAGTGGCTGCAACATCATCAAATACTAAATAGGTTGAGAGGATATTATTGGTCAAGTTGATAATGAGTTGATCATACGAATTAGCAAGACTTTGAAGTAGAAGCTCTGCACGCTTATTTTCCTCTATTTGTTGACTCAATGTAGTGAGTTGTGAAAATAAAGTTCTTATTGTGTTGATGTGGTCAATTACCGATGTGGTTTCTGCCATTCGAAGGGTATAAAGTCTCTGCTTTAAGAAAATCTTATTGTGCAAAGACTTAGACTCATACAGCTTTGTCAGAGTATCCCATATCTCCTTAATAGTTTTCTTCTTTACCACACTTGATAATACTTCATCAGCTAATGCTAAATGTATGTTAGTAAAAGCATTGCCATCCATCTCATTCCATTTTGCATTATTAGTGATCTCCGCGGGCTTATCTCCAATTATTGCCAAACAATTCCTTAAAATTGCCTTGATTCTCATTTTCCACAATGAGAAATTGCTCTCATTGAATCTTTCAATCTCATACTTTGCTGCCATTTTATTCACCGAGATCTATTCAGCTATCACCATTTCACTGATCTGTAACGTATACAAAAATAGTATCGTGTGAATAATACTTCACTAAGTAAGTTCCCAAGAAAGATTTGAGGGGTCACAAATGATCTCGCTTAAAACTCAATCTCCTTAGACAGAAATTCTTAGGTTGTAAGTAGTCACCGCACTTACTTTCTTTATACGTCAACAATAACGTATGTGAACAATACTATATGGATGAATAGTGATGAATAGTGTCGTAGACGTGAATAGTAACCGTATACACGAATAGCTTTTGTGTGTTAACAACATCAATAAGAAGGCTCTGATACCATTGTTAGGATATTGGCATGCAAACCCGAAAAGACAAAAGGCAAGGAACATGATAAAATAAGGAATGAGACACACAAGAATTTACTTGGTCCACCCAAATTTGGCTACATCCACGGGCAAGTATAAAGGGATTTTACTAAGTAATGCGAGAATTACAACCTCTCTTTACTAATAGAAGAACTTCTTAGGTTGTAAGTTTTTTCATAAATGTTTCTGTTTCTTGGTGTTTAAATTTAGCGAATAGATGGTGGACTAAGCAGTAAAAATTTTGGGTTTGGTGAAGGACTTCCTTTTGTTAATAAAGACACGTGTGTTTTATGGTTTCATTTTCTTTTTTATCTGTTTATTAACCACCTGCAACAAGGCTATATATATTTTATTGTTGTTTGTATTGATCAAATCACATTATCTTGCCGCTTAACCTCAAGCATTACTCGCTTATAAGAAACTTGACCGACTAATTTCACAAATACATGGAGGATAGGTCGTTCTAGAAAAACTTACTATATGAACATTTCTTTGCAAGCCTACACACACACACACACACACACACACACACACACACACACACACACACACACGAATCTCCCTAATTTACAAGTAAAAAGATGATGGCTTCACCATTTTAAGGGAGAAAGAGAATGGTATAAAGCACCCATCTGTTCGCTATATTTAAACACCAAGAAACTCGAAATTATGCAATCCACAGAGTAAATCAATTCTATGTTTTTTTTCATAGTAATAAAATTTGGATTGTTTGAGCTTCCTGTGATTTGTAATGTTTTTTCATAAAAAATTTTGTTTCTTGGTGTTTAAATTTAGCGAATAGATGGCGGACTAAGCAGTAAAAGTTTTGGATTTGGTGAAGGACTTCCTTTTGTTAATAAAGACATGGGTGTTTTATGGTTTCATTTCCTTTTTTATTTTTTTATTAACCTCCTGCAACTAGGCTATATATATTTTATTGGTGTTTGCATTGATCAAATCACACTATCTTCCTGCATAACCTCAAGCATTACTCAGTTGTAAGAAAAGTGACCGACTAATTTTGTAAATACACAAGTCTGCTCAAATGATTTTCCACAAAGTTATCAGCGCCTCTTCGAGAAATCAAACTCTTGTAACAAAAGAATCCAGCGTATGAGTCTCGATTTGGATTCCTTCTTTGCCAATAAATATTTGAGGGCAGCATGATCAGAAAAAAACAATCACTTTAGGTCCTAATAAATATGATCTAAATTTGTCTACGACAAATATAATAGCTAAAAGCTCCTTTTCAATTGTTGAATAGTTGCATTGAGCAGAGTTCAATGTCCTTGATGCATAGCAAATGACATGGACTTTTCTTTTCCTTTTGTTGGCCAAGTACATCTCCTACATTATAATTTCTAGCGTCGCACATGATCTCAAAGGGCATATCTCAACTTGGTGGCTGTATAATTGGCGCTGAAGTGAGCGATGTCTTCAATTTGTCAAATGCTAATTGACAATCTTCCTTGAAATCAAAAGGTACATCCTTTTGCAACAACCTTGACAATGGTTGTGCAATTTTTGAGAAAGTTTTGAGAAATCTTTGAAGAACCTCCTATAAAAGCCTGTATGGCCAAGAAAACTATGAATGTCCTTAACATTAGTAGGATATTGTAAGCTTGTAACTAAATAAACCTTGGCCTTATCAACCTCGATACCTCTAGTCAAAACAACATGACCCAAAACAATTCTTTGTTGGACCATGAAATGACTTTTTTCATAATTTAGAACCAAGTTGGTGTTAGTGAATCGTTTCAAATCTAAACACTAATCAAAAGAATTGCCATAAACAGTAAAGTCATCAGTAAAAATTTCAATGCAATTTTCAATCAAGTCAGAAAAAATGCTCATCATGCATCTCTGAAACATACCAGGGGCATTACACAATCTAAAAGGCATATGTTTGTAAGAGAAGGTCCTAAATGGACAAGTGAAAGTTGTTTTTTTCCTAATCTTCGTGAGCTACAACAATTTGATAATAACTAGAAAACCCATATAAGAAATAGAAAAATGACTTAGCTGCCAGTCTTTCTAGCTTTTCATCAATGAAAGGAATTGGGAAATGATCATTTCTTCTAGTAGCATTCAATTTCCTGAAACCAATGCACATTCTCCACCCATTCTGAACTCTCATGGGCACAAGTTCATTTTCTTCATTGGGAACAAGAGTCAAACCTGTCTTCTTAGGAACTACATGCACTAGACTAACCCATTGACGGTCGGATATGGGATAGATGATTCCTTGGTCAAGTAGCTTCAAAATTTCCTTCAATGCCACTTCCTTCATGGCTGGGTTCAGCTTACGTTGAGGCTCTCTCACGGGTTTGGCATCATCTTTCAATAAGATTCTATACATGTAGATTGCAGGGTTTATGCCTTTTATATCAGCTAAAGTCCATCTGATAGCTACTTTATTTTCTCTTAAAACCCTCAATAATTTTTCTTCTCTTGTTGCCATGAGATCATTTGCAATGATCACCAGTAATGTCTCACCTTCTCCTAAGTACATATACTTCAAATGCTTAGGCAAAAACTTCAATTCCAACTTAGGCACTTGTTCAATAGAGGGTAAAACCCTTTCATGAGAATTTGGTAGTTGTAAAGGAGAGTTTACTAACCTGTTTAGCTTTTGAAATAGTGAAGGCAAAGACAGAATTGTTTCCTTTATGTCTTCATTATTCTCCAACCTTGCATCCCTATTCGTCTTGCTTTGCTGTAATACAAAGTTCAACTCATCTTGCAAAAAAAATTAGTTCAAAATTATCTTGCACAATAGGGTCAGTTACATCAACATGAAAAATAGATTTAGAGTCATCAAGATATTTCATAGCATAAAAAATGTTAAATGTTACTATTTCCCCATCAAACTCACAATATAAAATTCCTTTATGCACATCGATCTTAGTTCTTGTTGTTTTCATAAATGGTCTGCCTAGCAATATATGAGTTGGGTTTAACGAAAATTCATCATCTATGTCTATAATTGAAAAATCAACTCATTTATTCTAATTAAAACATCCTCAACAACGACTTCTGGGTATGAATTAGACCTATCTGCCAATTGAATTATTACCATTGTTTCTTTTAAAGGTCCTAGATTCAAAACCTTATAAATTGAAAGTGGCATAACATTGATCGAAGCTCCTAAATCAAGTACAACTATTTCTACCCTATGATTTCCAATTACGCATGGTATAGTGAACATACCTAGGTCCTTGAATTTCTGAGCCAATTTCCTTTGTATGATTGTGGACACATTCTCTCCAACTCTTATTTTTCCATTAATGTTCAATTTCTTTTTGTTGGTGCACAGTTCCTTGAGAAATTTTGTATAGCACGGAATTCGCTTGATCGTATCCAATAGTGGAATGTTAACTTGAAACTTCCAAAAGGTTTCAAAAATATCATGTTCTGACTCTTCCTTCCTTGCCTTTGCTAATCTGTCAGGAAATGGAGGTGCAACAAGATTCTTAGTGATAGGAAAGATGGGCTTACCACTTAACTCTATTCTTGGTGCATCCAAGATTGCTGGTTCTGTTTTCAGCTTGCTATTCTTTGTTTCTGTTGATTCTAGCGTTGAAGTTGGCAGTATATTTACTGCTGATTCTGGTGTTACAGCAGGCTGGGTAGTCTGCACTGCAGTCGCTGCTGAATCTGGCTCTATTCTTAGTGTTGTTTCCAGCTTGCTATTCCTGGTAGGTGCTGAATCTGATGTTGTTGCTGGCAGTATGGTCTGCACAACAGGAGCTGTTAATCCTGGCATTGCAGCTGGCCGGGTAGTCTGTACCACAGTAGCTGATGAATCTAACTATGTTCTTGGTGCTGTTTCCAGCTTGCTGTTCTTGGTAGCTGCTGATTCTAGTGTTGAAACTGGCAGCATATTTGCTGCTGATTCTGGTTTTGCAGCTGGCAGTACAACAACTGTTGAATTTAGGGTTGCAGCTGGCGGTACATTGGCTGTTGATTATGGAGTTGCAACTGGCAGCATGGTCTGCACTTCTCTTCCACTTCTAAAAGTCATGTCACCTGCGTTTTCTCTTGGATTAATTTCAGCTTGAGATGGTAGCTTCCCTCTATTTGTCTCAATGTTCCTCGTAGACGATGCAAGTTGTGAAATTTGAGTCTCCAAATTCTGGATGCTAGCTCTTGAATTTGATGCATGGTGAGGAGGAAAAGCTGGATTTCCATTGGCATATGACCGGAAGGGTTGCTGATTTGGAGGCTGACCATACTTCAGGTTTGGGTGGTCTTTCCAACCGGGGTTGTAATGATTTGAGTATGGCTCATACTTCCTTGGTTGATTACCAAACCCTTATATTGCCTTCACTGAGGGGCTGTATCTTCTTGAAGTTGTGGGCACATATCAGTAGAATGTTCTGAGACTGCACAAATGCCACACACTTTGGATTGCCTAACTTGTCCCAAAGCTACTTGTCTCACAAGAGAAGTTAGTTCTGAAAGTTGTGTGATCTCAATATTAGAATGCATCACCTCATTTACCTTTCTAGGAGTGTGGTTTGTTCTGATTCCAAATTGTTGTGAGTTTACTGCCATTTTAGAGATCAAATCTCTTGCTTCAACGAGTCTTTTCTACAAGCGCACCACCACTTGCAGCATCTATCATGCTTCGGTCTATGGCCAATAATCCTTCATAAAAAATTACAACAACAATTGGTCAAAAATTTGGTGATGTGGGCAATTTGTGCACAACTGATCAAAACATTCTTAGTATTCATGTAACGTTTCCCCATTGTTTTGGCGAATTCCACTAATTTCTTTATGAATTGTTCTAGCTCATGAGACCGAAAATAATTTTTCCAAGAAATTTTTGTTCAAATCAAAAACTAGTTCACTTGTACGAGAAGATCTTGGCATAAATTAGTTTACTATTGAAAGAAAATTAGATAAAAACTTCCCTGACAACGACGCCAAAATTTGGTCGATCGTCGGAACTACCAAAATATAATTCTGACTTAACTATCACAAACAAAATAAATTTATAGTATGATCATGAAAACCAGGTCGAACCCAAGGGAAATTTCATTTAATCTTCCCATAATATACTGAAATGAGAAAGAATGGGGGATTTGAATGAAAAATTCAAGAAGCAATAATTATGAAAATAATAAATTGATATGTCGTTAAATCAGTTCAAGGGTCCACACATTTCTATAAATATGTTGCTCATTGAAGTAAAATAAATATTCGTTCACATCAAGCAAATAAATTTGATATCTCTTAAAGCTGAGGGAAATCGATGAGATTACAAGTACATTAATTAGGAAAAGCTCTCTAATGAATCTCTTACCATTACGCGAATGTAATATTGAAAGAAATTTTCATTCACGCGGCAGTACTCTAGGAATAAAATCCGTGCATTTATTCTAAGCAAACGTTCACAAACTTGACAGTTTAACTTAGTTTATTCTTCCCTAATAAATCAAGATGAGAGTTGCAACAATCAAATTAATTCTTTTGCTTCTTACTCTAATCCCTAACAACAATTACGGATTGAAAGAAACTAGAAAGCATACATGCCATCTCAAAACAATTCAATAAGCTTGAATAACAATCAATAGCATAATTCTAAACAAGGAAAAATTAATACTTGAATCTAAAGTATTACAATGATAACATTACTTCTCACAACGTGTTAATGGAGATGGTGTGTATCCCTCTTGAATCAAATTCAGGAGTTTAGTTCATGGTTGCTTGAAAATTAACAAAAGCAGAGAAGAAAGGAATGATTTCTGATCCTATTTCAGATGTGTTCTGATCTCTTTATCATGCCCCTTTGCTACCAAAATCTTCAAGATTCTTAGGCTAATTAGGAGTCTTCATAATGCTAAATTTGTTCCTTCTTTATCTTGCCTTTAAAATTGGATAAATCTTCTCAGAATTTGTGTTGAAAACTGATTCTGTTGTAATTTCAACTCTGTTGCAACTTAGACTTTGTTTCTGACTTGGTTTCTTGCAATCCAACTATCCCAGTTGTATTCATTCATTCATGGTATGTTAGAGGCTTGATCTGCATCTTTCTTGGGTCCTAAGGCCCACTATTTTTATGTTAGAATCTTAGCCGTATTAGGATGCTTGACATTGTTGGTTTCCTTAACAGAGTAGGAAACCCATCTCGTCCTCCATATTGCTTCTGGAGTTTGGCCTTCAAAATGATTTTATATGAATTGGAGTCCTTCATCAAAGTTGTATTCTTGTATGTGTAGGTGAATTTGGTCTTTTGAATATCCTGATTTTGATATCTAAAGCTTAAGATATTCCCGTTTGAATATCTAGTGTGAAAGTAGAGAATCCTGCTGCGAGTAGGATTCTGACCCGAGTTTGCAGGTTTGATTTGAGGTCCAAATGAGATCGGATTTTTTCCCATAATACCTTTCTGGAAAGATTGACATTGTACTTTAACTTAGTAAGCCCACATTCTCATTCTGGAACTCTAACTTGGCAAAACACCTGTCACACGAAGTCTCTTCTGCATGTCAAACTCATAAAAGTAACTTCTAATCAACTCGAATAATTTCAAAATCCCTTAAAAAGCATAGTGTAAAAGGAATAAAACATATGTATATTTTGCACTTATCAGTATTGCGACGGCGGGAACCCTCCACCACTGTGTATTGCTGTCAACGGGACCCGAGAGCGGTCTTTGGAACCAAGTTTATTGGGTCGAGCTCTGCCACCAAACCCAATGTGGTGGGTCTAGGTGCCTAGCAAGCCGCAATAGCGGCGGGCCCAGCTGCAGCAGGACCCACTAAAGTTGGGCCCTGCTTCCACCAGGACCCAGCAGAGGTGGGCCCAGAGCTGCGAACAGGGCCGCCTAAAGTTGGGTCATGCTGCCACCAAGACCCAGTAGCATTGATCGGATCTATTTCATTCAAAATTTAGGCCTGCAATTGGGCCGAAGGAAACTGGTCCCATCATGTCAACCCGTAACTTGGGCGACCAAGCAAAAACCCGGTAGAGTCCACTTTGTTTAATTATTTTTTCTCCAACCTAGAGACCCCTCTTCTTTCATATTTTTCAATTGATTACTAATTCATTTTAAAGTTCACTGCATAAATACTAGAAGAATGTTTTATTTTTTCAGTGTCGGATTTGAAACCCTTTAATATATATGCTCTATATTTATAAGAAAAAAGTTATGTTTTTTCAATATGGGATAAAAAACCTTTTTGGTTTAAATACTTCAACTTAAAAGAGTAAGATAGTATCTTTTCAATGTGAGATAGAAAACCTTTTAAATTTAATTGTTTACAACATATTTAGCCTATATCTACATGGATTATTTCTTGATTTTTTTGTTAAAATAATATTACATAATATACTATTATATATATAAAAATGGTTGGGTTTGGGCCCAAAGGAATTTGGACCGATACAGGCCCATAAAGGAGCTGGGTTGAATCTTGACCCATGAGAAAATGGGTCAAAACTGGTCCCAACAGGAATTTGGGTTGCAACTAGGCCCCTTAAGAATTGGGTCAAGGCTGGCCCCTAAAGGAAACTGGGTTGTGATTGGACCCAAGAGAAACTAGGTACACACCGACCCCAATAAGAATTTGGGTCGCAACTAAGCCCCAAAAGAGTTGGGTCAAGACTGACCCCAAGACAATCTGGGTCATGACAGGGCCCTAAAGGAATTTGGTCAAGACTAACCCAAAGGAAACTGCGTCACAACCGGACCCATGAGAAATTGGGTCCAGGCCGACCACAAAGGAAGCTTGAGAGAGACCGAACCCATAAATTTCTTCTCATAAGTTAACTAACAACATTGTCGAGAATTCTAGTTTGCATATCCTACACATAAACAATTATTTTCATGTATTTCTTCATTTTTTCTAACATCCATTCCTTTGTATACAACACAAGATATTTCCCAACAATAAATTTTTAAGATTTTATATATGCAAAGTTAACTTCATAAGAGCATGCACATGTAAATTTGTTTACATGTTCATGTTTCAACACACCATAGCCTCTCGTATGATCCATACTTGTTTATTTTAACATGCAATACATAATTCAACATTAAAAGTGCCCCCCCTCCCATCTCCTTCATATCTGGCCAAAGGCTTCAGCCTTCTCTCACCCATTTTGTTCTTCAATGATTTCTAACATTGTCAAACATTCTTCTTCTCCCCTATTTCACACTTTATTCTCACTTCTATCTACCCTAAAAAAATCCTCAAAAACCCTAATCTAAGAGTCAAAACTTTTATACAACACTTACCCAATGTATTAGAAATTGTTCTAGGATGGTTTTGGGTTTATCCTAGCTGCGTTTTCTACTCCCTAAAAACTCTTCTCCCTCATATTTTCTTAGTCTCTTTCCACTCCTTCTCTACTGCCACTAGCCTCCTCTTTTCCTTTCCCTCAATTTGTTTTGCTTTTGATGCTTTAATCTTCACTCAAACCTATTATTTTCTCTCATGTGTTTGCTTGCATGCGATTTTCTCCACATGTTTTTTGGAATAAGGTGCTGAAGAGAAGAGTGTCTCTTCCTTTTCCCCTCCTCCCTATTCTGCCATCAGCCCTCTTGTTCTTCTTAGGGCTGACAAGTTTTTTTCTCATTTTTTTTTGCTTTTATCCCTCATTTGTTTATAGATTTTTAGTTTAGTCCCCTCACTCTTTTGTCTTTACCACATTAGATCTCAATTTCTCCTTATTCACTATGTGTGTTTCATACTTCAAGTTAAAACTCTTGTCTTTTACCAATAGATTATTCTCTATTTACTAAATTTCATGCATTCATGTTTTAGGGGCTTACAAAAAAACACCCATAAATGCATGCTTATTTTTTTATACTAGGGGTGAAGATATTTTTTCACAATATTTTAAGAAACAAAAAGTCAAACAATTCTATTTTTTTTATGTCGGGGTAAATAATTCATTTTACTGTTTAGAAAAACTAGAAAAGATAAATATACCCTTTATTAATTTTCTAATAATTAATGAGCCATTAAAAAAAGATAAAACTACTCCTAGCACTAAGGCTACAGCAACAATAAACGATAATCTATAAAATATTATAGTAAAAAACCCTCCACACTCTCGATATATCTTTGGTAATGATATAGATCCGTAGGCCTATTTACAATACAAAAAGTTTTCAAGGTGCGAACCTAGTCAAAATCCCAGTGGAGCATGTAATCCCTCTACAGTCTGCAGCTTCAAGAGTACCTTATACACCACGAAAACATGGTGGGAACATCTGGCGCCATCAACTGCAAATCCCTGCCATGTTATAAAAACTTGAAAGACTTCGTCTATCATATTTATGTCTTCGTTCTCATCCTGAACAACCTCGACACGACCCCTGGGTTTTGTTTTTAAAATGGATAACCAATCAACTCTTGATCTATCCTTTCTAAAGGAAGGGGTGTATGTGTAATAAACTTGTTGGCATTGATTTGCGAAAACAAAGACATCGTTTACGTTGCGGAGTCTAGCTTTTGAGTTGATTTGAACGAGACCATAGTGAGGATCTACTATGATTCCTCTATCAGTTGTGTCATACCAATAGCATTTGAATACAAACACTCTATTCTGCTCGCTATGATATTGTAATTCGACGACCTCATCTAATTTTCCATAGTAGTCAACTTCAAACTCACTACAAGTCGATCCCTTAATACAAACACCGTTGTTGTATGTCTTTCTTCCATGCCCGTATTCTTCAGTATGAAACACATATCCATTGACAAAATACCCCTTATAGCACTTGACTTTTCTTTCAGGGCCCAGGCTTAGTAAAGACAATGAAATAGCAGCACTACCTCCCATTTGATAAACCTTGTATATCAAATACAACAATAATCAATAAATGGACATTCTGTAATATTGACGTACAGTTACCTTGCTAGAGATAATGAGTTTGTGATAGGACTTACATGTGTTCTAAACCACGTGGCAAATTGTTCATCTTGTAATTGAAAGATTTGGGATTCGGTCAGTTGTGAGTTATTGGACAGTAAATATCGTCGATGTTGCCTTGTTCCAAATTATATGAGTTTATGATATCACAATATATAAATAGTACATTCTTGACAAAGTTTAAGTAGTATATATACTTACTTAATAAAAGGTCTCAGCTTATCACAGTTAAATAGAACATAATTGTGTGCTTATCTAAACTCTATTTCAGACAAATATCTTCCCCTTACGGCATTTTTAGGTATGAGTCATCCAGGATTGGAGAATATTGACAAGTTCCCACTTGAAGGCACTTCACCACCATCATCATGTCGTGGAACACGGTTGATTCTCGTTCTCAAATGAGGTTCGAAATAGTAAGAGATAAATGTTGAGATCTCCTCAACAATATAGGCCTCACATATTGAAGCCTCAACATGCGCCTTGTTCTTAACTGTTTTCTTAAGATTGAACAAGTACCTGCATATATAGAATGAAACAAAAATTATCAATAAAAAAAACAATGAAAAAACTTTTAATTATGAATTGCATTGCAACTGTAATATCTAACCTCTTGAATGGATACATCCATATATACTGGACCGGTCCTCCAACGTTTACCTCATACGGTTAATGTACGGGTAGATGCTCCATTAAGTTAAAAAATGATGGAGGGAATATCATCTCAAGTTTGCATATTGTCTCGACGATATTCATTTCAAGCCTTTCAACTTGCTGAAGCATATATCTCTAAAGAAATGACTGATCTCCGTGAATACATCTCATATCCTCTTTGGCAACAAATCACAAAAAGTTAATGGAATGAGTGTTTGCATAAACATGTGACATTCAGGACTCTTCATTCCATATAATCTGCATTCCTCCATATTAACCACCTTGATATGTTCGAGGCATGTCCATCGGGAAAACGCAAACTCTTAAGTCATTTATAGACTAGTAGTTGTGTATTTTTCTCTAACACAAAGCTTGCTCTGGTTTTTGCGACCCGTAACCCATCACAAACCAACTCTATATTTTTCGGTTACAGAACAATGCTAAATCCAATCTAGCCTTGATGTTGTCCTTTGTCTTTCCCTTCACATCCATGACGGTGTTGAAAATGTTCTCAAACACATTATTTTCTATGTGCATGACGTCAAGGTTATGGCGGAGGAGATTGGCCTTCCAATAAGGAAGCTCCCAAAAAATACTTCGCTTTACCCAATTATGGGTCAAACCAAAACCAGGAAACTTCTGCTTACCTGATTGGAAATCAAACACAATGTCACCGTACTCTTATACAACATCAGAAAGACATAGGGGTACATCTTTTTCAACTCTGCGAATAAAGAAATCTTTTTTGTTCCTTTTGTACCTGTGATTTGTTGGCAAGAAACGATGGTGACAGTAAAAAAAAGAAGCTTTACCTCCGTTTGTTAGCGTGAATGCCTTGTTGTTTTCCATACAATATGGACATGCTAGTTTTACATGCATGCTCCAACCAGAAACCATTTCATAAGCTGAGAAATCATTGGTAGTCCACATCAAAGCCGCTCTTATAACAAAATTTTATTTCCTCGATATATCACAAGTCAAAGCTTCGGAGGACCACAACTGCGTCAACTCATCAATCCACGGTCGAAGACAAACATCTATATTCCGGCCTGGACTGCTCGGACCTGGTATGACCATGGATAAAAACATGAACTCCAGCCTCATACACATCCCCAGTGGCAAGTTATAAACCGTGAGTATGACCGACCAACAAGAATAAGGAGAAGTAAATGACCCGAATGGATTGAATCTGTTTGTACACAACCCAAGACGCACGTTCCTTGATTCATCTGAAAAGCGAGGATGCACACTGTTAAAGTGTTTCCATGCTTCGCTGTCAGAAGGATACATTATCACTCCATCAACTGTATTATGTGATTGGTGCCATGTCATGTGCTCAACAGTCCTTGGTGACATGAATAACCTCTGCAATCTAGGTGTGATTGGGAAGTATCTAAGTTTCTTATATGCCACGAGTTTCTTTCCCATGCCAGTTCTGGGTTTGTAATGGGAATGCCCACATGTCATGCACTCGGTCAGCTCAACATTTTCAAGGTAGTAAATAATACAAAAGTTAGGACACATGTCAATTTTCTAGTATCCTAAACCTAGGGGTTTCATCGTGGACTTAGCAGCATAAAAGTTCTCTTTAAGTTTGTTCCATTCAGGTAAAATGCTTCTCACCCATTCCATAATTTTGTCATAACTGACCTCACTCAACCTGTGGTCTGACTTGATGGTGAACACTTGTGCTACGGCCGATAATTTATTGTGGTTTGTGCACCCATCCCATAATGGTTTGTCAGAATCTTTCAACATATCAAAAAACCTTGTTGCATCTGCATTATGTTCTTCTTTTACGATTGGACATTAACTGGCATTACCTTAATTCATTCTCATTGCATCCATAACCATATTCCTGTAAGGATTACTGTTGTCATTTACAACTTTATGCACGTTGCTAGCAATAGAAGTTGACCAAACCACCATTTCTACCATGCTCTCATTAGGAACAAATAGTTCTCTGTGTGCATACCAACACAAGTAATCCTCCATGAATCCTTTGGTTAGAAGATTCATCGTTACACCATCTGGATGTAGAAACTTTTTATTTTTACACTTCCTGCATAGACACCTAATACCGCCTCTAGTAAAATTTTTAGGAATAGATGTTGTGAAATTAATAAAACCTTGAACCCCATTACAATAATCTATCCTCCGCAATCCTTGGAGTGGGTCTCGATACATCCATGACTTCTATCAAACCTCTATAAAATTATGATGACAACATGTATTAATCAACTATGTTGAATTTTCCAGCAGGTCTCCTTTGTATGACCTGTTTTCTTGCAATAGTTACAAAACTGATCATCCTTAAAGGATTTTCTCCCTTCAGTCTTCACGACTTCTGCACCATTCATGGCATCATTTTGGTTTCTGCTAGCATCACTTAGGTTTATGCTATTAGTTATCATCATAGCAGAACCTTCGTATTTGGGACCTCAAACATCACAGTTCTCCTTCCTTCTTCAACCCTTATTACTGAAAATACCTCATTGAGTGAGGGCAGGGATTCTTTACCAAGTATTTGAACTCGTATTTGATCAAATTCTATGTTGAGTCCTGTAAGAAATTCAAAGATCCTTACTCAACACAATGGAGAAACCATCTGGATCATGCTCTCTTGCTCAAAATGGTAAAATTCCAATTTCTCATGTCTTTAGTGCCTCAAACAAGAACCATTCCAAAGATTCGGGTCATTGACTCAGGGTGCAACAGCACCATATGACTTATTCTGCAGGTGCCTTCACATCATATCAACCCCGTCCTAAAGGTAAGAAAATCATAATGGCTGATGAATCTCTAACCACGGTTGCGAGGGCCGGGGAACAATCCCTCTTAATCCCGTATTTACTCTTAAAAGAGTATTACATGTTCCTAATCTTACTTGCAAATCATTGTCTATCCGAAAACTAATTAAAGACATAAATTGTAGTGTAACTTTCTTCCTTGATCACTGCATATTTCAGGACATAGCTACGGGAGGACGATTGGGCAAGCTAGAGTCAAGGATGGGTTGTACATGCTTGGAGTGCAAGGCAGCAGCAGTAACTCCCCTTCTCTATCATTCATTTCAGTTAATTCTAATAAAACTAATGTTTGGAATCATCATCATCGTTTAGGACATCTATCATTTAAGACTCTTAGGAACATGTTTCCATCTTTATTTAAAAATCTTGATGTTGAACAATTTCATTGTGAAATCTGTGAATTTGCAAAGCACCATAGAGTGCCTTTTCCTATAAGTGATTCAAGATCTGTGTCTCCATTTACTATAATTCACTCGGATATATGGGGCCCATATAACATTCCTAATATTTCAGGAGCAAAAGGTTTTGTAACATTTATTGATGATTGCACCCGAATGACTTGGGTTTACCTTCTTAAAAGAAAATCGATGTGAGTCATATCCTTCCAAACTTTACAAATATGATAAGGAATCAATTTGGGGTTAGCATTAAGGGTTTTAGAACTGATAATGCTAGGGACTACTTTAATTAGATTTTATCACCATACTTTGAAAAAGAAAGGATTATTCATCAATCATCTTCTGTTAATACTCCCCAACAAAATGGGTTGGCGGAAAGAAAAAATAGACATCTCCTTGAGAATACTCGAGCTCTATTTTTCCAGCATCAAGTTCCAGAAAATTATTGGGGAGAAGCAGTTTTAACCTCTACGTATTTGATGAATCGAATACCTTCAAGAGTTATTGGTTTTAAAAGTCCTTTAAACTATTTGTCAGAATTCTTTCCAAAGAATAATTTTTATTCTAAAATTCCCCCAAGGATCTTTGGGTGTGTCACCTATGTTCACATTCATAAACATCAACGAGACAAACTTGATGCTAGAGCTCTTAAGTGTGTTTTCATAGGATATTCTATCACACAAAAAGGTTACAAATGTTATCATCCATCTTCAAAGAGATTTCTTGTGTCAAAGGATGTAAGTTTTAATGAAAATCGGTCTTTCTTCAACAAATCTTCTCTTCGGGGGGAGGAAAACAACACGAGAAGATAAGACTAACAATGACTTTGACATTTTTTCATTCCAAATCCCATCCAGCAGCAATCATCTCCCATTTCACCATCCTATGAGTCTCCAAATATTACTCTGCGGGGAGAAACTATCTGGCGATGACCTCTTCGGGTATATAGAAGAAGGATACGCCTGATTTGACTCTCTTGCAAGCCCGGGAATCCGAACCGGAGCAAGGTAATGAACTTTCTCATTCATCTCTACCTATTCCTGACCTTGATCAACCAATTGCTATTAGAAAAGGAAGAAGAGAATGCACTAAGAATCCCTCATATCCTATAGCTAATTTTATGTCATTTCAAAAGTTCTCACCATCACACAAAGCCTTTCTCTAAAAAATAAACACCATGCCTATCCCAAAAACCTTATATGAGGCTCTAAGAAATGAGAATTGGAAAATTGCCATGAGAGAAGAGATGAATGCACTAGAGAGGAATCAAACATGGGAAATAGTTGAGTTACCAAAAGAGAAGAAAACAAGTAGGGTGTAAGTGGGTTTATGCCCGAAATATAAAGCCGATGGCGGCCTAGAAAGGTATAAAGCCAGGCTAGTTGCAAAAGGATTTACACAAATATTTGGGATAGACTATCAAGAGACATTTGCTCCAGTTGCTAAGATGAACACCATTCGAATTCTGTTTTCTTTATCTCGCTAATCTTGGATGGTGTATGCAACAATATGATGTTAAGAATGCCTTCTTACATGGAGAGTTGGAAGAAGAAGTTTATATGGATCCACCACCAGGATTCGGTCACTCCCTTCTTCCCAACCAGGTCTCGAGACTAAAGAAGGCACTCTATGGCTTAAAACAGTCTCCTAGAGCCTGGTTTGAAAGGTTCACCAAAGCCATGGTTTTTATGGGATATCGGCAAAGCCAAGGAGATCATACTTTGTTCATCAAACACTCCATTTCAGGGGGAGTTACTATTCTAATTGTTTATGTTGATGACATTATAATAACAAGTGATGACTTTGTGAAAAGAGATAAGTTGAGAAAGAGACTTTCAGGAGAATTTGAAATCAAGGAATTGGGGAAGTTGAAATACTTTCTTGGCATAGAAGTGGCACATTCAGAAAAGGGGATTTTTATCTCTCAACAGAAGTATATTCTTGACCTTTTAAAGGAAACATGAATGGTTGACTACAGAACATGTTAAACACCCACTACCAGAAATTCGCTAAATAGCAACGGATTTACCGACAGAATATTTCTGTCGGTAATTTGAGGTCGAAATTACCGACAAACACTATTCCGTTCGTACTTCAGTCGGTAACTACCGATGAAACATTTTCGTCGGTAGTTACCGACTGAATTACAAACGAAAAAGTTTTCGTCGTAAAAAAAAGGCGGGTCGCTGACGTGGAGGTTTTGGCGGGTTATTTTTTCCGACAGAATCACCGACAGATTCAAAAAGACAGCCCGTACAGCGACGTGACCGGTTCGCCGTTTATATTGCCGATGGAATCACCGACGGATTTGAAACGACAGATCCGTACAGTGACATGTCGATTGTTCCGTCAAAATCATCGACGGTTTCACCGACGGAGTGTCCATCGGTGAAACCGTCGTGTAAAGTTAATATATGTCCGCTCTGCCAACTCTCTCCTCCCCTATTTCTTCTTCTTCTTCTTCCTAATCCCAACTCTCCCCATCTGCAAACAACAAGTTATATTTCTAGAAGTTTTATGGTCACAACATCCGTGTTCTAATTTACCGATGGATTTTATCAATTTTTGTAAGTAATTCTATCTTTTTAAATTTTAACATTTAATTAAATGTCAATTTTATTATTTTTTTAGTATATGTATTTTGTTAGTAGATATACATGTTTTATTGTTATTTCTCAAACAAACTTGTAGTATATGAATGTATAATTCTATACCTGTTATGGTTTGTTTGAGATTTTGTAAGATTGTATTTGTTTGTGAATTGTTAAAACTTTATGGAACTACCGAAGTACATGTGCTATTTTGAAATAATTAATAGCTTGCTTAATGGGTCCGTTTAAAGTTTTATCAATGGTATTGTGGAGTGGTAATTTCTATAAATTTATATATTTTAATTTGTATGGACATTGATAAATGATAATGAATATTTAATATTTATGAGAAGTTGTGATTGGTTTGTTGGATAATCTCGAGGTAAAGTAATATTTTTGCAAGTTTATTTACCTAACTTAGTTAATTAATACATGATGTCATCATAATTTTATAGAGGTTCGATATAAGTCATGGATGATCGTTCATGGATGTATCGAGATTCACCCCAAGGATTGCGGAGGATGGATTATTGTAACGGGGTTCGGGGTTTTATTAATTTCGCAACATCTATTCCCGAAATTTTACTGGAGGCGGTATTAGGTGTCCATGCAGGAAGTGTCAAAATAAAAAGTATATGCATCCAGATGTTGTAATGATGCATCTTCTACACAAAGGGTTTATGGAGAATTACCAATATTGGTATGCATATGGAGAAGTATTTGTTAGTAAGAGGAGAATGGAAGAAACGGTGGTTGGGTCTAATTCTAGTGCTAGCAACGTGCATGAAGCGGCAAATGACAACACTAATCCTTATAGAAATATGGTTATGGATGCAATGAGAATGAATCAAGGTAATGTCAGTCAATGTCCAATCGTAGAAGAAGAACCTAATTGTTGCGATGTCGCGGTCGCACAAATTAATTACCCTAGCTTCAAACACAACACACAAGATAGTATAGAGCAAGCAAGGGGTCGATCCCACGAGGAAGTTTCAAGTCAGATTTTTATGTTGTACGTTATGTAATTGGGGGGATTTGGTTTGTGATTATCTAAACTATGGCAACAATTAAACTAGCAAACAAAATCAATTAAAACCGAAACTTATCAAGAAAACAAACCTTGGTCGCAAGCACACATCCACCAACGGAAATTAGAGCGATCATGGAAACGAAACATCAATTTATATTCTGAATATTTATCTCTTCTTAAAATTGGTTAGTTAACGGATCCGCCGTATAACTAGCCCTAACCATCAAACAACCACAGTGTCCGCACTAGTAATTTAATTCAATGGCAGCCTTAAGAACTAGATAAGTTGATTAATCAAGAAAACATAACTGTCTGCAGTCTATGTTTGATTTGATTGAATGTTCTCCCTAAGATTAATAACGTAGATCCGCCACAATTATTAAACTCAATTGCTTCACAAGTTCATATACCACAACTCCGGTTTTGATATCAAACTTAGCAATAAATTGTCTATAATAATAACTTAGAGTCCGCTCTAGCAATTAAAATAAACAATCATAGGAAAATAAGCATAGGAGAACAAACATATTCATCATATAAACCGAAAAGAAAAGGTAAAATAAATCTCACAGTTCTTGAAATCCGAAGGTTTCCATGTCCTTGCAACCAAGAAAAAGTGTTTAGCCTTGCATGTTTGTTGAACAACTAATCAAAAAGAAGGAAGAATGCATAATTTAGGGTTTCTTAGAGGAAGGGGGCGTTTTTCTCTCCTTGGCTGGCTGCCCCACTTCTCTTCTCTCATTCTTTTTATATCCTAGGAAACCCTAGGTCTCTATTTTACAAAATAGTCCTCCATTAAGTAGACTGTTTATATTTAAGTACTTCAATAACTATTTTCCTAAAAAAGAAGAAATAGCCTTGCATGAAATCTTCAAGCTTTGACTTAGAGGAGCTAAATTGCTGAAATAAAAACTTGGATATCGGTTTAGATGCTTCGGAACGTAATTTGGACTCGTTTCTTCACGAAACCTGTTTGCTGGCAGAATTCAGATGTCATCTTTGAAAAATCATATCTCCCTCATTTGACATCGTTTTTGGTTGAAATTTTGAGCGTTTATATAAATTTGAGTCATGAATCCAAAAACATTGAGTTTGAATAAATTGGACTTCTGTAGCTCCAGATATTCAAGTTGGAATGGCCGAAGGTCAACACTGGCAGATTGCGAGATTTGACTTTGAAGGCTGCGATTTCCATGCTCTTCCTTATTTTATTTTCTTGCCTTAGATGTCCAGAAAGGTATGGATGTTACCTTTTTAATTCCACTGGAATCACTTCATTTCAACCTCTAGAGCTCACGCTCCGCACAAAACATCGACTGAAGGTCAAATCTGCCAATTATCTCCAATTTACTCCTTTTTGCATCTTTCATCCAAAAGTGCCTTCAAAACATAAAACAAAGAATATCAAGGCATTTTATATATAAAACATAGGCAAAACACTAGTTAAATGTGGGTGAAACTATTGAATAATATGGTTGCATCACTAATGCAGATGCAGCTAGGTTTTTTGATTTGTTGAAAGATTCGACGAACCATTATGGGATGGCCGCACGAACCACGGTAAATTATCGGCCGTAGCACGGGTGTTCACCATCAAGTCGGATCACGGGTTGAGTGAGGCCGGGTATGACAAGATTATTGAATGGGCAAGCATTTTACCTGAAGAGAACTTCTATGCCGCGAAGTCCATGATGAAACCCCTCGGTTTAGGATACCGGAAAATTGACATGTGCCCTAACTTCGCATGTTATACTACCTTGAAAATCTTTGAGATGACCGAGTGCATGACATGCGGGCATTCCCGTTACAAACCTAGAACTGGCAGGGGAAAGACTCTAGTGGCATATAAAAAACTTAGATACTTCCCTATCACACCTAGACTGCAGAGGTTATTAATGTCACCAAGGACTGTTGAACACATGACATGGCACCAAGCACACCATGCGGTTGATGGAGTGATGGTTCATCCTTCTGACGGCGAAGCGTGGAAACGCTTTAACGGTGTTCATCCTCACTTTTCAGTTGAATCAAGGAATGTGCGTCTTGGGTTGTGTATAGACGGATTCAACCCATTTGGGTCATTTGCTGCTTCTTATTCTTGTTGGCCGGTAATACTCACAGTTTATAACTTGCCACCGGGAATGTGTATGAGGCTAGAGTTCATGTTTTTATTTACTGTCATACCCGGTCTAAGCAGCCCGGGGCGGAATATAGATGTTTGTCTTCGACCGTTGATTGATGAGTTGGCGCAGTTGTGGTCCTCCGGAGCTCTGACTTGTGATATATCGAGGAAACAAAATTTTCTTATGAGGGCGGCTTTGATGTGGACTATCAATGATTTTCCAGCTTATGGAATGTTTTCTGGTTGGAGCACGCATGGGAAACTCGCATGTCCATACTGCATGGAAAACAACAAGGCATTCACGCTAGCAAACGGAGGTAAAGCTTCTTTTTTTGACTGTCACCGTCGCTTCTTGCCACTTAATCACAGGTACAGAAAGAACAGAAAAGATTTCTTTATTGGTAGAGTTGAAAAAGATGTTGCATCCCCGCGTCTTTCTGGTGAAGAATTGCATGATGTTGTCTCAGAGTACGGTGACATATTGTTTGGCCTTCAATCAGGTAAGCAAAAGTTTCCTGGTTTTGGTTTGACCCATAATTGGGTAAAGCGAAGTATCTTTTGGGAGCTTCCTTATTGGAAGGCCAATCTGCTCCGCCATAATCTTGACATCATGCACATCGAAAAGAACATGTTTGAGAACATTTTCAACACCGTCATGGATGTGAAGGGGAAGACAAAGGACAACATCAAGGCTAGATTGGATATAGCTTTATACCGTAACCGTAAAAATATGGAGTTGGTTTATGATGAGTCACGGGTCGCAAAACCAAGAGCAAGCTTCGTGTTAGAGAAAAACGCACAACTGCTAGTCTACAAATAGCTTAAGAGTCTGCGTTTTCCGGATGGACATGCATCGAACATATCAAGGCTGGTTAATATAGAGGACTGCAGATTGTATAGAATGAAGAGTCATGACTACCACGTGTTTATGCAAACACTCATCCCATTAGCTTTTCGTGATTTGTTGCCAAAGGGAATATGGGATGCACTCACGGAGATCGATCATTTCTTGGGAGATATATGCTCCAGCAAGTTGAATGTTGATCACATTGAGAGGCTTCAAACGAATATCGTGGAGACACTATGCAAACTTGAGATGATATTCCCTCCATCATTTTTTGACTCAATGGAGCATCTCCCTATACATCTACCGTTCGAGGCAAAAGCTGGAGGACCGGTCCAATTTAGATGGATGTACCCATTCGAATGGTTAGATATTACAGTTGCAATGTAATTCATATATAAAAGTATTTTACATGTTTTTCTTAATTGAAAATACTTGATTAATATTTCAATGCAGGTACTTGTTTAATCTCAAGAAAAAGGTTAAGAACAAGGCGCATGTTGAGGCTTCGATATGTGAGGCCTATATTGTTGAGGAGATCTCAACATTTATCTCGTACTATTTCGAACCTCATCTGAGAACGGGAATCAATCGCGTTCCACGGTATGATGATGGCGGTGAAGTGCCTTCCAATGGGAACTTGTCAATATTCTCCAATACTGGACAACCCACACCTAAAAATGTTGTAAGAGGAAGATATTTGTCGAAAATAGAGTTCAAAAAAGCACACAACTATGTTCTATTTAACTGTGATGAGCTGAGACCTTTTATTCAAGTAAGTTTATACTAATTAAACTTTGTTAGTAATATACTATTAATTATATATTGTAATATCATACACTCATCATCACTTGTAGGCAACATAGACAATATTTGCTCTCCAATAACTCACAGTGACCGAATCCCAGATCTTTCAATTACAAGATGAACAGTTTGCCACGTGGTTCAGAACACATGTAAGCACTATCACAAACTCATTCTAGCTTGCAAAATTACTGTATGTATGCATGTCATTACGAGATTCTCGTTCATTTACTGTTTATTGATGTACATTACATACAAGGTTTATCAAATGGGAAGGAGTGCGCCTAAGTCATTGTCTTCACTAAGCTTGGGGCCTGAAAGAAAATGTAACTCCCCTTCTCTATCATTCATTTCAGTTAATTCTAATAAAACTAATGTTTGGAATCATCATCATCGTTTAGGACATCTATCATTTAAGACTCTTAGGAACATGTTTCCATCTTTATTTAAAAATCTTGATGTTGAACAATTTCATTGTGAAATCTGTGAATTTGCAAAGCACCATAGAGTGCCTTTTCCTATAAGTGATTCAAGATCTCGTGTCTCCATTTACTATAATTCACTCGGATATATGGGGCCCATATAACATTCCTAATATTTCGGGAGCAAAAGGTTTTGTAACATTTATTGATGATTGCACCCGAATGACTTGGGTTTACCTTCTTAAAAGAAAATCGATGCGAGTCATATCCTTCCAAACTTTACAAATATGATAAGGAATCAATTTGGGGTTAGCATTAAGGGTTTTAGAACTGATAATGCTAGGGACTACTTTAATTAGATTTCATCACCATACTTTGAAAAAGAAAGGATTATTCATCAATCATCTTCTGTTAATACTCCCCAACAAAATGGGTTAGCAGAAAGAAAAAATAGACATCTCCTTGAGACTACTCGAGCTCTACTTTTCCAGCATCAAGTTCTAGAAAATTATTGGGGAGAAGCAGTTTTAACCTCTACGTATTTGATGAATCGAATACCTTCAAGAGTTATTGGTTTTAAAAGTCCTTTAAACTATTTGTCAGAATTCTTTCCAAAGAATAATTTTTATTCTAAAATTCCCCCAAGGATCTTTGGGTGTGTCACCTATGTTCACATTCATAAACATCAACGAGACAAACTTGATGCTAGAGCTCTTAAGTGTGTTTTCATAGGATATTCTATCACACAAAAAGGTTACAAATGTTATCATCCATCTTCAAAGAGATTTCTTGTGTCAAAGGATGTAAGTTTTAATGAAAATCAGATCTTTCTTCAACAAATCTTCTCTTCGGGGGAGGAAAACAACACGAGAAGATAAGACTAACAATGACTTTGACATTTTTTCATTCCAAATCCCATCCAGCAAAGAATCATCTCCCATTTCACCATCCCATGAGTCTCCAAATATTACTCTGCAGGAGAAACTATGGCGCCGAGACCTCTTCGGGTATATAGAAGAAGGATAAAGCCCGATTTGACTCTCTTGCAAGCCCAAGAATCCGAACCGAGCAAGGTAATGAACTTTCTCATTCATCTCTACCTATTCCCGACCTTGATCGCCCAATTGCTATTAGAAAAGGAAGAAGAGAATGCACTAAGAATCCCTCATATCCTATAGCTAATTTTATGTCATTTCAAAAGTTCTCACCATCAGACATTTGCAATTGATAGACTATCAAGAGACATTTGCTCCAGTTGCTAAGATGAACACCATTCGAATTCTGTTTTCTTTATCTGCTAATCTTGGATGGTGTATGCAGCAATATGATGTTAAGAATGCCTTCTTACATGGAGAGTTGGAAGAAGAAGTTTATATGGATCCACCACCGGATTCAGTCACTCCCTTCTTCCCAACCAGGTCCGCAGACTAAAGAAGGCACTCTATGGCTTAAAACAGTCTCCTAGAGCCTGGTTTGAAAGGTTCACCAAAGCCATGGTTTTTATGGGATATCGGCAAAGCCAAGGAGATCATACTTTGTTCATCAAACACTCCATTTCGGGGGAGTTACTATTCGATTGTTTATGTTGATGACATTATAATAACAAGTGATGACTTTGTGAAAAGAGATAAGTTGAGAAAGAGACTTTCAACAGAATTTGAAATCAAGGAATTGGGGAAGTTGAAATACTTTCTTGGCATAGAAGTGGCACATTCAGAAAAGGGGATTTTTATCTCTCAACAGAAGTATATTCTTGACCTTTTAAAGGAAACATGAATGGTTGACTGCAAACCATGTGAAACACCTATTGATCTAAAGCACATACTTTAGAATGATGAGGAAGGAGCTACAACTGACAAGGGTCAATACCAAAGGTTAGTTGGTAAGTTGATCTACTTAGCTCACACTCGTCCAGACATTGCTTATGCCGTGAGTGTGGTGAGTCAATTTATGCACAACCCGAAAGATTCACATCTCCAGGTAGTGTATAGACTCCTCAGATACTTGAAGTCTACTCCTGGAAAAGGAATTTTGTATAAAAATCATGGGAATTTGAACCTTGAATGCTATACGATGCGAGACTATCTTGGTGCATTAACGGATAGAAGATCAACATCGGGATATTGTACTCTACTCGGGAGGAAATCTTGTGACATGGAGAAGCAAAATACAAAGTGTTGTGTCAAGATCAAGCACGAAGCGGGAATTCGGATCAATGGCCCTTGGAATTTGTGAGTTACTATGGATGAAGATTATCCTAGAAGATTTAAGAATCAAGTGGGATGAACCAATGAAGTTGTCTTGTGACAATAAGTCTCGCCATTGCAATAGCACACAATCCAAGACAACATGATAGAACTAAACATGTGGAGGTAGACATACATTTCATCAAAGAAAAGTTAGAGAGTGGATTGATATGCACTCCTTATGTGCCTACTTAGGGGAACAACTTGTTGATATACTTACTAAAGGTGTTCGGAATCCGTGTTCAAAAACACCTTGGACAAGCTGGGAATGAAAGATCTCTTCCATCCGGCTTGAGGGGGAGTGTTGAAGATTTTGAAGTAATTAAGGCGATTTGAAGCCGATTTGTTGGGAGTAAAAAGAAAGTCGATATCCTTTCATATAAATCGGAACCTAGCAATAATACCTATTTATGTGTAGTTAATAGCTGTTCTAATATAGATATGTAGCTAAATCATGTGAGGAAAGTCTTGTTCATGAAGACTCATTGTACTGTGGATTGGAACAGTGTTAACAAAAGTCTAGTTCATCAAGATTCAAGGCACTGTGGATTGGAGCAGTGTAATGACAGAATTGCCCTTACCATAGAGAGGTGCAATGTAATTATAAAATATTAATTATAATACAAATAATAATATTTTGTTATATTAATAATATTAATCATCATAAAAATAAAAATATTTATAAACCAAAATAATAATATTTTAATATTAATAATATTAAAATTAAAAATATTTATAATACAAATAATAATATTTTTAATATTAATAATAACAATAAACTTACTCAAGTTTAAGTGGGTTCAGCTGCAACACCAGGCCCAAAGCTTTGAGCCCTTCTTAAATGGCGGACCCAAAAGCCTTGGGTTTGGCTGCAATACGAACCCATCAGAGTTGGATGAAGACACAAAACCCAAGAACATTGGGTCCGACGCGGATCCATTAGCCTAGGGATTGACTCTTGACCCAATAGTTATGGGTCAGGCAGGGCTGCAAGACCCAGGGGACTCGGGTCTGCCCCCTGCCTCTCCCAAGCGACCTGGGTCTAGCATGCCCTTCCAGACCCAAGTTAATTAAAATAAAAATATTTGATTTTACCCTTAAAATCAAATATATGTTTTTTTTAGTAATAAAATTTATTTCAAATTTATTAATATGAATGAATTTAAAAATATTTATGATATTAAAAATAATATTAAACTTATTTTACCTAAGTTTTTATATTTTTTAATCTCCTCAAATAGAACTTATTGTTTTTCTTCGATAATAATAATATTTTTCTTCAAAACTATTAATTTAATAAGATTAATAATAATAATTTTACCTTTCAAATCAAATCTATTGTGTTTTTCAAAATTAATGATATATTTTAAAAAATTTTAATTATGATATTAGTAATATTAATTATAATAAAAACAATAAAATTTATAATACAAATAATAATATTTTTAATATTAATAATATTAATTATCATAAAAATTAAAATATTTATTAACCAAAATAATAATATTTTAATATTAATAATATTAAAATTAAAAAATATATAATATAAATAATAATATTTTTAATACTAATAATAATAATAAACTTACCCAAGTTTAAGTGGGTTTGGCTGCAACACCGGGTCGAAGAGCTTTGGACCCCTCTAAAATGAGGGACCCAAAAGGTTTGGATTTGACTGCAATCCAAACTCATTAAAGTTGGGTGAGGACACAAGACCCAAGAGCATTAGCTTAGGGTCTCGACTCTTGATCCAATTGTCTTGGGTCATGCATGGCTGCAATACTCAAGAGACTTGGGTTTGTCCATTGTCACTCCCAAGCAACTTGAGACTAGCATGCCTTTCCAGCCCGGAGTTAATAATAATAAAAATAATTGATTTTACCCTTCAAATCACATCTATGTTTTTTTTCGATAGTAATAAATTTATTTCAAATTTAATAATATTTATGATATTAATAATAATATTAAACTTATCTTACCTAAGTTTTTATAGTTTTTAATCCCCTCATTGTTTTTCTTCAATAATAATAATATTTTTCCTCAAATTTATTAATTTAATTATAATAATAATAATAATAATAATTTTACCATTCAAATTAAATCTATTGTGTTTTTCAAAATTAATGATATATTTTTAAAATTTTTAACTATGATATTAGTAATATTAATTATAATAAAAACAATAAAATTTATAATACAAATAATAATATTTTTAATAATAACAATATTAATTATAACACAAATAATAATATTTTTAATATTAATGATCATAAAAATAATAATATTTATAAACCAAAATAATAATATTTTAATATTAATAATAACAATAAACTTATCCAAGTTTAAGTGGGTCTGCCTGCAACACTAGGCTCAAGAGCTTTGAGCCCCTCTAAAATGAGGGACCCAAAAGCCTTAGGTCTAGCCACAATCTGAACCCATTAGAGTTGGGTGAGGACGCAAGATCCAAGAGCATTGGGTCATGACGTGGAACCATTTGCATAGGGTTTGACGCTTTACCCAATTGTATTGGGCCAGGTAAGGCTGCAAGACCCAAGGGACTTAGGTCTACCCCTTGCCACTCGCAAGCAACTTGGGTCTGGCATGTCCTTCCAGACCTATATTAAAAATAATAAAAATAATTGATTTTACCCTTCAAATCACATCTATGTTTTTTTTTTCATAATAATAAAATCTATTTCAAATTTAATAATATTTATGATATTAATAATAATATTAAACTTATCTTACCTAAGTTTTTATAGTTTTTAATCCCCTCAAATAAAACTTATTGTTTTTCTTCGATAATAATAATATTTTTCTTCAAATTGATTAATTTTTAAAAAAATAATAATAATTTTACCCTTCAAATCAAATATATGGTTGTTTTTCAAAATTAATGATATATTTTCAAAATTTCTTAGTTATGATATTAATAATATTAATTATAATAAAACCAATAAAATTTATAATACAAATAATAATACTTTTAATATTAATAATATTAATCATCATAAAAATTGTAACTCCTGATGTCATGGAAGTCGAGGATTTGGATGCAATTGTGAGAGGTCACTACCAAAAAATCGGCGAAAATCAACAGAATTACCGACGGAATTATTTTGTCGGAAATTTTTACCGACGGATATAATTCCATCTGTAATTTAGTCGGTCTATACCGATAGACGTTTGCTTTCGGTAATAATTACCGACGCATAAATTCCGTCGGCAATTCATTCAGTATATACCGACAAAATTATTTTGTCGGTATATAACGACCGAATTGCCAACGAAATATATAGAATTTTGAAAAAAAGAAACAATGTGATGATGTGGAATTTTTTCAGATGATTTTACCGACATAACGACCGAGAGATTCAAACCGGGATCTCCGTTCAGTGACGTGTCCCATTCACAATCAGAATTACCGACGGGTATACTAACAGGACATTTTCGTCGGTGATTCCATCTGTAAAAGCCAATATATCCGCACTCTGCTGACTCTATCCTCCTCTATTTCTCCTTCTTCTCCACTCACAAACTGCAAACAACCACCCACCCCCCTAAAAATATCCCCCTCTTCTCAAAGCACTCATCTTTCTTATATTTTTGTACGTGGTCACAACATCTGTTCTCCGCTTTATTGTGGATTTTATTATTTTTTGTAATAAATCTATCCTTTTTAATTTTAACATTTAAATGTCAATTTTATTGTTTTTTATTGTTTTTTTTAGTATATGTATTTTGTTAACATATGTACTTGTTTTATTGTTATTTGTCAAAGAAACTTGTAGTATGAATGTATAATTTTGTAGTTGTTATAGTTTGTTTTAGATTTTGTCAAATTGTATTTGTTTGTGAATTGTTGAATCTTTATTTGAATAACACCGAATTAGATGTGTTGTGATGAAATAAATAATAGCTTGTTTAACGAGTCCATTTTAATTTTTATCAATTCTATTGCGGAGTTGTGATTTCCGTAAATTTATATATGTATAAATTTATATGGGCGTTGATAATTGATAATTGATAATGAATATTTAACATAAGTGTTTTTTTAGTTTGTTGGATAATGTTGAGGCAAACCAATATTTTTGCAAATTTATTTACGTAACATAGTTAATTAATACATGTTGTCATCATAATTTTATAGAGGTTCGATAGAAGTCATGGATCATTCATGGATGTATCGAGACTCACCCCAAGGATTGTGGAGGATGGATTATTTTAATGGGGTTCGGGGTTTTATTAATTTCGCAACATCTATTCCGAGGAATTTTACTAATGGCGGTATTTGGTGTCCATGTAGGAAGTGTAAAAATAAAAAGTTTCGCATCCAGATGTTGTAACGATGCATCTTCTAACCAAAGGGTTCATAGAGGATTACCTGTGTTGGTATGCACAGTTAGTGAGTTGGTTGAACCATATCGAGTTGCTCCTTCGATTGACTTGGAAGAAAATTCAATTTTTTGTGTTTTCGATGATACTCTTGTTGATGTTGACACAGAATGTTGTTTTGAGCTCTAAAGGACAAGCAAATATCGATAAAGATGATGATATCCATATTGAAGATTGTGATGGAGTTGATGACTATTCAATTGACGATGAAGAAGAAAATTCTGGCTAACTATCAGAATCAAGGAAAGTGTAAAGCATTTTTTTATAATGTAATATATATTATGGATGATATTTTATAACATGAAATATTTATTTTATAAGTGTTAACTATTGTTATTGTTTTGTGCGATGGGCAGTTTTTAATTTAAGTGTATGCAGGAAGGTAAATAAGTAATACAAACATAAATATTTACTAGAAATGCCGCTATTACCGACGTCTATACCGACAGATATCGTCCATCGGCATTTCACGAGAGAGTTGCATACATATTTACTGGAAATGCCACTATCACCGACGTCCATATCGATGAATACCGTCCGTCGGCATTTGTCGGCAGTTCACAATTACCGACAAAATCACCGACAGACGGTGTGAATTCCAAAGGGTGGGTATTAATGCATCTCTGACAGCGTGCAGGTGCCAACGGAATTACCAACGGACCGCGAAAAATATGGAGAGAAATTAAAAATTTCATGTGCGAAATTCAAAATTTACCGATGGATTTTCAAAACATTACCAACGGAATAATTAAAAATTAATATTATTTAATTGTCCATTAGTGAGTACGTCGAGAAAACTGGGCTATAAATCCCAACGACCGCCCCTTCAGTTCATTTTTCCTCTGCTTCGTTGCACAGCTCTCCTTCAATTTTTTTTCCCCTCTCATTTGCTTCAAATCTCTTGTTTTTTTGCTTGTAATCTCTAGTTATATCTTCAACAAATTAAAATGTATGTGTTTCCATTTAATATGCTTAATGATTTTATTTTTTTTATATTTTCTTTGTTTTAGCTATTGTTATTTTTGTTGTGTTTTTTGTTTTGGTGTATTTTATAATGTAGATTATAAAGTCTTGAAATAAACACATTATTAAGGTAAGCATTTTTCATTCCTAAAGTCTATAGTTTTTTTTAAAAACATTTGTTCAATATATTTTATTGTTATTATTATTGCCATAATAATTGAATACTTTGTTGAATTTTAATTGTTATTGTTGAATTTACCTTGTAATTAGTAATTGAATGTATAGGAATAAATTGAATTATTTTATTCAATTTTACTATATTATTGCATGATATGTGTTTAATTATTTCCATTAATTTTAATTGAATATATAGATGTTAAATTTCTATAGATGTTAGGTTGTATATAAGATTTTGCAATGGAGTCAATTGGCTTGTGAATATTATCAATATTTGCAGGTTTGAAAACTGTGGGTAGTCTCCAGTGTAGGGGAGGTGCTGCCAAATGTTTTTTAAATAATCAAATTTAATTATGTAATTATTCATATAAATTTGTGTAGATGTGTAGAATGAAATCAACAGAATGTCGTCAGCAGATGGTTGCAGCTAGTTCTTCTAGTAGCGAGAATGACTTATCCTTAGTTGCTCACCAAGAAGAGGCATCCACGCCAACTTGTGATGCTACCTCTTCTAGCGCGATTTCAAAGCGCAGAGGCGATGTGTCTTCACAGCAGGGTCAATTCACCCGCAAGTATCAGGTACATTGGAAGGATGAGCTTTCAATGCCAGTTTGTTTAGGTTTTAGTTTTTTTTTATACTTATAACATAATTTATGAAGAACTAATTAATATTTTATTAATTTTATTTTATTTCAGGTTCACAAACATTGAGGCTGCTCGGACAATATCATCGGCGTTTAAATTGTCGATGGAGATTCCATTATTTCAATGGAGTTAGAACATTGAGGCTGCTCGGACAATATCATCGGCGTTTAAATTGTCGATGGAGATTCCATTATTTCAATGGAGTCAGGTTTCCAGATATCCTGAGTGGAGAACTAATATCGATGTATGGTTTCGATGATTTTAGGTAGATGTTAACTTCTAATTTCCAGCTTACTTTTAATAAATTATTTTTATAATTTTATATCTTGTACTATTTTTATTTTAAATGAATTATTTATACACAACACAAATTTGAGTGGGAAAGCGTGAACAACAATGTTGTGAGGAGGGTATGGGAGAATCACGCGGCAACTAGGTAACATCGAAAATAATATAATTTTTTGTTATATAATTTTATGTTCTAAATTCTAATTTGTTACTGTGGAAGTAAGTTGCGTGATTTTTGGTATAACACACAAAAAAAGCAAAAAGATATGCGAGAGATAACGGTTTAGAAGGCTGGAATGAGGTGGCGGTTTGGCGGGAATTCAAACCGCCATTCATCTCGGGGGATATATGGACGCAATATATTGAGCACATGATGTCTGAGCGGTTTGCAAGACGCTCACAGTCCGATGCCGATAACCGAAACTGATAAATTCATGGTTTGGTGACCACGCACACCAGCAGCTTCGTTCCATTCCGTGCACATGCGAAGCGGATGGTAAGATTAATTTAAATGAAATATATCATTAATTAATTTGTTGTTGCTTATAAATATATTTAACTTGCAACATTTTTTTCAAACAGGCTACGTCTCTTGGACGTGAGCCGAGCCCAATGGAGCTGTTTATCGAGACGCACGTGCGGAGTGAAGACTGCTAAAAAGGGGTGCAACAGTTCGTGAACAACCGTGCTCAACACTTCGTGGTATGTTCGTTCAATCATTTTATTTCATAAGTTATTATTTTCTTGAATTGAATATGATGATTTTTGTTTAAAATTTTCAGGAGACCTATAATATTCGGTTGAGGGAGAGATATGGGGAACGATCCTTCGACCCATTCGGAATTCGATCCGGATCTGTGGATGGAGGTAGGATCGTCTGGTAGACTCGATAAAAATTGGGTCTACGGGCTCTCCAACACTACGGCCGAAAACTTTTGGGTGGCCTGTAGTGTCTCAATCGTTGGGAGCTCTCCATCAGTATCGAGCGCCTAGTCTGAGGAGTACTTCATGGCTTTGAAACAACAATATGAATGAATCTCGACAGATTATGAACAACTCCGTCAAATGATCATGGACATTAGATCAAGGATGAGTGATGATACATGTGCAGCCCTTTTTTGGCCGTACAGTCCCGAGAACAACTGACCTTCTCCTCCTCCTCCAGCTCCGCCGTTATTCTAGTTTAATTTTTTTCTTTGAAACACATTAAATTTGTAATGAATATTTGGATGAATATTATTTAACATTATTTTTATATTTTTAATGTTTAATACAATTTTATTTGGTTAATTAGTTTATTTTTACTATTAATCAATATAATATTTTTTTAAAAAATTATTTATTCTAAATAATGTTTTTTTAGATATTTTTAAATAAATACCGATGACCTTACAAATGGAACAGGTCCGTCGGTATTAGACAGAGAGTTGAAAAAACTTTACTGCCCATGCCACAATCACCGACGGAATAACGTCGTCGGTGATTTACCGTTGACAATACTGACGTACTGTATCTGTTGGTATTTTGCAGAGAGTTCTGAAATATTTACTACCCATGCCACAATCACCGACGGACTGGTCATCGGTGATTACCGGTGGAAATACAGACAGAATAAGTCCGTCGGTAAAGTTCTAGCGGAGATTTTTTTTTGCGCGCTTTGTCCGTCTGTAAGACCGTTGGTGTTTTTTTTTCTCGACAAAAGTAGCAACAGAAATGAGAATTACCGACGATCAATATTCCGACATACGGATTCCGTCAGGGATGCTGTTGGTAAAAAAATTTTCGATGAATTGTGTGTCTGACACTGACAAAATTAATCCGTCGGTAAAACTGTTTAATGGTGTAGTGGGTGTTGGATCTACTGGTGTTTGAGCTTCATGTGATTTGTAATGTTTTTTCATAAATGTTTATGTTTCTTGGTGTTTAAATTTATTATTTAAACAGTAAAAGTTCTGGATTTTTATCAGAAGTTTGATAGAAGAGATTGATGGGATAAGAGATGCTACTGTGTTCGGTTCAAAGCAAGCCCCACCTGGTTGGATCGGATCACGGTCAATCCCTTATCCACAAGCAAAATCCAGATTAGCCATGTTGCTTTTGTTTGTTTGGCTATGGAGTTTTTGGTTTAGTCGGGGTCTTAAAGCATAATAGATCATGTAAACTACTGTTACGACGGAGATGAACCGAAAGAAACAGTGGCAACAGGGAAGGCATGGATAGGAACTGTAAAAATATTCACAATTCCACCAACAAAATCTACCAAAATTGAGGTTTCTGATACTCATAAGGATCAAATTTCTACCAAATGAGCCAGTAGGTCCAGATATAAAATATATAAAGATTTCACGAAGTTGAATACGATAACACCTTTCCTCATCCCATTAGATTAGGAACTGAGCGCATGCGCTAAAAGTGTTAATGGAGCTAGTTCATAAACTTAACTTTTCCTTTCTTTTCTCTTCAGCTAAATTATTATTTTAAAAAAAATTAATAATAATACTCAACCAGCAATTATTTTTTGAACTGATTTTTCAATTATTTTTTCTATTTATTCCTAAATAATAGAATCGACAGAGTAACTTATAAAATAGAGAGAAAAACCCTAACCCATCTTCATCGTCCCCTTACAACTTTTGATTCTAAGTTTGCAAGTTATAAAAGAAAAGGCAAATCAAAGAAAGTCTCATAAACCCATACAAGAAATCTAAATTGAAAATCCTAATTAAATATACTTTGTTGCTGCTGCTGCCGCTACTAATGCTAATGTTATTCGTGCTCGTGCCCGTGCTCGTGCCCGTGCTTGTGCTCGTGCTGCTGTCATTGTTGCTTGTAATGGTGTTGGTGGTGGTGACTGTGGGTGCTGGTGATGGTTGTGTTGCTGTTGCTAGTGACTGGTCTGTTTCAATAAATTAAATGGGTTTTTGAAGGTGCAATATGCAATAATATTTTGGATTTATTTGTGTAAAAATGATGATTCCCTGTATTTCAAATATTGTTGATAAAGATGTTAGATTAAAAAATTGAATATTTCTTTCTACATTTTTTTTTGTAATTATTAATAGAAACATAGAGAGCGATTAAAAAGATGTTATGGTTTTTCTTTTTTTGTTAATTTCCAAACAGAACAAGCCTGTTCCAAAAATCATAATGTTTAGGATAGAAAATCAGGATCTTTTTTGTTCAGAAGTTAAGTTCAAGGAGCTTTTTATTAGTACAATTTGGCCTTTTTCTTTCTTGAAAGGAACTGTCCAAACAAAATGAAATTTAAGTGACGTTTTAAAACCCATCTTCCCATCCAAACACAGAAATTTAAATGCCAAATGAAAGGAAAGCTCAGGAATAGCAGAACACTTGGCTGTTGAAAACTCGAAATACCAATGAAATGCACGTAAATTTTGTTCTTACCTGGCTACTTGTAGAGAGTCCAAAATCATAAACCATGGTGAGATCAGTCTTGAAAAGTCCAAATGATCGCTCAGAACCAGGTCCAGGTTTCAAGTCTTCGTCATAAAGAGCAAAGAGGTATGTATCCACTGATTTTCCTGGCATGAGTGGAGTGCCCACCATCGATCGAAGGTGTGCAATCAAATTGCCATTGTAAGCCTTGGCATTCTCAATGCTTGGCCCTACGTCGTTGTCATCTCCTTTAAATGGCCATCCAGTCTCAGCCACCACAATCTCAACATTCTTAAATCCCATAGAATTCAGTGCAGAATAAACTGCATCCACCTGCAATTGATTAAACCACTTGTCAGTAGCATTTTTATTAGATCATCTATTGATACAAAATTTTCGCACTTGCAATTTGATTTACTCTCACCTGAGCATCGAACATGTTCATGTACTTGATCTTAGTGTTTCCATCCATTCGTCCTGCATTCGGCTGGAAAAGGCAAAAAGCGAGAGTCTCAGGCCTTGTATCGCTTCTGTAGGCAAAGTAAGGGTAGGGATTGATTGCGAAAGGCGAACCATTCGCACGATTAAACTCCAACAAGGCCTTCATCAGATCCCCATAACTTGGATCAAAGCTTCCAGAAGAAGGTGGCTCAGACTGCTTAAGCACTCCCATCGAATGAACTGTGGAGACCTTAATTTTACCCCCGAGTGATGCATCATTTAGAGCATTCTGTACATTTTGCATTGCTGGTAAGAGCTTGTTCATGAGATTCTGGTCATTGGAAGTCATGACCCCGTTGCCAACAGTGATGAGGATGATATTGCTAGCTGGATAGAAGGGAAGCACGTTTGTGTTGATCCAGCTCTTGGCAAAATTGGGATCAGAGGCTAGTCCTGGAATGTCACCATTTGCAGTGCCGATAACAATTCCAATTCCGGTTTTGGCTAAGGCTTTGATTATGGCGGTGTCCGATCCATATAATCGGACCTTTTGGATCGAAGTGGATTGAAGAAGCTTTGCGGTGGATGGTGGTGGTGGAAGGTTGTCCGCAACTTGGCCATAGTTTATACCGATGAATGATTGCGAGTCTGCACAAAAAGCAGCAAAATTTAAAGCAGATGATCAAACATCAATTTTTAAACGACAAAACAGAACACCAACACTTTTTGTTTTCATAGCTGAAATGAAGACAGCTCAGTTAAGGTAAATTCTGTAGAAATGGAAGGAGGTAATTAAAATAGAAAGAGACGCAAACTTACTTGCGATTTTTACAGTCCGTAAGAAGGAAAGGAGTAGGAAAGCAACAGTATAAGGAAGCACCACCATGGCTAAGGAGGAGCGGTTTCTATTCTGCATTTTTTGAAACTGGAGTGGGCATTAAATATAGAATATGCTACAAGTCGAGGGAGAAGCGTAAAGATGACTTCGGATATATTCTTATTATAGAATATGGTGAAACTTGAAGTAGAAATTAATTAGGATGTAAAAATATAAGATGTAAAAATATTGGGTCTGACTGCAACGTTGGACTCAAGAGCATTGAGTATGACTGCAACGCCAAACCTAACAATAATATTTATAATATTAATAATAATATTTCACTTGTCTACCAAAATTTTTATTTTTTTTAATCTTTCAAAAAAAATAATGGTTTTTCTTTGATAGTAATAATAGTTTTTTAAAATTTATTAATGATAATAATAATAATAATAATAATAATAATAATTATTCTTATTATTATTGTTATTATTAATTTGATACTTCAAATCAAATCTATGGTTATTTTTCAATATTGATAATAATTATTTTTCAAATCTATTTATTATTTTATTAATAATATTAATTATAATAAAAATAATTATATTTATAACACAAATAATACTATTTTTAATATTAATACTTTTAATTATAATAAAAATAATAATATTTATAACAAAAATAATAATATTTTTTATATTAATACATTTAATTATAATCAAAATAATTATATTTAGAAACTTAAGACCCAAGAACCTTGGGTCTGAAGCGAGACCCATTAGCCTTGGGTCCTGAAACAGCCCAAGGAAACTGAGTCCAGACGCAGGATCCATAGCCTTGGGTCTTGACGGGTCTAGCGCGCGGCTGGACCCAAAGCTATTTTGGGTCCTTCCTGAGCAGGACCCAACTTAATATATTTTCTTGGTTGTGGTTGCTCAGCCAGACCTAATTTTAATATATTTAAAAATAAAAATAAAAAAAATATTTGTGAGGCATATTTGTGTAAGTTTTAGACAAAATGATAAAATAAAAATATTTGAGATGTAATTTATAATTAAGTAATACAATTGGAGTTAAATTTAAGGTATTTCTAAAACTCATCAAGTTTTAAATTGACTATCGAACTTAAAAAAAAAAGAATAAAAAAGAATGGTATTCTAATATGTTTAAATTTGTTTGTAAACACTAAAAGATTTAACAGTTTTACCTACGTGACCGAATTCGTCGATGTGAGATTCATAGTCCATCAATAATTTTTTTACTGACGGACTCACCGACGAAAAACGTCCGTTGGCATCCCTTTTGTCGATAATACCACATTCCGTCGCTATATCTATCGGTAAAAAAAATTGCTGATGGTTTTACAGACGGAAAATGCGCGCAAAAAAAAAATCCAGCTGAAAATATACCAACGGATTTTACCTCCATCCACAAATTCAGATCGAAATCCGGATAGGTCGAAGGATTGTCCCCATATCTCTCCCTCAACCGGCTATTATAGGTCTCCTGGAAATGAAAAAAGAAATCATATTCAATTCAATAAAAATAATAACTTACGAAATAAAATGGTTGAACGAACATACCATAAAGTGTTGAGCGCAGTTGTCAACGAACTGTTGCACCCCCTTTTGGCGGTGTTGACTTCGCACGTGCGTCTCTACAAACAGCTCCATTGGGCTTAGCTCATGTCCAAGAGACGTAGCTTGTAAGAAAAAAAATTAATTAAGTATCAACAAATTATTTAACAATATATTTCATTTAAATTAATCTTACCATCCATTTCGCATGTACAGCAAATGGAACGGAGCCGTCGATGAACCGCTCCGACGTCACGTGCTCGTTGTCAGGGAACCATAAATTTGCCGGTTCTGATTGCCAGCACCGAACAGTGAGCGTTGTGTGAACCGCTCCGACGTCACGTGCTCAATATATTGCGGCCAAATATCTTCTGGGATGTGTAGCGGTTTGAAATCCTTCCAAACTGTCACGTCGTTCCAGCCTTAGAAGCCTCTATCTCTCATGTTTTTTTTTTGCCTTCTTTTGTGCTTCATACAAAATCACGCAACCTACTTCCACAGTCACAAATTAGATTTTAAAACATAAATTTTTTTAAAAAATATATCGTATTGTTTTTTATGTTACCTAGTTGCCGCGTGATTTTCCCACACCCTACAAACAACATTGTCATGGGCGATGTCCCATTGTAATTTGTGTTGTGTATAAGTAATTTATGTTAATAATTTATGTTAAAATAAAAATAATAATTGATTACAATTATATTAAAAATAAGCTGGAAATTAGAAATTAACACCAACCTCAAATTTTTTAAACCACGCATTGATATTCGATATCCATTCAGGATGTCTGGATACCTGACTCCATTGAAATACTGGAATCTCCATCGATAATTTAAACGACGATGATATTACTTGGGCAACCTTAATGTTTGTGAACATGAAAATAAATTAAATGAATGAAATATTGATTAATTGCTCATAAATTATGTTATAATTAAAAACAAAACTAAAACCGAAAGTAACTTACATTGAAAGGTCGTCCTTCCACTGTGTCTCGTATTTGCGGGTGAATTGATTCTGCTGTGAAGGCACATCGCCTCTGCTATGTGATGCCGCGTTGGAAGCAACATTGGTAGATGGCGCAGGTGCCTCTTCTTGATTGGCACCTATGGACATGTCGCCCTCGCTGCTAGAAGAACTAGATGCAACCCTATGTGAGCGACGAGCTGTTGATTTTGTTTTACGCATCTACACAATTTTATACGAATAATTATATAATTAAATTCGATTGTTAATTAATACCCTGTTAAATTCTAATCTTTAATAGATATATAATTCTGTAAAGGTGTTTTACTAGGGCGCTTAACACTATGCTTCTCCTCACAAATCCCGACAAATTTCAATAGTGCCTTTTTAGTTGTTAAGGCTGGAGGAACTATACGTTAACAAGCAATTAATTGTCCAAACATATTTAAAACATATTTAAAAGAAAAAAGACCAATCATAAAAAATTTGATGAGATAAAGTTTAAATTTATAGCATAAAAACATATTTAAAAGAAAAAAGACCAATCATAAAAAATTAGCATGGCTTTCTAGAATTACTTTTGCCTTTTATCGCATATTAATTTAGTCAAACCAAACTGATTAATTATTCTGTTCATTAAATTTTTTTTATTGCCTTGGTTAATCCTATATATTCGAATCTAATAGATAACTATGTTTTCAACCATTTATTTCATGTTTTTTTTTTCTTAGAACCATTGACCTGCCTTTTGGTTATGTGGAAATTAAACAAGAGGGAAAGGCAGAGAACTCAAATCGATCCAAGTCCTTGGAAAGTTATGGTGCGACTACAAACACTTCAAAGCTAGCTTGTTAACGTATAGTTCCTCCGGCCCTAACAACTAACACTAAGCATTGTCACAACCATTGCATCTGCTTATAAATTCTTGTTTTATAATATGCATAAAACATCATCATTAAAAGCAAGTTTTCCATACCTTTTCCTATTTCTTTATGTGAGTTTATAAGCAGATGCAATGGTTGTGACAATGCTTAGTGTTAGTTGTTAAGGCTGGAGCAACTATACGTTAACAAGCTAGCTTTGAAGTGTTTGTCGTCGCACCATAACTTTCCAAGGACTTGGATGGATTTGAATTCTCTGCCTTTCCCTCTTGTTTTCCACATAACCAAAAGGCAGGCCTTAGAGAAAAAAAACAACCGCAAATTATTATACATAAAGCTAAATCATGTGAGGAAAGTCTTGTTCATGAAGACTCATTGTATGCGTGGATTGGAATAGTGTTAACAAAAGTCCTGTTCATCAATATTCATTGCACTATGAATTGGAGTAGTGTAATGACGGAATTGTCCTTGCCACAGAGAGATGCAAAGACTGTAGGGGGAGGGTGGGTTGTCTTTTTATTTGGATGCATTTGACATTAAAGAAATGATTTTGGAAAAAACAGCAATGCAAATTTTAGTGGGGCATAGTGGGGCTGCAGACCCCAGACTGCAGACACCTGGTACTAGGCTATCATGCCCTGCCACATATGGTGGACTAAGCAGTAAAAGTTTTGGGTTTTGTGAAGGACTTCCTTTTGTTAATGAAGACACCTGCAACAAGGCTATATACACTACCAGATTTCACAGTTTTATCGACGGACCGAATCCATCAGTGTGAGATGACTTCGTTGGTAAATTTTTTACCGACTAAATCACCGACGGAAAGTGTCTGTCAGCATGTCTTTCGTCGATAATCCCACATTCCATCGCCAAGTCTGTCAGGAAAAAAAATATTACCGATGGTTTTACAGACGGAAAATGCACGCCAAAAAAAAAATTCCCGCTGGAAATATACCGACAAAAATATTTCATCGGTGATAGTGGCATATCCAGTAAAAAAATTTCAACTCTTAGTAAAATGTCGACGGACTCTATCCCTCTGTGAAGACGTCGGTGATTGTGGCATTTCCAGTAAATATTTTTCAACTCTTGGTAAAATGTCGATGGACGTTATTCATCTGTGAAGACGTCGGTGATTGGGGCATTTTTAGTGAATATTTTTTACTTTCTATAAAATGCAAATAGAGACATTCCGTCTGTACATTCGTCAGTGGGGTTTTTAAAATTTTTTTCAAAAACATTATTTAGAATAAATAATATAAAATTATATAAATTAATAGTAAAAAAACCAATTATGCAAATAAATTTTTATTAAACATCAAAAATAAAAAAATAAAGTTAAATAAAATTCATTACAAATTGAATGTGTTTCCAAAAAAATATTAAACTAGAACAATGGCGGAGCTGGAGGAGGAGGAGGAGGAGGAGGAGGCTAGTTGTTCCTAGGACCATACAGCCAAAAAGGGGGCGCACATGTATCACCACTTTGTGATGTCATGTTCATGACCATTTGACGGAGCTGTTCATAATTCGCCAATAGTTTCTTGTATTTTTCAGTGAGATGAAAAAGGAAAAAGCTTTAATCTAATGGTGTTTATGCTACAATTTAAGTCATTATAGGTGTTACAAACTTCTTCAAATTCTCTTAAATGCAAGTATGGATTTTCTAATTCTAAGCCATGAAAAGTAGGTAAAAGTTGAATAATGTCTGGCTTAAAATTAAAATGAGATGCATCAGGAGGAAAAATTATACATGATTGTGCACTTGTTCTTGTTGGATTCATGTAGTCTCTAAGTGTTCTAACACGATTATTCTCCTTATGAATTAACTGGTTATCTTCGTCGGCCATGTTTTCTGAAAAAGATGAGGATTTCCTAGAAAGTCTACCACTTAATGTATGTGTCCAAACTCTCATGCAAGTGCAGAAAGAAAGAAAGAAAAAGAAGAAAAAGAAGAAGAAGAAACAAAAATTAGAGAAACAAATAAAAGTGAAAAGAAAGGAAAAAAAAGAAAATATATAATTTATACAATAACTTACCACCCCGGCAACGACGCCAAAAACTTGACACGACCAAAAGATTAATGTCTTCTCCCAAGTGCAGGAGTGTCAAAGTAATAAATAATCCGGCAAGACCAGGGTCGAACCACATGGAGGTCAATTATATGAATTATAAATAATAATGATGATGATGATGATGATGATGATGAAGATGATGATGATGATTTAAAGAGGACTTTGAAATGTGAAGACTAAACAATGATAAAAACAATTATCAAGGTTAGAGGATCCACTAATGGTATTTCAAATAAGTATAATAAACTCTTTTTATTACTCAACTGGAAACCACATACAAAGGAGGTTCCAATCGAATGATTTATCGTTAATGGCTCATTATAAAATATTAACATGATCATATTAATTATCTTATTTAAGTAACACCAATACTTTTAAATATTGTCAGGTATTCATGATGCTAACTTATGTTAACAACAAATCAAGTTCCTATATATCACAACAACGATGTCGGCCGAAGACTATGAATGATCAAGCATTTGATGTACCAAGTGTTATACAACATAAATCTAGATAGTCATTTAACAAGCAAGGTATTAATAATTAGTAAGATAAAAAGATAAGACATGTTACTAGCAAACTTTCTTAGATATAAACATTGAAGTCCATGTTGAGTTTATATTATACATATTCTAACACCATTAGAGAAACCTTTTCACCTTGACATAATTAACTTAGCTAAACATAATTAAGAAGAAGAACATAAATAAACTAGATAAGAACATAGTTATGATGAAAAGCATAAACAAGAGATTAATGATAGTAAAACTTAAGCATTACAAAAATATAAAGAAAGAAAGCAAGAACATGATCTTGATCTAAAAACCAAGATGACTAAATACATGGAAAATGCCTCCTTTTATAGGCTAAAATTCAGAACTATTGATTGGTTGATTAACTATTTAGTTGGTGGCCAACCATTGACTTGGTGGCTGGTTTTTGACATTGTTGGCTGGTTATTGATATTCTTGGCTGGCCAAAACGTCATTGCTAACATCAGAATTTGAGCACATTGTCTTCATGAAAGTTGTGGGCAATTGTCTCAGCTTTTCAACTAAAAAAACTAGAGCTCATTTGGACTTCTAGAACTTGAGATATGAGCTGAAAACCGAACGAAAGTGTCGGCTAAAGGTGACGATTCCGACTTCTCCGTTGTTGCTACCATTTGAACTCGAAAATGGCACTTTTAAATCTTGAACTCCTCATGAAAGTTTTAGGCCTATGTCTTAGCTTTCCATACATATAAACCAGACCTAAATCCAAGGTCTACAACTCCAAGTTATAACCCAATAACCGAATGGTGTTCCAATTTGAATTGAACCAGCATCTCTTCTCTTAGCCCTTTCTTTGTCTTCACAATTTCAATAGTTAATCACATCAATCAATCCTTTGAATTATGAGATATACCTACATTCAAAATAAGCAATTACCATAAATTAAAGATATCTTATATTATCAGACTTGTTATTATAAAACATGCTTTAGTTAAGGAATTTAATGATATTTTAGTGCAATATAATGATATAAAACCTTAATGAAAATATACTTTTAAGTACTAATCACAAACCGAACCAGATTTGCCCGCCTTCTTCCTCCAGTAGCAGCCTACACACAGCGGCACCCACGGAAGCAGCCCCATTTCCAACCGAACCCGCTAACCGGGTAGCCACTACCATCTCCACAGCAGCTTCAGCGGCCATGGACGATAGTAACAAAGTCAACCCCGTAACTACCCAACAGCTAGATCTGCCATAGGCAGAAGGAAAAATGAATCAGGAAGAAAAGAGAACAGAAGGCTTTTAAACAAATCTACAAAAAAAAACTTGAAAAAGACTGCTTGTGTTTCTTGTTGCACGTGACAGTGGTTCTCACCACCGGCGAGGAAGAGAAAAGGAGAAAAAGCTAAGCCAGATCCACCTGTTTTTAAGGTTCTTCCCTCAGGCATGCACCGCCGGCGGCGGCAGCGCGTGGAGAAGAAGCGCAACCACTATTCCGGCAGTTCTAGAAGATTTCCCGGCAGTTACTGATTTTTGGGGTTTATTTTGTAATTTTTGAATTGGATAATGTGTTGTTTGATTTTTATTATTTTGTAACATGTAATTATGGGTGTGGGAGAAAAACATAATAAAAAGGGATTTGTGTGTGTTTGTATTTTTTTATGTATGTTTTAGAATTATAAAATAAAAAATACAAGAAAAAAAATTTAATGTTTTGATTTGCACACGATCAAGGATTATGATCTTATATGTAAGATGTATTCCTGATGTTAAAAGAAAAAAAGAGTTTGTTTGTGTTTTATTGACGTTAGAATTGTTATATTTTCTTTGTCTGATAAGATAAGAATCTCCTTACCGAGGAGAACTTTTTTTAATAGGCCATTGACAAGACAAATTGTCAAAACTTCTAAATCACATCAAATTGCAAAGCAGCTTACCTCAGGTAGGGTGCACTAGGGGTGCTAATACCTTCCCTAGTCACAACCAGTCCCTTACCCTTGAATCTCTAACAAAGGCCAGTATATCCAAGTTTCCTAGTAACCTGAATCAAATACTAGGTAGCGACTCCAACAATTGAATGAATGAATGAAAATCACCATCGACGCTGCTCAGGGATGTGCGACAACTCTGGTTCTAGCCTTCAGCGCTGCCATTTTATCTTGATCGATGCTATCAAATGACTTTCGTTGGCAAATACGTCCATGACTGTCAGGGCTGGTGCAAATATTGCTAACTACACAAATACTGGATTGTGTTAAGGCTCTTAACCATGCTTACTCATTCTTTCTTCGAGCTGAGCTGTTGTCGGAGTCTGATTGAAGGTGATAGGTCAGTTAGAAGGACCTTCACCAGAGGTATTTCCCACTGTTTGCTCGAGTAAGCTGTGAGGCGAACCATACTTGTCTTCAGAGATTCCAACTCTTCTTGAAAATAGGCGCCACGATGAGCACACTCTTTATCTTCCATGTTTCTTGCTCGGAGTCAAGTGTTGTAGATTCTTTGGGGACCTATATTTCTACCTGGTGCATGTATGTATGTTATTTATAATGAATGGATGTAAATGTTTGTACATGCTTATTGGATATGGATGGCTATTTAGGGAGCTTATACTCTGAAGACAAGTTTTGGGGATATTATATGATGGGTAGGCTTTCTACCTAGTCTCAAAAGGGTCTCTTGTTGTCCCAGTGATCACCCTCGTGAAGGCAATGTGGGGGCTCAGTAGGTAATGGGATGGCATGTAGACCAATCATTACTAGTCTAAGCACTCAGTGAACAATTAGGGTTTACACAAACTTAAACCTTGACTAAAAGTCGTAAGGTAAGTTGTTAGTCCCCCACTCAACCTAAAGTTTTTCAGTGTAAACTCCTACACAAAAAAGTGAATGATGCATGAATCTATTCTATACAATGTGTGAATGATACGTCCAAGAATCCAAGCGTAAATAATAAAAGGAAAATGAATATTTTAAAAAACAAACATACAAACCCAACAATAACACAAAAATCAGACATAAATAAAGTTTAGTCCACAGGGTCCCCAGCGGAGTCGCCATTCTATCGCACGTGCCCGCGCAATGTCGATGGCGATCGTCCGCTCTCGTATGTATACGCCAAATATGGTGTAAACACCTAAAAAAATAAAGAGTAAATGATATGATCCGTGCAACAAAAAAACAATCAGATTCGAATTCTGACGTAAAATGCACAACTGTCCAGTTTTACGGCAACAATCATAATTCTCAATCCGACCGTTGGATCGGGCTGAAACTTTATGTGGAGTCTCTTGACATGTTGTCGTACCTTGGATTAAACTTCCAGATCAATCGTAGTTTGGGAAGGCATTGTAATACAGGTCCAGAAAAGCTGTATGAATTTTGTTATTTACTTCATTTTGACTTGTGGACTTCCTATTTGGCAAGGATTCTTTTCCTGCAAGGATTCTTTTCCTACAAGGATGTGGCAGCTTGTTCTGGAAATATCCTAGTTCTACAAGGATCTTTAATGAGTTGTAATATAATCTCCAAGTGTGGCAAGGATTCATTAATGTTTCATAATCTTTTTCTTATAAAGATTCCTTATTCATCCTAGCTACACAAGGAAAAAAAGGGATGGTGATATTTAATGACAAATTAGTTATTTTTTATTATTTTCTTTCATGTTTGGGCTTAATTACAACTTTGTTTTGAGCTAGGATCCAAGGCTTGTTTGGATCAGGTTATGGGCTTTTCAGTTTAAGGTTTTTGGGTTAGTTTTGTATATGGGTCAGTTCAGCCCACAAGGGTAGATCTATTAGGGTTACTTTTAAGAACTCTTAAACACATGTAACCTAAATTTCAGAGCTTTGATGATTATTACTTTTGAATTTTTCAGTTTTAACATGTGAGAGTGATTCTTGTATTCTTCAGTTCTTGAACGAACCGAATCTGACTTATCGAAGATTAACTGGCTTTGTGGCGTCATTCTACTCATTCCAATAGTGTTGGTGCCTTAGGGCAGGTTGCCATTGTGTCACACTCCTATCAGACCTATTTCGGCTTTCCAGGATCAGATCTTAATCTTGATTGTGGATTGTGTGATCACGAGGTTCGCATCAGTTGGTATCAGAGCTAGGCTCCGAAACAAGGTCATATCCTTCTGTTATTTTTGTTTTTTTAGTGTTTGCGTCCATCTTCTTGTTCTTTGTGTCTGCGTCAACTAAGCCAAAAAACAAAACAAAAACAAAATAAAGATTATATTTCATCTTGTTACTATCTCTAATCATATCAGTATATTAAAAAGAAAGAGAGAGAGAGAGAGAGAGAGAGGGATTAGTTGAAATTTGAAGGATCATTCAATTTTTACCGTAGAAACACAACCCTTGGTGAACTATAAGCAAACCACCTCAGAATCAATTGAATCTTCATATTCAATCTATTAGGGCTGAAATCACATCATATGTCAAATTTGGGCTTATTCTAATATTGTTTTCTTGAGGTTTTATTTCGAGGTTCAATTTTATCGTAGAAACACAACTTTTAATGAACTATATGCAAATCAACTCAGAATCAATTGCAACTTCAAATTCTGTCTATTGGTGGTGAGATCGCAACATATGTAAAATTTGGGCTTATTTTGATATAGTTTGCTTGAGGTTTTAATTCGAGGTTCAATTCTACCGCAGAAACACTATTCTTAATGAACCATAAGCAAACCACCTTAGAATCAATTGAAACTTCATATTATGTGAATTGGGGATGAGATTGCACACCTTTTCTAATGAAGACACGGATGTTTTATGGTTTCATTTCCTTTTTTATCTTTATATTAACATTTTGTTAATGAAGACAATTCCTTTACGCAACAAGGCTATATATATTTCATCATGCAAAAATATTCACAAGTTCACCAACGAAACTACCAGAATTGGGATTTCTGATACTGAAAAGGATCAAATTTCTACAAAATGAGCCGGTTCGTCCATATATAAAATATATAAAGAAGTAACCATCTAATAGGTGGCCCAGTGGTAAGAGCTTGGGACTAAGAGGTTTGTACCCCCTGCGGTCTCAGGTTCGAGCCCTGTGGTTGCTAATATGATAGCCACTAGAGACATACATGGTCGTTAACTTCAGGGCCCTTGGGATTAGTCGAAGTGCGTACAAGTTGGTCCGAACACCCACGTTAATAAATATATATATATATATATATATATATATATAAAGAAGTCACAATGCCGAATACGACAACACCATTCGTCATTTTATTGGATTGGGAACTGAGCGCACCATGTAAAAGTGTAAATGGAGCTTGCTCATAAACTTAATTTTTCCTTTCTTTTTTCTTTGGCTAAATTGTTTTTTTCTAAATTAATAATAATACTCAACCAGCAAATATTCACTGAACTAATTTTCTAATTATTTTTTCAATTTACTCTTAAACAATAAAATCAATAAAGAAACATATAAAATAAAGACAGAAAAACCCTAACCCATCTTCATTATCTTTTTACAACTTCTAGCTCTAAGTTTGCAAGTCATAAAAGAAAAGGCAAATAAAAAAAGTCCCATAAACCCATACAACAAATCTAAATTGAAAATTCTAACTAAATATATTTTGTTGCTGTTGCTGATGCTGATGATGTTTGTGCAATTGCACGAGCACGAGCTATTGCTTGTGGTGGCTACTTATGGTGCTGCTACTGGTGACTAGATCTGTTACAATAAATTAAATGGGTTTTTACAGGTGCAATTTGCAAGAATATTTTGAATTTATTTTTCTAAAAATGATGATTCTATATATATATTTCAAATATTATTGATAATGACGTATATTAAAAAATTGAATATTTCTTTCTACATTTTTTTTTTATCATTACTAATAAAGATAATAGAGACATCGATTTTGTTCTTACCTGGTTACTTGTAGAGAGTCCAACATCATAAACCATGGTGAGATCAGTCTTGAAAAGTCCAAATGATCGCTCAGAACCAGGTCCAGGTTTCAAGTCTTCGTCATAAAGAGCAAAGAGGTATGTATCCACCGATTTTCCCGGCATGAGTGGAGTGCCCACCATCGATCGAAGGTGTGCAATCAAATTGCCATTGTAAGCCTTGGCATTCTCAATGCTTGGCCCTACGTCGCTGTCATCTCCTTTAAATGGCCATCCAGTCTCAGCCACCACAATCTCAACATTCTTAAATCCCATAGAATTCAGGTGCAGAATAAAGCGCATCCACCGCAATTGATTAAACCACTTGTCAGTAGCATTTTTATTAGATCATCTATTGATACAAAATTTTCGCACTTGCAATTTGATTTACTCTCACCTGAGCATCGAACATGTTCATGTACTTGATCTTAGTGTTTCCATCCATTCGTCCCTGCATTCGGCTGGAAAAGGCAAAAAGCGAGAGTCTCGGGCCTTGTATCGCTTCGTAGGCAAAGTAAGGGTAGGGATTGATTGCGAAAGGCGAACCATTCGCACGATTAAACTCCAACAAGGCCTTCATCAGATCCCCATAACTTGGATCAAAGCTTCCGGAAGAAGGTGGCTCAGACTGCTTAAGCACTCCCATCGTATGAACTGTGGACACCTTAATTTTACCCCCGAGCGATGCATCATTTAGAGCATTCTGTACATTTTGCATTGCTGGTAAGAGCTTGTTCATGAGATTCTGGTCATTGGAAGTCATGACCCCGTTGCCAACAGTGATGAGGATGATATTGCTAGCTGGATAGAAGGGAAGCACGTTTGTGTTGATCCAGCTCTTGGCAAAATTGGGATCAGAGGCTAGTCCTGGAATGTCACCATTTGCAGTGCCGATGACAATTCCAATTCCGGTGTTGGCTAAGGCTTTGATTATGGCGGGGTCCGATCCATATAATCGGACCTTTTGGATTGAAGTGGATTGAAGAAGCTTTGCGGTGGATGATGGTGGTGGAAGGTTGTCCGCAACTTGGCCATAGTTTATACCGATGAATGATTGCGAGTCTGCACAGAAAGCAGCAAAATTTAAAGCAGATGATCAAACATCAATTTTTAAACGACAAAACAGAACACCAACATTTTTTGTTTTCTTAGACTGAAATGAAGACAACTTAAATTCTTTAGAAATGGAAGGAGGTAATTAAAATAGAAAGAGACGCAAGCTTACTTGAGATTTTTACAATGCGTAAGAAGGAAAGGAGTAGGAATGCAACAGTATAAGGAAGCACCACCATGGCTAAGGAGGAGCGGTTTCTATTCTGCATTTTTGAAACTCGAGTGGTATTAAATATGGAATATGCTACAAGTCGAGGGCAGAAGCGTAAAGATGACTTCGGATATATTCTTATTATAGAATATGGGTGGTGAAAATCTAGAAACCAATTAGAATATATTACTTTTAAAATATTATAAAAATATAAAACGTAAAAGCACTAGATCTTGTTGTTAATAGAGATGTAAAAAAGATAATTAGTTGCCTCCTTTTCATTTGCTGCTTCCTCATCATCTGCTGCCTCTCCCTTATCAGCTTGTGATTATTTAAATATATTTAAACGTTGTTTGCTGTAGCTGTAACTCATAAATTATAGGATTCAGTTGTAACTTTTCTAGTTTGTAGGTTTTTCAAACATTTCTGATTTGTATTTATACGGGTGCTTTATCAATGAGAAAGTTAAGCTTTTGCAATATTTTATGGTATCAGAGCTGAATCAGAGGGAACAAATTTCATTTTTCTTTCCGCTTCCCCCTCTCTTAACTTCAGCAACAGCCATGGCTTCTCCTTCTATTCAAAACACAAATGACTCTCATAACACCCTTATTAGTTTTAATGTTATTGCTCAAACCCCTCTCAAACTCACCTCCTCAAACTATCTGTCATGGAAACTACAATTCCAAACTCTTTTTATTGGATATGACCTCTTAGGATATATAGATGGCTCTAAGCCATGTCCCTCTGCCACTCTCACCCTGAATGAAACAACCAACTCCAATCCTGCTCACACTCTTTGGATTCGACATGATCAATTAATTTTAAATGCAATCATTGGTTCCATCTCTCCTGCCATCATACCATTTATTGCACAAGCAAAAACAGCTCATGAAGCATGGACTATCCTGGCCACCACCTACGCTCAACCTTCCCGAGGTCGCATAAAAAAAACCAAAAGCCAACTCAAAATGCTCACCAAAGGCTCTGATAGTGTCACTGCCTTTCTGCAATCTATCAAAGCCAAAGCTGATGAACTTGCTTTTCTTGGAGCACCACTAGATGCAGAGGATCTCACTGACAAAATACTTGATGGCCTTGGTGATGAATACAAAAAACTCACCCGTGCTGTCCAAGCTAGAGACATGCCTATTACATTTGAAAAATTACATGAAAAGCTACTCAATTTTGAGGCCACGGTCATCCCCTCCAAACCGGATTTCCTTCAGTTTCCTGCCACAGCTAATCCCACAAATAGAAATTCAGCACCTTGGCGCTTCCCCGCACCATCACGTCCTCCTGCATGGCATCCTAATAATAGTAACCACAACAGGTACCCTCCTATGCCATCCAGTGGCTCATTCACACCCCAAGGTACTCGTCCCTCTCGACCATACTTGGGATTTTGTCAAATTTACAGGATCCAAGGACATACTGCTCAAAGATGTCCCTCCTTTTGGCTAGTTCCAGTCATCTCACCAAGAAATTCTTCTCCTACTTCACCCACTCAATCTGCCACACCATGGCAACCCAGGGCCAATTATGCATCCAATGCTCCACGTCAGACATTCTGGCTCCTTGACAGTGGAGCATCTCACCATGTTACAGCTGACCTGGACAATCTCTCCATGCATACTCCTTATACTGGTTCTGATGACATTATGATCGGTGATGGCTCGGGTCTCTCCATAACTCATACCGGTTCTTCCTCTCTTCACACCTCTCACAATACATTTTCTTTGAATGATGTTCTGTGTGTCCATACAATGCAAAAGAATCTTATTTCCATTTCTAAATTCTGTACCTCCAATCATGTTTCCATTGAATTCTTACCAACTACTTTTCTTGTCAAGGACATTCGCACGGGGGTAACACTTCTGAAGGGCAAAACTAAAGATGGCGTGTATGAGTGGCCGGTATCTTCACCTTCACTTGCTTTTTCCAGCATCAAAACATCTTTATCCGAGTGGCACCAAAGATTAGGACATCCAGCTATCAATATTTTAAAACAAATTGTTTCCAAAAATAAACTTGAATTTTCTTCTTCATTTTCCAGTAATTTTTCATGTAATGCTTGTCTGAGTAATAAAAGTCACAAATTATCATTTTCCCAATCCATAGTTATGTCTTCTCAACCTCTTGAAACTATCTATTCTGATGTTTGGACGTCTCCACTTATATCTCATAATGGATTTAAATATTATGTCATATTTGTGGATCACTTCACCAGATATATTTGGTTCTACCCTCTTAAGCAAAAGTCAGATGTCATTGTTGAAAAACATTTTGATAAACCCATTAAGACTCTTTATTCTGACAATGGTGGGAATATATTTCCCTTGCTCATTTTCTTTCAATTAATGGTATTTCTCATCTCACTACACCACCTCACACTCCTGAACACAATGGATTTTCTGAACGTAGACATCTTCATATTGTTGAAACAGGACTAGCCTTACTCTATCATGCATCACTTCCTCTAATTTATTGGCCTTCCGCATTTGCCACAGTCGTTTATCTAATAAATTGATGCGAACCTCGTGATCACGTGGTCACGCAACCCACACGCAAAGACACCAATTCCCGGAAGCCAAGTAAATCAGGTTTGATAGGAGTGTGACACAAAGATAACTTGTACCTAGGCACCAAGCACTATTGGAAACGGAGACCCCCACCCAACGAATATTGATTCGCGAACGAGAAGTATAAGGATGACGCCACGAAGACAGTTGTTCTTTGATAAGTCGTTTTCAGTTCTTTAGAGAATCGTGGAAGGGAGATTATCTCACCAACACACACACACACACACAAAGTGCGGCGAACAAGAAGTTTTATTAATCTGAATTGTCTAACTTACATGTCTGGTTATGCCTTTATTTATACTAACTCTAGACTTAAATAAACCCTAATGGACCCCCCTTAGGTGGACTTATATTAAGCCCACTTACAATTGACCCAAATAAGTAATAATAACCTAAAGACTAAGAAGAAAATAATAAAAATAATAAAAATCCGATAATTACCATCCTAAATATGCTAGAATCAAATTTGTCACCATTAAGAAGTCCCAAATAGACTAGGAAATCTGATATGAAGGTAGAATTTATTCTGAAGTCTTCTTTCCTTTTTGTAGCTAGGATGAATAAGGAATCCTTGTAAGAAAAGGATTCGAACATTTATGAATCCTTGCCACACATGGAAACTATGTTGCAGCCCATTAAAGATCTTTGGAGAATTAGGAGATTCCCAAAATAAGCTGCCACATCCTTTTAGGAAAAGAATCCTAGCCAAATAGGAAGTCCACAAGTCAAAAGGAAGTAAATAACAAAATTCGTATAGCCTCTGTTGACCCGTGTTTCGATGCCTTCCCGAACTCCGATTGACCTGAAATTTTAAACCCAGGTAGGACAACATGTCTGGAGACTCCACATAAAATTTCAGCTTGATACAACGGTCGGATTGAGAATTATGACTATTTCCGTAAAACTGGATAGGTGCACTTTTTACGTCAAAATCCGAATTTGACCTTGCCTGGATCGTATCATTTCCTCTCTCTTCAAGATGATTCATCCTCGAATCACCAACAAGTTGAATGGACAATTCCTTAGCCTCTTTTTGAAGCCTTTAGAGTTCTTTTCTTGCCAACAATCGTCGCCAACAACTTTGGATGAAAGTTGCAGCCGTTCTATTTTGTATATCATCATTGGAGCCTTTTTTCTCCTCTCTTTACGAAGCTTTTCGGGCATTGAGTGCTGCCATTAACACATCAAGTTCTTGCTTCATCTCCCCTAGAATACGGGATAGACTCTTGGATTCTTTTTTTAGAACATTAATCTCTTTATTTCTCTCGCTTTGATACCGCCTCTCCTTTTGAATCCTCCTTTTCTTTTGCCATAACACCTCATCAAAATACATGAAATCCCTTTGGTTTCTAGGCTGCCAAAAACCTTCCCGATAGCCTATGGTCTCATCCTTAAAACCACCATCACCAATATCATCAACATCCTCCCTAAAATCCTCATAATCAGCCCACATTGGCCTTTCAGCTCCACTGCCATTGTTAGATTTGTGTTCAGCCCCAACCTTTCTCATGTCTTGGGTACATGTCCCAGCCATGTTTCCATGTTTTCCCACTCAAGTCTGTCACACACGTTCCCCATCACGAAATTCATTCTTTCCATCATCTTCGTCATGGTTTGCAATTAGAATTTAAGTTCTACATCGTGAGGGGGTGTTGTGTTGTTTTGATCTGACATGATAGTACCTGCAAAAATTGGTTAGTGGTAAAAAAAAATTATCCTCACGTCGCTCGTGTTTCGCTCAAACACTCTTAATATCCTCACTCGCTCACACCTCTCGTCTCACCTTCTTGCGGTTCTTGCAAAACTGAAACCAACACCAAATAGAACCAACTTGGCAGCGCAATCCAAATATATATATGACTCAAGAAGCAATAAAAACTAGAAAACAAGCAAAACGAAACTGCGATGATAGTCTCGCAAGTAGCAAGCGAGTCTATCCGAAATATGAACGAAACTGAAGACTCGAATAAAAACAGAAAACAAAAATATGAAAAATCATGAAACAACACCCAAATATGTTGGATATGATGAAAATCAACTGCAAAAAATGAAAACAATAGAAAGCAAGTTAATTTCAAAAGTTGACGCAAAACAGACTCGTTGACGACGAGTTAAGTCCGAATCTGGAACCTAAAGTAAATGATGTCCAATTGAGTTAAAATTTTAGATATAGTGCGATATCAACCCAAATAGACAAAATATAAAGTTTTAGTAATTTACAACAAGGTTCGATATACTGACGCAAAAACATTATGAATTAGACCCGATTAGACCCGAATTTGAAACCCAAAGCAAACAATATCCAATTGACCCCAAATTTGACATGTGGTGCGATTAGGACCCCAGTAATTAGAGTATCAAATTTGAGCTAATTCCGAGTTGATTTGATCCAATGTTCTCTTGTTTAGTTTTCTGCGGCAGAATCCAATAAACGTCTTTTTGAACGATTTTTTTTTGCTTTTATCTTTTTTTATGCTACTGATATATTTTGAACAATAACAGAATGAAATAGATAAAAAAAAAAAATTTTGATATGCTGCAAAATCAAGGAGAAGAAGAAATTGGACACTAAGGAATTTTTGCGGAAACAACAAGAAACGAAAATTTCAGAAGGATATAACCTGATTAATGGAGCCAAGCTCCGATACCAAATGATGCGAACCTCGTGATCACGTGGTCACGCAACCCACACGCAAAGACACCAATTCCTGGAAAGCCAAGTAAATCAAGTTTGATAGGAGTGGGACACAAAGATAACTTGTACCTAAGCACCAGCACTATTGGAAACGGAGACCCCCACCCAATGAATATTGATTCATGAACGAGAAGTATAAAGATGATGCCATGAAGACAGTTGTTCTTTGATAAGTCGTTTTCAGATCTTTAAAGAACCGTGGAAGGAAGATTATCTCACCAACACACACACACACAAAGTGCGGCGAACAAGAAGTTTTATTAATCGAATTGTCTAACTTACATGTCCGGTTATGCCTTTATTTATACTAACTCTAGACTTAAATAAACCCTAATGGACCCCCCTAAGGTGGACTTATATTAAGCCCACTTACAATTGACCCAAATAAGTAATAATAACCCAAAGACTAAGAAGAAAATAATAAAAATAATAAAAATCCGATAATTACCATCCTAAATATGCTAGAATCAAATTTGTCACCATTAAGAAGTCCCAAATAGACTAGGAAATCTAAGATGAAGGTAGAATTTATTCTGAAGTCTTCTTTCCTTTTTGTAGCTAGGATGAATAAGGAATCCTTGTAAGAAAAGGATTTCCGAACATTTATGAATCTTTGCCACACATGGAAACTATGTTGCAGCCCATTAAAGATCTTTGGAGAATTAGGAGATTCCCAAAATAAGCTGCCACATCCTTTTAGGAAAAGAATCCTAGCCAAATAGGAAGTCCACAAGTCAAAAGGAAGTAAATAACAAAATTCATACAGCCTCTGTTGACCCATGTTTTGATGCCTTTCCGAACTCCGATTGACCTGAAATTTTAAACCAAGGTAGGAAAACATGTCTGGAGACTCCACATAAAATTTCATCTTGATCCAACGGTCGGATTGAGAATTATGATTGTTGCCGTAAAACTGGATAGGTGCACTTTTTACGTCAAAATCCGAATTTGACCTTGCCTAGATCGTATCATAAATCGTATGCCAACCCCAACCCTGCAGTTTTCTTCTCCATATGAACAGATTTTTTCCACAGATCCTAGTTACTCAAAACACAAAATTTTTTGTTGTTTATGTTATCCGTGGCTTCGACATATTCTGCTTATAAACTTGACACCCGCTCCAAACCATGTGTGTTCATTGGGTACTCTTTAAGTCAAAGTGCCTATTATTGCCTTGACCCATCCACTTCCAAAATATACATTTCCAGGCATGTTAAATTTTTTGAAAATGTCTTCCCTTTTAGTCATCTCTCTGCTCCTGCCTCTAGTTCTCCATTCCATCATATTGCTACTTGGATTCCACCGCCACTTCACATTCCCATCCTACCTTCAGTACCGCCACTCACTCCGTCATCTGTAGTTGACGCCCAGCAGCAATCTCCCAGTGCAATTTGCTTGCCACCACACCTGCCTGACAATACCACTCAGTTTTCACCAGCATCTCATCCCTCTTCACTTTCATTTAACCAGGCTGCTCCAATCTCTACCTCGTCAACACCTGATCCTTCACTCACTGCCTCCCCTTCCCAACAGTCACCACCTCAGCCTCGGCCACAACCAACTCACACCATGACTACTAGAGCCAAAAATAATATCCACAAACCTGTCACCAAAATGAACCTTCACACTCAATTAACCAACTGTCATCATCATGAACCGGCAAACTTCACCCAAGCCCTCAAAGATCATAAATGGCGTTAGGCCATGTCTGAGGAATATGATGCTTTAGTCAGGAATGGCACCTGGGCTCTAGTTCCATCGGCTAGCAGTTACAATTTAGTTGGGTGTAAGTGGGTGTTTCGTACTAAACGAAAATCTGATGGTTCTGTTGATAGGTTCAAGGCGCGCTTGGTTGCCAAAGGATTCCATCAACGTCCGGGAATTGACTACCACGACACATTCAATCATGTTGTAAAGCCAACCACTATCCGGATTGTTCTTAGTATTGCAGTGAGCCGTGGTTGGACCTTGCGGCAACTTGACGTAAACAATGCCTTTCTTCAAGACTATCTATTAGAGAATGTATACATGTCTCAACCACCGGGATTTGTTGACATTGATCACCCCTCTTATGTCTACAAACTCAACAAAGCCATTTATGGCTTGAAACAAGCCCCTAGGGCGTGGTATCAAGAGCTTAAGACTTTTCTCCTACAGTTTGGTTTTCGCAATTCCTATCTTTGATACATCACTCTTTATATTTCATGCTGATGGCTACACAATGTATCTTCTTGTTTATGTTGACGATTTGATTCTTACAAGAGACCCTGAAACCAAAGTTAATCACTTCATTGCCATTCTTGCTCAACGCTTCTCTATCAAAGAACTTGGTCTCCTCAATTACTTTCTGGGCGTAGAAGTTATCCCAAACCAACATGGTTTGATACTCTCACAAAGAAGATATATCACAGACCTTCTCATTCAAACCAAGATGCAAGACGCCAAAGCTGTACTCACCCCCCTACCGATCAGTCCCGCTCTCACTCTCACATCAGGTTCCTCGCTTTCTGATCCCACTGAGTATCGCAAGGTTGTTGGCAGTCTTCAGTATCTGCTTATCACTCGACCAGACATTGCCTTTGCTGTCAACAAATTGTCTCAATATATGCACTGCCCTAAAACTAATCATTGGTCCTTTGTCAAATGGCTACTATGTTATCTTGTTGGCACTATTGATGATGGCTTACAACTCTACAAAGACTCAACACTCAGTTTACATGCCTTTTCTGACACTTCTCTCAGTTTACAAGCATTTTCGGACGCAGATTGGGCAGGGGACAAGGACACTTTTTGCTCCACTAGTGCTTACGTTGTTTATCTTGGTCAAAATCCAATCTCATGGTGCTTTAAAAAGCAACGCACAGTTGCTAGGTCTTCCACGAGAGGCGAGTATCGTTCCGTTGCCAATACAGCTGCTGAACTTAATTTTATTTGTTATCTCTTAACTGATCTTGGCATTTCGCTTCCCTTATGTCCTGCTATTTACTGTGATAATATTGGTGCCACTCAACTCTATTCAAATCCGATATTTCATTCTCGTATGAAGCATGTTGCCATAGATTTTCATTTTATCAGGGATCAAGTTCAAAGTGGCGTTCTTCGTGTGGTGCACGTCTCCTCTGAAGATCAACTTGCGGATGCTCTCACCTAGCCACTTCCACACCAACGTTTTCTTCAGCTTAAACACAAGATTGGAATTCTCTCCCGCGCTCCATCTTGAGGGGGCATAATAGAGATGTAACAAAGATAATTAGCTGCCTCCTTATCATCTGCTGCTTCCTTATCATCTGCTGGCTCTCCCTTATCAGCTTGTGATTATTCAAATATATTTAAACGTTGTTTGTTGTAGCTGTAACTCATAAATTATAGGATTCAGTTGTAACTTTCCTAGTTTGTAGGTTTTTCAAACACTTCTGATTTGTATTTATACGGGTGTTTTATCAATGAGAAAGTTAAGCTTTTGCAACATTTTAGTTGTAAGGTCGGATCTAAAAACATTAAGTCTGTCTACAACACTGGAGCCAACAATAATATTTCAAATATAATAGAATCTAATAGATAACTATGTTTTCAACATTTTTAAAATGTATTTGCAGTTGTTTTTTTTTCTTAGGACCATTAACCTGCCTTTTGGTTACGTGAAAAACAAGAGGGAAAGGCACATAACTCAAATCGATTGGAAAGTTATGGTACGATGACAAACACTTCAAAGCTAGCTTGTTGATGTATAGTTCCTCCAGCCCTAACAACTAACACCAAGCATTGTCACAACCATTACATCTGCTTATAAATTCTTTGAAGACAAGTTCTCCTTCCAAGTTTCACTACAAGAAAATTGATAAATACAAACGGAAATACCGAGAGAATATAATGAGGGAATTACTGTAGGAAAAAAAAAACAAAGCAAAAAAAAAATGATGGCATGTCATTTTTACTAACGGAATTCGTCGGTAAATTCTATCACATATGCAGGAAAATCCGTCGGTAAATTCGTTGGTAAACTGTGAACACTGTTCATCATGTCAATTACAAAGGGAATCACCGACGGAATTTTCCGTTGGTATTTTTCAGAGAGCTCCAGAATTGTTCACTTTCCAATTGCACTATTAATTGTTGTTCTTTACGGACAAAATCACTGACGGATTGAAAAGTCGTCGGTGTTATTTGGCGGTTTTTTGAAATAATTCAATTAATTTAAAATTTTCATTTAAATATTACAGACAGAATCACCAACAGATTGAAAAATCGTTGGTAATTGTTGGCGATTTCTGAAAACTTTTTACAAAATTGAAAATTTAAATTAAATATTACCGATGGAATTACCGACGGAATAATTAAAAAATATTAATATTCAATTATCCGTCGGTAAATCCGTTGCTAACACGCCCAATAAAAAGCCTGAATCCCCTTATTTCACAAGAGACAAACTCATTTTTTATTATTCTTCTTCTTCTTCTTCACTATATGTCAAAAAATCAATATCTATTTCTTTCTCTTCTTTTCTCTCTCATCTCCTTCTTTTTTCCTTCAAGCTCGGGTATGTCTTCTTCTTTTTTCTTCTTTTGTCCTCTTAGTTTTTTTTAATTAATATGCTTTACAAAAATTTTTCTCTCCTTAGCTTCACTTGCAACTACATTAAGGTAAGATTTTTTCTTTTTTCTTCTTTTTTCATGATTGTTTTCACTATATTTGTTTTTTATTTTATTTTTAATTGTTTTTGTTCTTAATAATTGTATAAATCTTGTTGTGAGCCTTTTTTTTTTCATAAGAGATCAAATTTTAGTTGATTTATTTATAGGATTTTTAAATTTTTAGCAATTCCAACTTCATTTTTTTCACATAAATTTTTTTAGTTGAATTTATTTTTTCGTTTTATTTATTTGTTGCAAATTTGTTTGAGTTGATTTTCTTATTCTTTTTTCCAAGCATTTTGAGTATATATTATAGAGTGTTGATTTATGTTAATTTAATTATTTTATAATTTTATTACTAACGGATTACCGACGGACAAAAAATTACCGATTAAAAATTTACTGACGGAGCATTTTTGTCAGTGATTTCATTGGTAAATTAATTATCGATGAAATATGTATCTTACGCTGACAGAAAAATTCCATCGATAAAACTGTTAAACATTGTAGTGTTTCAAAGCTTATCGGTAGAAATAAACATGCACAATACGTGGGCACAACGTAGATGACGTTGAAATAAACCGCGACCTCTAGATTTAGAAACGTGTGCTAAGTAAGTACGCTACAACACAAAATTATTATCATATGAATCAAATAAATGTATTGAACAATGAAGTACCAAAAGAAATCCAAATTGGAGGTCATTTTCATCCATCCATAACAACTACCAACTCAGCATGGGACATGCTAATAAATTGGCACAACCACATACTAGAAAACGGGTGGGAGAGAACTTTCCTTGTCTTTTATTGATGCCAATGCTTGAACCTTAATTACATTGAGTTCACTGAAAAGACAAGACATTATAAAAATTAATAATAATAAAATTGACGTTTAACTATCATAATTATTAAATTCAATCTAACTTGGTATGTTACTATGCAACCTTAGTTGAAACTATAAAAGCAGAGAATTAAAAAAAAAACATTATTCTAAATAAAAATAATAGATTTAAATTGACCCAATGAGTCATTATTCTCACCAGCATGCTCATCCTCCTCTTCACCCTCATGTTCTTCCGGTTCCTCTTCCATTTCCTCCTCTAGTAAATCACCCTGTTCCTCTTCACCAACATTCTCCTCCTCATGTTCTTCCTCCACTTCATCTAGAATAATAATTAACAACTATGTTAAGAACTATATAATAATCTCTATTATTTTTTTCTTATAATTTTGAAGATGTATTGTTATTTTATAAAATGTGTGTTTGAGAGTGCGTATGATAAGTTTTTTTTTATGAAACTCACATAAAGAAATAGGAAAAAGTATGGAAAACTTGCTTTTAATTGTCGCACCCGACATCGCGACAGCCTTAAAAATCATTGATCAAATTCAAAAAGAACAGATATCTAGCATTTTGTTCTTTTAAGAGAAAATGTCTTGTTTAAGGAGTCGTCACCTAGTATTATGGTCACTAAGAACCCTAACTGGTCAACAGAGATTCTATGGTACGGGATTGGTTACGTAAAAGGGAAGATATTATCACCCTTTAAACGTTCTGCCTGAGGCAGACTGCATTGCTAATTTTGTCTTAAATTGCTAAATATTTATTGGTTTATGCTCTGATAGTTTACTTGCAATATTCCTGACTCTGGCGCCAGTGAATATTCAACTACGAATAATTCCAACTCTGGCGTTGGTAAATATTACGTAGCTATAAAATAAATTTGGATCAATATTTTTATACCTAACTCTGGTGTCAGTGAATAACAAATAAAATAAATTTATTTTTACACATGCACATATTTTTTATTTTTCTAGCTAAATAAAATAAAATATAATGAATAAAAATAATATAAATTTAAACCGGTATTTTTATTCCTGACTCTGGCGTCAGTGAATAAACCAATAAATTTATGTTATTTTTATTCATGTATACACATCTTTTATTTTTTATTTTTTCTATTTTTTCTACTTTTTTATTTTTTATTTTTTATTTTTCAATTATTTTTTATTTTTTTATTTTTTTTGGGCTGGATTGGACCCCGCCGGCCCAGCCTGGTCACTGGCCCAAGCCAGTGACGCGGCTGGGCAAAGGCACACACCACGCGTGCGTTCAAAAGTTAATTAAATCCAAGCTGCACAGTAACTTTACAATGAAAAATGGAAGAGAAAGGAACGAAAACAAACTTACCTGATCTGCAGACGTTGCTGGAGGCGATGAAGACGATGGGGATGTTGATGTTGGTCTCTGTGTCTCCTGCTTGCGTTTTCCCTTTGCTTCCCCTGTCTTTCTGTTTTGGACTTCTTCCTTTCCTTTTAACTCTGCTCGTCGCCCCGGTTATTGTGATGGAAGGGACGAAGACGATGATGAAATGTTGGTTCTTTCCTGTGTATTTATTTCCTGGGCTTTCCTCTCTCTCTAATGGTTTTTTTTTTTCGTGTTTTCTCCTATGGTTCTTCTGCTCGTCCGTCCTCTGTTTCCTCGGTTTTTTTCCCTTGGTTCTGTGATTCCTTTTCAGTCCAATTCCCCTGGTTTTTTCGTGTCCCTCCTCTCTGCCTCTGTTCTCAAAGAAAGAAAGAAACGCTCTGGTTCCTGTTGCTCGCAGTTGCAGAAGACGATGACAGTGTAGAAGGGCTATCCCACCAACATTGCCACTGCCTTCTCTCTTCTGTTTTGTTTTTCTTTAACTCTCCCTTCTCCCTTTTCTTTCCTTACGCTCTCCCTCTCCCTGTTTTCTTTTTTTCGTCTCCGTCTTTTTGTTCTCTGCCGTTCGTGGCCTTTTTTTTTTTTTTTAGTCCCTCGGTTCTGCCCTTTTCCTCCCCTTCGTTGCTTTGTTTTTTCTTTAACCTCCTCTGTTTCCTTGAGAAGAAACAGAGGAACGAAAGTCTGTTTATTTTCTCCTCTTCCCCGGTTCTGTGATCACCAGTGGCTTTTCGGTTATGCCCCCTCCCCTCATTTTTTGTGGCCTTTCGTTCTCTGGCTTTTATAGCCAGAGAACAATGCCGTTTCATCCATTGATTGCAGGTGTAATGGTGGCGGCGGCCGGCTGAACCGTTGAGGGAGATGAACAGTGTCTAGAAACAGCACCGTTTTTGTGTTTAATGGTTATTTTCATTTTGGCCCTTGAAGTTTTAAAAGTTTTGTAATTAAGCCCCTCATTTAAACTGTAATGGGCCCCCTGCATTTGCGCGCCATTTTCAATGTAGTCCTTGGATTTTAATTTTGCAATTTTGACCCCCAATTAACCCCAAACTTTGCTATTTCTTCAATTAAGTCCCTGATTTCATTAATTTAATTAAATCCAAGTCCAATTAAGTCTCAAAACTTATCAATTATCCAATTAAACCCTTGATTTGATTAATTAAATTAATTCGAAACTTAATTAAGTCTCAAAACTTATCAATTCTTCAATTAAAACCTTGATTGGATTAATTAGATTAATTTCAAAGTTTAATTAAACTTCAAAACTTCCAATCATGTTGCCCTTAACCTAAATTTTAATTCATTCTTTATTTATTTCATTTTACTTGTTTTTCATCATTATTATTTTTTCATCATCATTTTTTTTTATCCTTTTCAGTAAATAATAAATAAAATAATAATAATAATTAAAATAAAAGGGTCAAAAATTGGGTTATGACATTAATGATGATGTTTTGTGCATTAAAAGGGTTGTATATTATAAAAATAAAAACTATGAAAACTCACACAAATATAGGAAAGTGCAAAGTTAACCCAAGTTTGGTAAAATTTGGGTTTTAGTTGTTTGATGAGATGTCTTTCTTGCCAGTGAATGACTAATTTATTAAGAGATCTAGACAAGAGACAATTTCCCTTGTTGATGTTTAGTGTATACAAATCAAAGCTCAAACCAATTTTCAGAAGTTTACATAGCAATTTGATCTATGGATTTCACACCAATAACCCTTCGTGAGTCTCGGAAAAGAGGAAACCTTCTCGTCTTCTCCGTTTCACTTGTAGGATTGAAGGGTGGAGAATGCTTTTCAGTTTTCAATACTTCTTTTCAACATGAACTTGGCCCCTAACGATCTACATACAGGATTTCAACGTCATCTACGTTGTGCCCACCACGTATTAATTAGTAAGTTCAGATAAAGGAAAATTGTGCATGTTTATTTCTACATAGAAGCTTTGAAACTTGGAAGGATAACTTGTCTTCAAAGAATTTATAAGCAGATGCAATGGTTGTGACAATGCTTAGTGTTAGTTGTTAGGGCTGGAGGAACTATACGTTAACAAGCTAGCTTTGAAGTGTTTGTCGTCGCACCATAACTTTCCAAGGACTTGGATCGATTTGAGTTCTCTGCCTTTCCCTCTTGTTTTCCACATAGCCAAAAGGCAGGTCAATGGTCCTAAGAAAAAAAAAAAACAACTACGAATACACTTTAAAAATGGTTGAAAGCATAGTTATCTATTAGATTCGAATATATAGGATTAAACCAATGCAATAAAAAAAATTAATGAGCAGAATAATTAATCGGTTCGGTTTTTATAAAAGACAAAATTAATATACAATAAAACTGGAAAGAGATCAAAATAATAATTAGAACTAGATGGATTTTGAAGAGACTTGGTAGCACAATCTTGTCAGTTTGATCGATTTTGGTTTATTTTTTTTTAGTAATATTCACTTTGTTTCGCAAATCGGCATTTCATCTTCCCTTGAGTTTACGCAAACTGGTTTTTCATCTTCCCTTTAGTTTCTTCAACTTGGTATTTCATCTTCTTTTCAGTTTCTGCAACTTGGTATTTGCGTTCTATTTCTGTAATTTTTTGTTTTGGAGTATCATATAACTTCGAGAAGATATTTGTTTAGGTTTTGCGATATTTGTTCAGTTTCGTAATTTGATATTTTGTTTTTCGCTGCTTTTGCATTTCGGTTCTCGTAATTGTTGATTATTGCTACTTAAAGAGATAATTCAATTCAATCTGTGAGTGTGAGGTTGGATAGGAAGAACTATTCGTATTGGAGTTATGTAATGTGAAATTTCTTTAAGGGTAAAAAGATGTAGGGATATGTTAGTGAAACCTATGTGGTACCTAAGAATACTGAGAAAGGAGATGTTGCTTTGATATATGCATGGGAAGCAAACAATGCAAAGATAATTACTTGGATTAATAATTTTGTTGAGCATTCCATGGGTACGCAGTTGGCGAAGTATGAGACAACAAAGGAGGTTTGGGATCATCTGTAAAGGTTATTCAAGCAATCAAATTTTGCAAAGCAGTATCAATTAGAGAATGATATATGAGCTCTCACCAGAAGACTGTAGTATTTAGGAGTTCTATTCTGCAATGACAGATCTTTGGGATCAATTGGCTTTTACAGAATCTGCAGAATTAAAGGCATGTAGTGCCTATATTGATCATAGGGAATAATAACGATTGATACAGTTTTTAACAGTAGTTCGTAGTGATTTTGAAGGATTCAGAGGTTCAATTTTACATCATTCTCCACTGTCTTCTGTTGACTCTGTTGTGAGTGAGTTATCAAGTTGAATAAATATGTCTCCATTCTTATTTTGAAAAGGGAATTCTTTCTGCTTCAAATTCATCTGTACTAGTTGTAACGACCCGGCTTTCTAAGCCCAACAATAGTAATTTTTATATATATATATATATATTTAATACACCTGGTGCCGGTAATCAAAGAACTTGAATCCTTACATCATCAAAATACAACCCATACAATCAACCGTTCATTCAAAAGCGAATCTTACACAAACACATAATATTAATGTTGCATGATTTGAAATTCATATTAAAAATATATATACATGGACATGAGTTTGCATTCTTATACTACTAATAGCCATCACAAATTTTAAACAAAAAGGATCTAATAAAAGTTATACATTCAAGTACATTGATCCCTACAAAGTACATTGTGAGTTAGAATGCATCTACTTAATTCTTTGCAAAAGTAGGTTCCCGTGTATCGGGTATCCTAGACATCTCGTTGGTGTGACGTCCTATGACAGTACAAAACATTTAAGAGAAAACAAATACTTAATAATAATAATAATAATGGTAACTAACGGCCTAGCAATTAAATAAGCATTAACATTTATAATTTCTTCATGTATTTGATGTAACAATTAGTAGTACATATAGATACACAAGTTTTCAAATGCCATTCGCGAAACTAGTCGTTTATTTGTCCGGCTATCCATCCGGATTCCATAGCGATAGGCTGCGTCAGCGCCAATCCTAGAATCGGCAAGAAACTACATCATTGCCGATCAAGGAATCGGCGAAGAACTGGTCATTGCCGATTTTCAGATCGGCGACGGCGAAGATCTATCATTGCCGATCCAAAATCGGCGGAAGCTGCGATCGCATGCCGATTTCTGATCGGCGGCGGAAACTAGGTCGCCGATTTACGTATCGGCGGCGAATCTTTCGTCGCCGATCGAGATCGGCGGCGGAGCTGCGTATTGCCGATCCACAATCGGCGGCGAAATCATCCCTTTTTAACCGGCCATCCATTCGGACTCCATTAGCCAAAGCTAATCATTCTTTGTCCCGCCATCCATTTGGATGCCATTAGCAAAGCTAATCACTCTTTTGTCCGGCCATCCATTCGGATGCCATTAGCCAAAGCTAATCACTCTTTGTCCGGCCATCCGTTTGGATGCCATTAGCGAAGCTAATCACTCTTTTGTCCGCCATCCATTCGGATGCCATTAGCAAAGCTAATCACTCTTTGTCCGCCATCCGTTTGGATGCCATTAGCCGAAGCTAATCACTCTTTTGTCCGGCCATCCGTTTGGATGCCATTAGCCAAAGCTAATCACTCTTTTGTCCCGCCATCCATTCGGATGCCATTAGCGAATCTAATCACTCTTTTATCAACAATTAAGCGTTCGACAATTTAATATCGGTTCTAACAATATGGTAGTACTCAAGTTAAAATATTCCAAGATTCAACGTATGAAAAAGAAAGGTGCAAGTCACCTACCTGTTCCACACGTGGGTCGTTCTGTCTTGATGATGGTCCAATCCCATTGCACCCACGAGGCATCAATGGTCACAAATCAGCACAGTTGTATTTATTTTATTTTTGAATCACATTCATCATCACACTTATTTCAATAGTTCACATGTTCACATTAAAGTGTTCCCTATTTTACACCATCATATCATGAAATTGTTATTAGCATTTAAGTCATTCCTGCCTAGGAGGCTTATTGTAGGAATCGGCGAGAACCGGTTCATTGGGCGGCTTAATTCGGCAGCGAGACGAGCCCGGTTCTGGCCGGGCGCCCAATTCGGCGCCGAGAACGGGTTCGCCGCATTGACCGGTCGGCGAGCGAATCGCACCGCCTGTTGGCGCCACGGTTTATTTAGCGCACAACGCACAACTCGGCGCGAATATCACTTCGGCCGCAGGAGGTTCGGCGCGGCGAAAGCAGAATTTCGCGCGCAACACACAAATCAGCGCGAATATCAAATCGCTGCCAGGAGGTTCGATTGCGTCGCCGAAACAGAATTTCATTGCGCAACACACAAATCGGCGCGAATATCAAATCGTTGCAGGAGGTTCGATGCGTCGCTGAAACAGAATTTCATTGCGCAACACACAAATCGGCGTGAATATTAATTCACTGCCAGGTTCGATTCGCGCGGAAAACAGAATTTCCTGCGCAACACACAAATCGGCGCGAATATCAAATCGCTGCGGGAGGTTCATTGCATCAGCGAAACAGAATTTCATTGCCCAACACACAAATCGGCGTGAATATTAATTCGCTTGCAAGAGTCGATTCTTGCGGCAAATAAAGAATTTCCCATTGCGCAACACACAAATCGACGGCGAATATCAAATGCATGCGGGAGGTTCGATTCAGCGAAATAGAATTTCATTGCGCAACACACACAAATCGGAGCGAATATTAATTTGCTGCAAACACAGTTCGATTCACAAACAGAACACATTAATTGCGCAACACACAATCGGGAGCATCAATTTCAGCACAATCATCACGGTAGAACACATTAATTCCAAGCAACAAACATCACGTGAGAACACATTAATTCCAGCAACAACATCACATTAATTCCAGCAACAACATCACAGTGAGAACACATTAATTCCAGCAACAACATCACGTGAGAACACATTAATTCCCCCTAGTTAAAGCCGGCCCTCTACCATGATTTGTTAGATGTTCGAAATTGACTTTATTTCACTTTTGTTTGCTTGTTCTCTTGGTTAATTTCGGCTTCCTTCACAACCGGCTTAGGTCTTAGATCAATTCTTTTCTTATGGTTTTTTCTTCTTCATTTTCGTTTTTGATCTTACGGGGAGAGGAAGAGAGTTTCATGGCCGATACCTTCCGAATTTAACTAAGTTTGAGGAAGGTTTGACACTATTCAATTTCGTTGGTTCTCCTCCTTCTTTTTCCTCTCACGTTTTTTCCGGCTCTCTTTTTCCTCTCCTCTATCACGTTGCCCACTCCTCTCTCAAGGTCTCATCTCTCACTCACAAGTTCACAAAGTAATCTCTGCGGTCGATTTACGTTTGTTGTGAAAGGGGAAGGGAAGAACATGACATGCAGTTCTTGGATTTGGAAGAAGATGGGTCATTCTCTCTCCCCTCTTTGTATTTATACTACCCATCCAATGAAATGGGTTGTTTGGGGGTTGGTTTAGGTGTGTCCTTATCCTTGTTTGGTTTATCTAAAACCAGTTTTACCCCTCCCTCCGGCTCGCGTCCTTGTTCATTTGAGAAATCGCGGCGAAAACCGCATCGTGGCGATTTCTCGTCATCGGCGGACAAAACGTCGGCCGCGATCAAGAAATGGGTAGCGAAATGTGTCGCTACCGATTTCTGTATCGGGAGTGAAGGCTGCGTCGCTGCCAAGTCCAGAATCGGCAGCGAAAACTGCATCGGCCCAGTCCCAGATCGGGAGCGAGCGCATCGTTGCCGATTACGCATCGGCGGCAGCTGAAATGCATGCTGCGATTTCTGCAGCGGGCAAGCAAAAACTGCGTCATTGCCAATTTCTACATCGGCATGCGGAAACTAGGTCGCTTGATTTGACGTATCAGCGGTCGATTCAGGGACCGGCAAGCAGCGTCATTTGCCGATTGAGAATCGCGGCGGAGCGCATCATTGCCGATTTCTGCATCAGCAGCGAAAACTGCATTCATCATCATCCCTCTCTCTCTAAATATATATATATATTTTTTCCTTTGGGTGTTTACATTCTCCCCTCCTAAATATGAATTTCGTCCTCGAAATTTAAGAAGTTTTCACACTCCATACCCGGTAGATCAAATAAAGTGGGGTACTTTTTTCTCATCTCGGCTTCCCTCTCCCAAGTTTCTTCTTCTACTTGAGCATTTCGCCATAAGATTCTAACGATGGGGATCTTTTTGCTCCGCAACTCCTTCACTTCTTGATCTAGTATCCGTATGGGCCTCAATTCCAATGTTAAGTCTTCCTTGACCTCTACTGGGACCTGGGGTAGAACTCGGGCGGGGTGATTAGTACTTAAAAGTGTATTTTTATCAAGGTTTTATATCATCATTTTGCACTTGAAGTATCAATAACTCCTTAACTAAAGCATGTTTTATAATAACATATCTAATAATATAAGATACCTTTAATTTATGGTAAATGTTCATCTTAAATGCAGGCCTATCACATAAATGAAAGAATTGATTGATGAGTTGAAGTACTGCGAAATTGAAAGGACAAAGAGATGGCCAAACTTAGAAAAGAGATCTTGGTGCAGTCCAAACTGGAACACTGTTTGGTAATCGGGTCATATCTGGAGCTGTAGATCTCGGATTTAGGTCTACCTTATATGGATGGAAAGCTAAGACATAGGCCTACAACTTTCATGAGGAGTCCAAGATTTAAGAAGGCCGTTTTCAAGTCCAAATTGTAGCAACAACGAAGAAGTCCGAATCTGTCCTGCAGCCCGCATACACTGTTCAGTGTTCAGCCCATATCTCGAGTTCTAGAAGTCCAAATGATCTCAAAGTTTTACCCTGGAAAGCTGAGACAATTGCCTAGAACTTTCATGATTGAAGTTTGTTCAAATTATGACGTCATCAATGACGTTTTTAGCAGACAAGAAGATAAGAATTGTCATCAAGTCAAGATGTGGCCACCCATTCATCAATTAGTCAACAAATCAATAGTTCCGAATTTTGGCCTATAAAAGGAGGCATTTGCCATGTATTTAGGTATCTTGGTGTTCAGATCAAGATCATGCTCTTGCTTTCTCTCTTTGTATTGCTTATGCTTTGCTTTTATTAATATCAAGTTTATGCCTTTCACTTCCTTTCCTTTACTTAGTTAACTTTTATCTTACTTATGTTCTTATCTTGTTTATTTATGTTTCTTTCTTTCATTATGTCTAGCTAAGTTAATTATGTCAAGGTGAAAAGGGTACACTAATGGTGTAAGAATAAGTATAATATAAACTTAACATGGACCTTAATGTTGGACACTAACATGCTTTATATTTGTTATCTTGTTCACTTTTAATACTTTGCTTGTTAAATGGTTAATCTAGATTTATGTTGTATAACACTTGGTACAACAAATACTTGGCACTTTCATAGCCCATACTGTATGGTATAACCGACACCGAGCTATGAAAGGAACTTGATTTGTTGTTAACATAAGTTATAATCATGAATGCCCGACAACATTTACAAGTATTAGCATTATTCGAATAAGATAACTAATGTAATCATGTTAATAATTTATAATCGATTGGAACCTCCTTTGTGTGTGGTTTCCAATTGAATAAAAAGAGTTTATACTATACTTGTTTGAAATACCATTAGTGGATCCTCTAACCTTGACATTTGTTGTTATCATTGTTTAATCCTTACGTTAATCTTCCATCTCAAAATTCTCATCAACTTCTTCCTCTTCTTCTTCATTATTATTATTATTGTTGTTATTGTTATTGTTGTTGTTGTATTATTGTTATCTATAATTTATACAATTAACCTCCTCGTGGTTCGACCCGGTCTTACCGGGTTATTTATTACTTCGACACTCCCGCACTTGGGAGAAGACATCAATGTTTTGGTCGTGTCAAGTTTTTAGCGCCGTTCTTGGGGAAGGTAAATTCTTGTACAAATTATAGTATTTATTTTATTTTCTCTTTTACTTTTATTGTATTTAACTTTGTTTCTTTTGTGTTGTTTCTTTTTCTTTTGTTTTCTTCTTCTTTTTATTCTCTTTTTACACGTGCATGAGAGTGTGGTCACGTACATTAAGTGGTAGACTTTGTAGGGTATCCTCATCATTTTCGGAAAATATGGCCGAAGAAGATAACCAATCGCTTCATAATGAGAATAATGAGAATATTCGGGTTAGAACACTTAGAGACCACATGAATCCCACAAGAACAAGTGCACCCTCATGCATAGTTTTTCCACCCGATGCATCTCATTTTAGTTTTAAGACAGGCATTATTCAACTTTTACCTTCGTTTCATGGCTTAGATTTAGAAAATCCATACTTGCATTTAAGGGAATTTGAGGAGGTTTGCAACACCTATAATGACTCAAATTGTAGCATGAACACCATTAGGTTAAAGCTTTTTCCTTTTTCATTAAAAGATAAAGCTAAAACATGGCTACAAAATTTGAGACCTGGATCCATTCGTGCTTGGGATGATATGCAACAACAATTTTTAAAGAAGTTTTTTCCATCCCACAGAACGAACTCTTTCAAAAGACAAATCATTACTTTCTCTCAAAAACCGGGAGAAACATTTTATCAATGTTGGGATAGGTATCGAGAATTGCTTAATACTTGCCCCCATCATGGTTTTGAAACATGGAGATTGGTGTCACATTTTTATGAAGGGTTAACTCCTAGAGATAGGCAAATGATTGAATTGATGTGCAATGGAACTTTTGAGGATAAAGACCCTAATGAAGCTATGGAATACCTAGACTTGCTAGCTGAAAATGCACAAAATTGGGACACCACGGGTACTTATGAGGCACCAAGTAAAACCCAACCTCATACATCTAGTGGAGGTATGTACAACCTTAGGGAAGATCATGACCTCCAAGCCAAGTTTGCATCTTTAGCTAGAAAAGTTGAGGCACTAGAATTGAAAAAGAGTGGTCAATTAAAATGCTGTTCAAGACATTGCATGTCAAATCGTGAAACCAACGAACATTCAACCAATGACTGTCCAACCTTGCCTTCTTTTAAAGAATGTCTCCATGAACAAGCCCATGCATTAAACGGTTTTCAAAGGCCCAACCATAACCCATATTCGCAAACATATAACCCTGGTTGGAGAAATCATCCAAATTTCGAGTTGGAAGAGTGAGAACAATAATGCTCAAACTTCACAGACCATCGTTTCAAGCACAACATAATTTCCAAAATTCTCATGGATATGCACCTCTTTATGCTCCACCTCCTAGAAGAAATCTTGAGGAAACATTGCATGCATTTATGGAAAAGCAAGAGGCAATTAACACTCAACTTGCTCAAAGCATGACAGATTTCAAAGATACTCTTGCAAAATTGACATACGCTCTCTCGTTCCAAGAGAAAGGTAAGTTTCCATCTCAACCACAACAAAATCCAAAGGGGCAATACAATGTGAATGCAAGTAGTTCCGGAAGCCAACACATGGATCAAGCCAAATCGGTCATCACTCTTCGCAGTGGTAAGGTTATTAAAAAACCCACTCTTGAACCTTGTGAGAATGATGATGAGTCAATCTCGAGGGTAAGGAAGGGGTTGAATCGATCATTGCAAAGAAAAGACCGATTCTCCGCCACTTCCATTTCCTCATGCCATGACGAAACAAAGGAAAGTCAATCATAACTCTGAAATCTTTGAAACTTTCAAACAGGTAAGGATCAATATACCTTTCTTGGATGCTATCAAACGAGTTCCTTCTTATGCTAAATTTTTGAAAGATCTCGTGCACTTGTGAAGAGAAAACTGAATGTGAAAAAGAAAGCCTTTTTAGCCGAACAAGTAAGTGCTATTCTTCAAAACAATAATGCTTTGAAATATAAAGACCCTGGTTGTCCTACAATTTCTTGCTTTATTGGAGAGCATAAAATTGAAAAAGCCTTACTTGATCTTGGAGCTAGTGTGAATTTACTTCCATATTCAGGTTTTTCAAAGTCTCAATCTAGGTGAGTTAAAACCAACTTCGTAACTCTTTTACTTGCCGATAGATCTCGTAAAAGTGCCTAGAGGAATAGTTGAAGATGTGTTAGTACAAGTTGATAAATTCATTTATCCTGTGGATTTTATTGTCTTGGACACACAACCTCGTTGAAGCATGTAATTCATTTCCGTTATTTTAGGGCGTCCATTTCTTGCAACTTCTAATGCATTGATTAATTGTAGGAATGGATTGATGAAGCTATCTTTTGGAAACATGACATTGGAGATGAATATTTTCAACATTTGCAAGCAACCTGGAGATGATAATGATTTACGGGAAGTGGACTTTACTTGAAAAATTAGTTCATGATCAATTTCAAACCACTTCCAAGTAAAATTGAGATTGATGAATCCGACGATTTGCAAATGGTCTATTCTCGAAAAAAATCGAAGGAAAGTAATTGGAGACCACAAATTGAGGAATTGCCACCACGATCAATTAAGTCCATACCTTCAAGTGTTCAACCACCAAAACCCGATTTGAAGCCATTACCATTCCATCTCAAATACTCATTTTTGGGAGAAAATGAAACTTTTCCGAGTAATAATCTCTTCCACACTTAACGCACATCAAGAAGGTAAGTTATTGCAAACTACGAAAATGCACAAAAATGCCTTGGGATGGACTATAGCGACATAAAAGGAATTAGTCCTTTGATTTGCACACACAGGATTTATTTGGAGGAAAATGCTAAACCCTCTAGAGAAATGCAACGAAGGCTTTAATCCTAATATGAAAGAAGTAGTGAAAAATGAAGTCATTAAGCTTCTAGATAATGGAATCATTTATCCTATTTTTGACAGCAAATGGGTAAGTCCTACCCAAGTGGTACCCAAGAAGTCTCGAGTCACCGTGATACCAAATGAGAAAAATGAGTTAATTCCAACAAGGACTATTACTGGTTGGCGTATGTGCATTGATTATAGGAAACTTAATTCAATGACTAGAAAAGATCATTTTCCCTTACCTTTCATGGATCAAATCCTAGAAAGAGTTGCAGGTCATGAATTTTATTGTTTCCTAGATGGCTATTCAGAGTTATAACCAAATTGAAATTGCATTGGAAGATCAAGAGAAAACTACTTTCACATGTCCATTTGGCACTTTTGCATATCGAAGGATGCCTTTTGGATTATGTAATGCACCAGCCCACGTTTCAAAGATGCATGCTTAGTATATTTAGTGATATGGTTGAACGTTTTCTTGAGATTTTTATGGATGATTTTTTTGTTTTTGGTGATTCATTTGATGATTGTTTGACTAACTTAGAAAAGGTTTTGAGCAGGTGTGAAGAGAAGAATCTTGTACTTGAATTGGGAAAAATGTCACTTTATGGTAACAAACGGCATTGTACTTGGTCACATTGTTTCATCAAAAGGAATTGAGGTTGACAAATCTAAAATCGAGTTAATTGCTAACTTGCCAACACCAAAATCCATTAAAGATGTTAGATCATTCTTAGGACATCTTGGTTTTTATAGAAGGTTCATCAAAGATTTTAGTGTAATATCTAAGCCCTTGAGCAACCTTCTAACAAAGGATAATATTTTTGAATGGATCGAACATTGTGAAGAAGCCTTTGTTCAACTTAAAAACTTGCTTACTTCGCTCCTATCATTCAACCTCCCGATTGGTCTTTACCTTTTGAAATAATGTGTGATGCTAGTGATTATGCCGTGGTGTCTTGTCTTGGGACAAAGAAAAGATAAGAAACCTTATGTGATTTACTATGCAAGTAAAACTTTAAATAGTGCTCAAATGAATTACACCACTACTTTGAAAAGAATTACTTGCAAGTAGTATTTGCATGTGAAAAATTCAAGTCTTATCTTGTTGGCTCCCCCGTTGTTGTTTACGGTGATCATGCAAAGATTGAAATATCTTCTTTCTAAGAAAGATTCTAAGGCTAGATTGGTTCGGTGGATTTTGTTACTTCAAGAATTTGATATCACAATCAAAGACAAGAAAGGCATCGAAAATGTTGTCGCAGATCACTTGTCAAGATTGACAACGGAATCGAGATCCGACATCACACCAATCGATGACTACTTTCCCGACGAATCTTTATTTTCCGTCTCTACAATGTCTTGGTATGCTAATATTGTTAATTTTCTTGTTTCGGGACAATTGCCGGCTCATTGGAGTACCCAAGACAAAAGAAAGTTCTTGAACGAAGTAAAGAACTTTTATTGGGATGACCCTTATTTATTCAAATATTGTCCCGATCAAATATTTCGAAGATGCATTCTCGACAATGAGGTAAGTAATGTCATTAAATTTTGTCATTCGAGGCATGTGGGGGCCATTTCTCATCAAGAAAGACAAGCGCAAAAATCTTACAATGCGGATTTTACGGCCCACCATGTTTAAGGACTCACATGTGTTCTGCAAGACTTGTGAAAATTGTCAAAAGTTGGGATCTATTTCAAAACGTCATATGATGCCTTTAAATCCTATTCTTGTCATTGAGATCTTTGACTCGTCGGGGTATAGATTTCATGGGTCCATTTCCTCCATCATTTGGTTTCGTGTACATATTAGTCACGGTAGATTATGTTTCAAAATGGATAGAGGCAATTCCAAGTCGAAACAATGATCACAAAACAAGTTGATAAAATTCTTGAAAGAAAATATTTTGAGTCGATTTGGAATCCCTCGAGCCATGATAAGTGATGGTGGAACACATTTTCGCAACAAGCCATTTGAGACTTTAATGAAGAAATATGGAATCACACACAAAGTTGCCACCCCTTATCACCCCCGGACTAGTGGACAAGTAGAGCTCGCTAATAGGGAGATTAAACAAATCTTGGAGAAAACAAGTGAACCCTAATAGGAAAGACGGGTCTTTAAGACTTAATGATGCACTTTGGGCTTATCGAACCGCTTATAAAACATCATTAGGTATGTCACCTTATAGACTAGTCTATGGAAAACCTTGTCACTTGCCTCGTGGAACTTGAACATAAAGCTTATTGGGCTATTAAAGCTTTCAATTCAAACCTTGATGATGCTAGTCGGTGCGTAAGTTACAAATAAATGAGCTTGAGGAAATAAGAAATGATGCATATGAAAATTCAAGAATTCATAAAGCAAGAATCAAAGAGTTTCATGACAAGAAAATATTGAGAAAAACATTCAATGTTGGTCAAAAAGTCTTGCTTTATAATTCTCGACTCCATTTATTTCCGGAAAACTAAGATCAAGATGGAGTGGTCCTTTCATTGTGAAACATGTGTATCTATATGGGGCCTGTGATATCGAGAATCCAAAGAATGGCAATGTTTTCAAGGTAAATGGACATCGTTTGAAAGTCTACTTTGACAATTTTTCGCTTGAAAATGACTCTATTGAATTGAGTGATCCCGTATATAAAGATTGATTCGTTTTCTCACATTGTTTTGTGTTTTGTTTTGCTAGTTTCTCTCACCCCGGTCAAAAGGCGGATAACGGTACTCCGTGACTTAAGTCGGTTCTTTCAGTTTCCCATAATAACCGATATTTGTATATATTTGTGCAATACTTTGCTTTTTCTCCTTTTTTTTGACTCTCTTCTCCAATTCTCATTTGAAAATGGACACCACTCTTGAAAAATTGAAAAAGTACTTTCCCGCTCCGCCTCGAATGCGATTACAAAAATTTACCGTGCTAGGTGTGCAAGATTGAAGTTGTCTAATGAATCATGGAATTCCCGAAGATATTCGTTGGTGATTGAAGCAAAGGTCCGATTATCGAGTGAGTCCTCCAATTCTTTCATTTCACACATGCCTGGAACAGGTAAAAGCACTTTGCAAAGAAACGTCGTGCAAAACGATCGAAAGTCTGTCACAGATGTGCCGGATGGACTTGTAATGCAACATGTCGTTCTTTAGGAATGGTATCTATAAACCGTGAAGATAAAATACAATTCATTAAGGATGGCACGAGTAAGGGGTCTTTAGATAATCTTTTGTTGACCCTTGAGACGCATCCTAGTGGAGATGTGCATCGTGCAATTCATGATTTATGGCCCCATTTTCATAAAGAACATGATCAACTTAGTCTTGGGAATCGACTAAAAAAAGACCTGTTTGCCGTTTTAAGAAAACCGGATGGGAAGCCTATCCCCGACCCATAGAGGGCGTTTAAGCCGTTCTTGGACGTAAAACCAAGGGAAGATGTGAGCCACAATCACAACTACCCGTACATACACATGCTTTTTCAAAATAAATAATTAAATAAAGAGAGAGAGAGAGAGAGAAAGAGTGTGTGAGACTCACTGGTCTACATATAGGGGTATGATTGCATCTTCAATTTCTCATCTATAAAATCTTCTCTTCCTTCCCCTCATTTCTACTCAACCCTTACATTAGACGAGATATAGAAGTGTGTAGAAATGGCGGGTCCCTCAAGTTATCACATCAAAAATATTTGTGTTTTCGGTGGATCCAAGTCCGGGAAGGAAATAGCATTTTAGAAGCAAGCAAATCATCTTGGTCGGGTCCTAGCCGAGAGAAAGATTCATTTAGTGTATGGGGGAGGTAGCCTTGGGTTAATGGGGGGTGTGTCAATAGCTGCATTTTTAGGAGGAAGTCAAGTTTTGGGGGTCGTCCCCGAAGCTTTAGCAAAAGGGGATTTCATTGGGAAAACAATTGGAGAGGAACTACGGGTCTCCACAATGTTTGATCAAATGAATACAATGTTTAACCATGTTGATGCCTTCATTGCCTTACCAGGTGGTCTAGGCACATTGGAAGAGATCTTTCATATTTCCTCTTGGGCCCAATCGCACATTCACCATAAACCTATAGGTTTGCTCAATGTTAATGGTTTTTATGATAATTTGTTGTCTTTCCTTGATCAAGTCGTGGAACAGGAATTTCTAACATCTTCGGCACGACAAATCATAATCTCTCGCACTCTATCGTTGAACAATTGATCGACAAACTACAATCTTTCATCCCCGTAATTGATCCCTCCATGAGTCGCATAAATTGGTCAACTACGTAAAGCCGTAAAAAGCTTAGATTGGATTTGAGCCTTCGTTTGTGAATCCTTGTGTCTTTTGGTTTTATTTCTAGCATAGTATTTTGTTCTATTATTTCTTATATTTGTTTAAGTGTGTTTCGGGTTTGTCGGTGTTCGTTGTTTCGGGTGATGTCTTCTATACTCTATCTTTCTACCTTAGGACATTGAGGACAATGTCTCGTTTTGGTTGGGGGGAGAGGGTAGTAGTATTAAAAAAAAAAAAAAAAAACTAACCAACTAACTGTTTTGTTTTAAAAACCATTTGGCAAAACTGTTATCACTAGGATGGCGAGTAAGGGGGAGTGACTCTTGAGACGGATCTTAGTAAACATTTTCCAATGGTTATTTGCAATATTCATAACAAGGCCTATTAGAATACTTCTTGAAATATTCGGGTTTACAAACTCTCGCATTGTTATCACTTGATTACGCTCATATACTTATTTAACAAGTATTCTTAAACCTTCATTTTCACACACACACTTTAACATATGATTGTGGGTTGCACATTGGATTATTACATTATTTGTGTTCTTTTGTTAAAGGTAACAACTAAGGGATAGGGATAGTCTATAATTTGCAAAAAAATAAAAAATAAAAAATAATGATAATAAAAACGTAGATAAGTTTGATTTCGTAGCCTCCCTAACCTAAGCAATTAAACCCGAAGGGGTGTTTTAACACCTAATACCCTAAAGTCAACCGACTTGGGAGCTATTGGCCCAAAGCTTGTTACATGGGTTAAGGAGAAAAGCTTAAGGGAATCAAACATTGCACTATCTACGTATCAGTATCTGCAACCCGAGTTACTAAGCTCATAGGGGTGTCTCAACACCTAATGCCCTAAGATCAACTGGTCTGGGAGTCATTAGCCGAAAGCTCGTTACATGGGTTAAAGATGCATTGTGTTTTAAGTTATATGTATATATATTAAAAAAAAAAGAGAGAAAAAAGAAAAAAAAGAAAAAAGATAATAATCCCAACCCAAGGAAGTTAACCTTAAACATTAGAACCAAATATTGTTTTCTTCCAATAAAAGCCCCATCATCTATGTTTTTGTACATTGAGCACATAACAAGGAAGGTTTATTAATATCTTGTTTAAGAGGTATTAAGCGAGATATATAAATTTAATGAGAGTTTGTTTATCCGGATAGATTAATGGAAGTTGAATGATGAATGCCTTGCTTTGTGGAATTTGCAAATTGTTTTTCTATTTTAACGCTTTGATTACTAGGGACTAGTAATAAGCTGGTTGGGGGTGTGATTAGTGCTTAAAAGTGCATTTTTATCAAGGTTTTATATCATCATTTTGCACTTGAAGTATCAATAACTCCTTAACTAAAGCATGTTTTATAATAACATATCTAATTATATAAGATACCTTTAATTTATGGTAAATGTTCATCTTAAATGCAGGCCTATCACATAAATGAAAGAATTGATTGATGAGTTGAAGTACCGAAATTGAAAGGACAAAGAGATGGCCAAACTTAGAAAAGAGATGTTGGTGCAGTCCAAACTGGAACACTGTTTGGTAATCGGGTCATATCTGGAGCTGTAGATCTCGGATTTAGGTCCATTTTATATGGCTGGAAAGATAAGACATAGGCCTACAACGTTCATGAGGAGCCCAAGATTTAACTAGGCTGTTTTCAAGTCCAAATTATAGCAACAACGAAGAAGTCCGAATCTGTCCTGCAGCCCAGACACTGTTCAGTGTTCAGCCCATATCTCGAGTTCTAGAAGTCAAAATGATCTCAAAATTTTACCCTGGAAAGATGAGACAATTTCCTAGAACTTTCATGATTGAAGTTTGTTCAAATTATGACGTCATCAATGACGTTTTTAGCAGACAAGAAGATAAGAATTGTCATCAAGTCAAGATGTGGCCACCCATTCATCAATTAGTCAACAAATCAATAGTTCCGAATTTTGGCCTATAAAAGGAGGTATTTGCCATGTATTTAGGTATCTTGGTGTTCAGATCAAGATCATGCTCTTGCTTTCTCTCTTTGTATTGCTTATGCTTTGCTTTTATTAATATCAAGTTTATGCCTTTCACTTCCTTTCCTTTACTTAGTTAACTTTTATCTTACTTATGTTCTTATCTTGTTTATTTATGTTTCTTTCTTTCATTATGTCTAGCTAAGTTAATTATGTCAAGGTGAAAAGGGTACACTAATGGTGTAAGAATAAGTATAATATAAACTTAACATGGACCTTAATGTTGGACACTAACATGCTTTAAATTTGTTATCTTGTTCACTTTTAATACTTTGCTTGTTAAATGGTTAATCTAGATTTATGTTGTATAACACTTGGTACAACAAATACTTGGCACTTTCATAGCCCATACCGTATGGTATAACCGACACCGAGCTATGAAAGGAACTTGATTTGTTGTTAACATAAGTTATAATCATGAATGCCCGACAACATTTACAAGTATTAGCATTATTCGAATAAGATAACTAATGTAATCATGTTAACAATTTATAATCCGATTGGAACCTCCTTTGTGTGTGGTTTCCAATTGAATAAAAAGAGTTTATACTATATTTGTTTGAAATACCATTAGTGGATCCTCTAACCTTGATATTTGTTGTTATCATTGTTTAATCCTTACGTTAATCTTCCATCTTAAAATTCTCATCAACTTCTTCCTCTTCTTCTTCATTATTATTATTATTGTTGTTATTGTTATTGTTGTTGTTGTATTATTGTTATCTATAATTTATACAATTAACCTCCCCGTGGTTCGATCCCGGTCTTACCGGGTTATTTATTACTTCGACACTCCTGCACTTGGGAGAAGACATCAATCTTTTGGTCGTGTCACGGGGTCTACGTTAGCCTTCCTTAACAAGGAGACATGGAACACATCATGGACCCCGGCTAATTGTGGGGGCAATTCCACCTTGTAGGCTACTGGTCCAACTCGTTGTAAGATTTTGAAGGGTCCAATGAATCGGGGAGTTAACTTCCCTTTCAATCCAAATCGTAATAAGTTCTTCCATGGGGCTACCTTCAGGAACACCTGGTCCCCGTCTTGAACTCGAGAGGTCTTCTCCTCACATCGGCATACTTCTTCCGTCTATCCCGTGCGGCTTTGATGCGATCCCCGATAATTCTCACTTTCTCCGTGGTGACTTGAACTAACTCGCGCCATATAACTTCCGGTCCCCAATTTCTTCCCAACATAAAGGAGTTCTACACCTCCTACCATACAAGGCTTCATATGGGGCCATCCCTATTGTGGCTTGGTGACTATTGTTATAAGTGAACTCCACCAATGCCATGTGTTCCTCCCAGTTTCCTCCAAATGCTAGCACACATGCCCGTAATAGGTCTTCCAAGACTTGAATGACTCTTTCGATTGGCCATCCGTTTGAGGGTGAAACGCAAGTGCTCATGTCCAATCTTGTCCCCAAGGCATGTTGTATGCTCGGCCAAAGTCAAGAGGTGAACCTAGGATCTCGATCCGATACAATGGACACCGGAATCCCATGAAGTCGTACCACCTCATTTATGTAGATCTTGGCAAGCTTGTCCACCGAGTCGGTCATCTTTACGGGCAAGAATAGTGCGGATTTCGTCAACCGATCCACAATGACCCATATCGCATCATTTCCTTTTCTCCCCTTGGGAAATCCTGACACGAAATCCATGGTGATCATCTCCCACTTCCATTTTGGAATTTGTAATGGCTGTAATGGTCCCGTTGGGCCTTTGGTGTTCAACCTTGACTTGTTGACATATCCCACACTTTGACACATACTCGCCTATTTCCCTTTTCATATTAGGCCACCAATAGAGGTGTTTCGGGTCTCGGTACATCTTAGTTGCCGCGGGATGTATGGAGAATTTGGACTCATGTGCTTCTTGCGAACCATATGTTTGATTGTTTCGTCATCGTGCACGTACAACCGTTGTCCCATCATCAAGGATCCATCCTCCGCTACTCGGAATTTCATTTCTACCCCGGCCTCCACATTCTTCCTAATATTGGATCCCACCTTGTCATGGAATTGGGCATGTAGTATCCGTTCTCGATACGTTGGTCGCACCAATAATTGGGCTACTAACCCACCTCTTGCATCAATTCCCAAATCGCACCCAACTCTTTTAATTCCGCAATTGCCGCTCCTTTCCCACCGTTAAGCTTCCCAAGGAGGCTTTATTTTTGCGACCGAGGGCATCCGCCACCACATTTGCTTTCCCCGGGTGGTATTCTATGGTGCAATCATAATCCTTAATAAGCTCTATCCACCTTCTTTGCCGTATGTTCAACTCCTTTTGCGACATCAGATACTTCAGGCTCTTATGATCAGTAAAAATTTGGGTTCGAGACCCATACAAATAGTGTCTCCATATCCTCAAGGCAAATACTACAGCTGCCAACTCCAGGTTGTGCACCGGGTAGTTCACCTCATGAGTCTTTAGTTGCCTTGATGCATAGGCGATCACCTTCCCATGTTGCATCAGAACACACCCCAATCCCTTCCCCGAGGCATCACTATATACCACAAAACCCTCGGTCCCGAGGGGAGAGTTAAGATCGGAGCAAAGTGGTGAGTCTCCTCTTCAATTCTTGGAAGCTAGCCTCACATTCTTCCGACCACACCCACTTCTTATCCTTCCTAGTTAGCTGGGTCAAAGGGGTTGCAATCGGGGAAAACCTTCGATAAATCTCCGATAGTATCCCGCAAGTCCCGGGAAACTACGTATTTCGTTGATCGAAGTTGGTCTTTCCCATTTCAAGACCGCTTCGACTTTTGAGGGTCGACAAAAACACCTTCTACTGAAATGACATGTCCCAAAAACGTCACCCTTTTCAGCCAAAATTCACATTTACTCAATTTTGCATATAACTCGGTGATCTCTCAAGGTTTGTAAGGTTTGTCTCAAGTGTTCTTCGTGTTCCTTGAAAGAATTCGAGTACACCAAGTATATCATCAATGAATACCACCACAAACTTATCCAGGTATGGTTGGAAAACCCGATTCATCAAATCCATGAAGAGGGTCAGGGCGTTCGTCAACCCGAATGGTAACACCAAAAATTCATAGTGTCCGTAACGAGTTCTAAATGCGGTCTTTGCTACATCCGCTTCTTTAATCTTCACTCGATAGTACCCCGATCTCGGATCTATCTTCGAGAATGCCCTCGCTCCCTTTAATTGGTCGAACAAATCATCTATCCGAGGTAACGGATACTTGTTTTTCATTGTTATTTTGTTCAACCGTCGATAGTCAATACAAAGCCTATGGGTTCCATCTTTCTTTCTTACAAATAGGACCGGTGCTCCCCAAGGAGAATTCATGGGCCGTATGAACCCCTTGTCTAATAATTCCCGTAATTGAGTCTTTAACTCGTTCGCTTCGTTTGGAGCCATCCGATACGGTTGTTGGGCTATGGGTGGGACTCCGGGAAAAGTGTCTATAGACACCTCTACCTCTCGCTCCGGGGGTAGTCCGGTAGTTCTTCCGGGAAACACATCTCGGGAAATCCTTCACCACAGGAATATCCTTCAATCGTGGACCTTCATCATCGTAGTTTAAGATGTATGCGAGGTATCCCATACATCCCTTTCTTAAATTTTTGGGTTGTTACCACCGATATTAGAGCATTCAGTTTGGGAAATCTCTCTCCTTCAAAAGTCATTTTCTCGCCCTTAGGTGTTTGGAAAGTAACAGTTTTAGCATAACAATCTATTAGTGCCTTATATTTACTCAACCAATCCATGCCTAGTATTATGTCAAAATCATGCGGCTCTAAGGGAATCAAGTCTACTTGTTTCATACCCGGATAAACTAACCCCCACATCCACACATACAATATTTGTTTCAACCATGTTTCCCATTGGAGTTCCAATTACAAACCCCTTCTCTACTATTTCTACTTCCTTTCTCAATTTAGTGACACTTCTCTTAGCAATGAATGAGTGGGTGGCACCCGGATCAAACAATACATGCATATTAAAATCATTCAACGAGTAGTGTACCCGCCACCACATCCGATGCCCCGGCCTCCTCCCCGTGTCGGGTGGAAGACCCTCCCCGGGGTCCGATCATTTTGTGCCCTCGGCTTCCCTCGACCGGAGTTTGCCCCCGATTGAGAAGATCTCACTAGCCTATTAACGGTGGATCGATTGCCGGTGGCTCGACCGGGTCGGTGTCTATAGCTCGTACTTGTCCGGTGTTTCTTTTGGGGCGGTCCCTTTTGTAATGACCTTTCCCACCACGTAATGACACCCTTGGCTAAGATACCGCGGTTCCTCCACCTATGACCCTCTCCTCGCACACAAAGCATCGCCTGTGGGAAACCGAGCAGTCCCCGTGGTGTTTTTGTCCACATTTTACACAAAAAGGATAGTCAACTCCCCGCGGTCACCGGTCCCGGTTGAAGAGTTTGCCCTCGAGTGAGATTGTCCCGCCATCATTCTCCCACTTGATCGTTGGTGAGGCGGTAATATCAAACTCCCCTTCTTTCCGTGCCGCTCAAACACTCCACTTTTTCCTTTCTTCGGGTGCGGTGGTCTCCGTCACGAAATAGTCCCCATCTCTCTTTTTGCTTATACTCCGATACCCCCCTTGGCTTTCTCCAATACATGCCTCCGAGCTTGTGCAGCCTCAATCAACTCCCCTCACCGATTTAAATCGCAAGGCGATCAATCCTTGTCTCAAATCCCGTCGTAAACCATCTCTCAACTTTTCAATCATATGTTCCTCTCGTCGGCACATAATGTGGGGCGAACAATGAGAGGTCATGGAATCTCCTTTCGTACTCCAATACCGACATATCACCCGTCTTAATGCCAAGAACTCTTGTTCTTTCACCTTGCGATGATACTTGGAATAAAACCGATTCTCAAACTCTATCTTGAAATCACTCCAAGTTAGGGTCTCGCCGCACGCCTCACCGAACCGTTCCCCACCATGTCATGGCCCTATCAGATAGTAATTGGGATGCACAATTTACCCTCAAACCCTCGGGTATGCTTATTTGAATCATTGTCTTTTCTACCTTCCCGATCCATCTTCCGACTATCTCTCGCATCTTGTTCCCCCATATACGGTTCACGACCCATTTCCCTCATACTCTTGACTAGTCGCACCAGTGGTACCACATTATCCATGGTCATGCTGGTCGTAGGGGCGGCCTGGTGGATTCTCGCGTGGTAGGGGTTGTTTGTCTTCTTGAATTAGCCATGCCTTCCATCACTACTTTAACTATTTGTACAAGGAGTCCTACATCTACATATTGTGGGGGCACACCGGTTGGAACAAAGAGATGGTCGTGCTTCCGGGTCTTTCTCGCTGTTCCGTTGCGGACCGGGGGTGTTCCTCCGTCGATGAGGCCTCGGGCCTTCTCCCCGCAATCGTATCTTCCCCCGCAAGGTTTCGGGCGGTATTATCGGAGCATGAGATGCCGTATCATCTAAGGGATCTTCGTCTTGCCAACCTTGGGCACCTCGGTTCATGCCCCTCCTTTCTAAGGAGGGCGGCTCGGTTGTGTCCCTTGTTGGGTGCGTACCATCCCGAAATTCATCGCAACAACACATTTATTAATGATCCTCAGGATCCATACCAAGGGCTCTGATACCAACTGTAACGACCCGGCTTTCTAAGCCCAATAATAGTAATTTTTTTTTTTATATATATATTTAATACACACGGTGCTAGGTAATCAAAGAACTTGAATCCTTACATCATCAAAATACAACCCATACAATCAACCGTTCATTCAAAAGCGAATCTTACACAAACACATAATATTAATGTTGCATGATTTGAAATTCATATTAAAAATATATATACATGGACATGAGTTTGCATTCTTATACTACTAATAGCCATCACAAATTTTAAACAAAAAGGATCTAATAAAAGTTATACATTCAAGTACATTGATCCCTACAAAGTACATTGTGAGTTAGAATGCATCTACTTAATTCTTTGCAAAAGTAGGTTCCCGTGTATCGGGTATCCTAGACATCTCGTTGGTGTGACGTCCCCGCAAAGAAGACAAAACATTTAAGAGAAAACAAATACTTAATAATAATAATAATAATGGTAACTAACGGCCTAGCAATTAAATAAGCATTAACATTTATAATTTCTTCATGTATTTGATGTAACAATTAGTAGTACATATAGATACACAAGTTTTCAAATGCCATTCGCCGAAACTAGTCGTTTATTTGTCCCGGCTATCCATCCGGATTCCATAGCGATAGTCGCGTCGTCGCCAATCCTAGAATCGGCTGAAACTACACATTCGCCGCGATCAAGGAATCGGCAAACTGGAACCGGGTCGATTTACAGACGGCAATCGGCGAAGATCGCATCATCGCGATCCAAAATCGGCAAGCTGAATCGTGATCGCGCCGATTTTGTCAGACGGCGCGGAAACTAGGTCGTCGCGATTTCTCAGACGGCCCGAATCTATCGTGTCATCGCGATCCAGAATCGGCGGCAAGGCTCGCCGCCGATCCACAATCGGCAACGAAATCATCCCTTTTTAACCCGGCCATCCATTCGGACTCCATTAGCCAAAGCTAATCATTCTTTGTCCCGGCCATCCATTTGGATGCCATTAGCCGAAGCTAATCACTCTTTTGTCCCGGCCATCCATTCGGATGCCATTAGCCGAAGCTAATCACTCTTTGTCCCAGCCATCCGTTTGGATGCCATTAGCCGAAGCTAATCACTCTTTTATCAACAATTAAGCGTTCGACAATTTAATATCGGTTCTAACAATATGGTAGTACTCAAGTTAAAATATTCCAAGATTCAACGTATGAAAAAGAAAGGTGCAAGTCACCTACCGTTCCACCCGTGGGTCGTTCCTGTCTTGATGATGGTCCAATCCCGACTGCACCACCTGAGGCATCAATGGTCACAAATCAGCACAGTTGTATTTATTTTATTTTTGAATCACATTCATCATCACACTTATTTCAATAGTTCACATGTTCACATTAAAGTGTTCCCTATTTTACTCCATCATATCATGAAATTGTTATTAGCATTTAAGTCATTCCCGCCTAGGAGGCTTATTGTAGGAATCGACAGCGAGAACCGGTTCATTGCGGGCCGCCCAATTCGGGCAACAGAATCGAGCCGGGCGTTGCGGCCGCCCAATTCGGCAAGCGAGAACCGGGTTTGCCGCGGATCGTTCGGCGGGCGAGAACCGCACCGCTGTTGGCGCCACGTTTCAAGCACAACGCACAACTCGGCAGCGAATATCACTTCGCCGCAGAGGTTTGCCGCGGCAAATAAACGGAATTTCGTCGCGCAACACACAAATCGGCGCGAATATCAAATCGCCGCAGGAGGTTCATTGCGTCAACGAAACAATTTCGCCGCGCAACACACAAATCGGCAGCGAATATCAAATCGCCGCAGAGGTTCGCTTGCGTCAAGCGAAACAGAATTTCGCCGCGCAACACACAAATCGGCAGCGAATATTAATTCGCAAGCAGAGTTCAGCTTGCGGCAATAAAAGAACCCGCATTGCGCAACACACAAATCGGCAGCGAATATCAAATCGCCGCAGAGGTTCGATTGCGGCAGCAAATAAACAGAATTTCGTTGCGCAACACACAATCGGGAGCATCAATTTCAGACAATCATCACAAGAGAACACATTAATTCCAGCAACAAACATCACAGCAGAACACATTAATTCCAAGCAACAACATCACATTAATTCCAAAGCAACAACATCACAAATGAGAACACATTAATTCCAAGCAACAACATCACGCAGAACACATTAATTCCAAGCAACAACATCACAAAGAGAACACATTAATTCCCCCTAGTTAAAGCCGGCCCTCTACCATGATTTGTTAGATGTTCGAAATTGACTTTATTTCACTTTTGTTTGCTTGTTCTCTTGGTTAATTTCAGCTTCCTTCACAGCTGGCTTAGGTCTTAGATCAATTCTTTTCTTAGGGTTTTTCTTCTTCATTTTCGTTTTTGATCTTACGGGGGAGAGGAAGAGAGTTTCATGGCCCATACCTTCCGAATTTAACTAAGTTTGAGGAAGGTTTGACACTATTCAAATTCTCTGGTTCTCCTCCTTTTTCCTCTCACGTTTTTTCCGGCTCTCTTTTTCCTCTCCTCTATGCAGCTGCCCACTCCTCTCTCAAGGTCTCATCTCTCCCTCACAAGTTCACAAAGTAATCTCTACCGGTCTGATTTACGTTTGTTGTGAAAGGGGAAGGGAAGAACGGCATGCAGCTGCTGGATTTGGAAGAAGATGGGTCATTCTTTCTCCCCTCTTTGTATTTATACTACCCATCCAATGAAATGGGTTGTTTGGGGGTTGGTTTAGGTGTGTCCTTATCCTTGTTTGGTTTATCTAAAACCAGTTTTACCCCTCCCTCCCAGCTCTGCGTCACTTGTTCATTTGAGAAATCGGCAAGCGAAAACCGCATCGTTGTCGATTTCGCATCGGCAACGAAAATCGTCGGCGCTGCCGATCAAGAAATGGGTAGCGAAATCGTGTCGCTACCGATTTCTGTATCGGTAGTGAAGGCTGCGCTGCCGCTTACCCAGATCGGAATAAAATCGATCGCGCTTCGAGTCCAGACCGGGTCGACCGCAATGAATCAGATTGGTTACGATTTCAGATCGGCGAATGGAACTAGGTAGGTCTGCCGATTTCTGTAGACGGCAGCGAATATTGTGTCGCCGCGATTGGGACCGGCAGCGGAACCGCGTCGCCGCCGATTTCGGGAATCGGCAATAAAACTGCATTCATCATCATCCCTCTCTCTCTAAATATATATATATATATATTTTCCTTTGGGTGTTTACACTAGTAGTACCCTCCAAGTCATTAGAATAAGCCTTACACAAGGGTTGCCTTGCAGTTTCTGTAAGCAGAAAGGTTATTAGAAGGCTTAGTGTCTCAAGTTGAGATAGCAAAATCAAGCTTGGAAGTCTGGCAACCAGTCACTATCTAATGCTCATAGACCACCTTAGATTTATAGACCACCATACCATAATACTGCAGCAGTAGTTTCATCAAACCGTATCATTGATCCTAGTACTTTGGCTAAGCAATTTTAGAAGTTTTTCTCTTTACAGCCACAAGCAATGTCTACTTCTTCTTTTGTAAGTCAGTTGCCTCATAGTTCCTCAAGAAGGTCACATTTTAAATGGGTCTTGAATTTTGCTACTTCACATCATATGTCTCCAGATTCTTCATCTTTTACCTTTGTGTCCCCTTTGCCCTCCATTCCTATTATGACTGTTGATGGCACTCCATTGCCCTTAGCAGGTGTTGGTTTTACTGTCACACCTCACTTGTCTTTCCCTAATGTTTATCTTATTTCGAAACTCATATTCAATCTTGTTTTTGTTGGACAATTATGTGATTCTGGTGATTATTTAGTCATTTTTTCCTCTTCCTTTTAGTGTGTACAAGATCTGCAGTCTCAAAAGCTTATTGGGACAGGCTGTAGGGAGAATGGACTATATATTTTGGATGAGTTAAAAGTGTTAATTGTTGTTGTTGCTGCTACTACTACTGATTTGTCTTCTTTTCATTTGAGTCATTCCTCTTCTAGTTTTTATTTATGGCATTATCTTCTAGGTCATGTTTCATCTTCTCGTTTGAGATTTTTAGCATCCACATGAGCTTTAGGAAATTTGCAACCTTGTGATATTTCTTATTGTAATGAATGTAAACCGGTGAAGTTTTCTGCTTTACCTTTTAATCAAAGTATTTATGTTTCTTCTTACCCATTTGACTTGATTCATTCTGATGTGTTGCTACTCAATTTTTGACCTTATCTTTTGATAAATTTTTGAAAAAAAAATCCAAAAATAGTAAAAAAAACAACAAAAAACCCAAAAATATGCTTTTGACATCTTTGCGTAACTAGCAATGTTTTTTTTTCCATGTGTTCAGTTGTCAACGCATGTTTTTCAGGTCAATGTTGAAGTTACTCTTTTTAAAGAAAATTCATAATACAAAAACATAAGAAAAATGGACTGAAGAAAATAAAAAAAGTAATAGTAGTAGTGAGAAGAGGATGGCGGGCGCATAGAAAATAGTTAAAGATTGGTTGAGGAGGTTCAAAAATACAAATATGGAAATTTGGCAGTATATTTTTGACTGATGAGAGCCCTCTTGTCAAAGAAAATTAAATTTGAGGAAGTAAAGTCCAAATCATATGTTTGTAGACTCAATTAAATTTTATTAAAGGTTTAATTGAATTTATGGAGGGTTTGATTGCAATAAAAATTAATTTATTTAGGCTTTAAGTGAAAAAAATTAAATTTGGAAGTCAATTTGGTCAAAGATTGGAAGAATTAACAAGTTTGGGGACTTTTTTAAACTTTAATTTAATTAAGTAATGCAATCAAGGACTTAATTGAAAAACCAAAGTTTGGGGCTAATTGAGGTCAAAATCGCAAGAAATTAAAGTTCAAGGATCATTTTGTAAATGGTGTTGAAATGTAGGGGTCCAATTGTATTTGATCCAGGGGCACAATTGCAAATAACCATTTTAGTCAACAAAATGGCGTCGTTTCAAGGGACACTATTCATCTTTTTCAACGAACCAGACCAGAAATAGACGCCCCACGATTGCTATTACTCCTGCAATAACAACGGTCGGTCGCCTCATTATTTAGAGGTGACCGTATGGCGTTTTCTCCTATCAGTGTTAGCATTAAAGCGCAGAAGTAGGGAGAGAAGAGACATGCCTAGACTGAAAAACATGAAAAAGACTGAAACTTCAACAGAGCAGAAATCCTTCTACAAGTGTCCGTTTGCAACACCATTAGTGAAGAATCGAAGAGGAGACAAAGGATTTTTAGATTCATCAGGTTCTCCAATAGAAAAACAAGAAAAAATGAGAGAGAGCTTTGAAACTTGTAAGATTGAAAGACTTGGAACATTAAATTAAGGAAGAATAAAGTGAAGAAAGATATAAAAAAGGAGAGGAGGGCTGGCCACACTAGGAGGAGAAAGGAAGTTGGGAGAACTTAAATTGGAGTTGTTTCGGGAGCAGGGCATTAGGCAGTAGGAGCTGGGCCATCACGAGAAGACGGTAAGTGATTCGTCACTTTCTTTTAAAATTCAAAGTTTCATTATTACTTATGAGTTGTTTATGACATATTTATATGGGAAAAGTAGAAGAAGAAACTTGTTTGTATTATAATTGGGATGTTGGGTAATTCATATGGAAATACCAGTTAGATTGACTATTGATAGATGTAGTTACTCATTTTTGGGCCCTACGTGCTAATGGAGATGGTGTATATCCCCTTTGAATCAAAGGCATGAGTTTTAGTTTAGGATTGCTAGGAAATTGACAAAAGCAGAGAAGAAAAAATATTTTTCGAACCCTGTTTCGGCCGTCTTCTGCTCTCTTTATCCTTCCCCTCTGCTGCCGAAATTGTCAGGATTGTTAGGCTAACTAGGAGTCTTTATAATGTTAAATTCGTTCCTTTTTTATCTGGTCTTTAAGGTTGGATAAATCCCTCAGAAGTTGCACTAAAAAACTGATTTTGCGTTGTCACAATTTTTTGTTCCAACTTAGGCTTTGATTCTGATTTGGTTTCGTGCAATATCCGACCATCCCGGTTATATTCTGTCACTCATGACATGTTGAAGAATTGACCTATACCTTTATTGGGTCCTAAGGCTCACTATTCTTATGGCAGACTCTCAGTCAAAGTAGGATGCTTGGCATTGTCAGTTTCCTGAATTAGATTAGGAGATCCTTTTTGACCAACCAGGTTGTAGCCAGTTTCTGTACTTCAAAATGAATTTATCTCATTCTTAATCCTTCATGAAAGTTGTAGTCCTATACATGCAGATGAATTTTGGTTTTTGAATCGCTGATTTCGATATCAGAAGCTCAAGATATCCCCATTTGAATACCTAAACGTGAAAGTAGAGAATTCTGCCACGAGCAGGATTCTGACCCGAGTTTTGCACTAAAGACTCTGCTTCCGTCATGATTTTGTGGGTTGTTATTCTTAGGTTATACTCTCAGTCATATCGGGATGCTCGGCATTTGTCAGTTTTTGAATCAGATCGGGAGATCCTTTTTTACCAACCAGATTGCCGTCCGATTCTCGTTCTTTAAAACGATTTTATCTCACCTCGAATCCTTCATGAAAGTTGTAGTCCTACATGTGTAGAGGAATATGATTTTTTAAATCACTTGATTTCGATATTAGAAGCTCAAGATATTCCCGCTTGAATATCTATCGTGAAAGCAGAAAATCCTGCCGTGAGAAGGATTTTACCCCGAGTTTGCAGGACTGAATTGAAAAAAAGGCTGAAATGAGGGAGTTAATTGCAGATAAAAATTGGAAGAAACTTGGCTAGGTTTCGGAAGAAATAGAAAAAACGGGGATAGGATTAGAAAATGACAGAAATTCTGCCACGATGGGTTACGTTTCTGCAGCCTTTCTAACAACAAACGACACCTTATTTTCCTTTGTTGCATTAATTCTCTTCTTTAGCTAGACGGTGCCGTATGAGAACAACCCCTTTGCTGGAAATTTAATTAGCATGGCACTGTACCCCGTCTGCATTTCCTTCCCTCCTCTGCAACCATTCCCTGCTAATTTTTGAAACCACTCGTCCTTGCACCCTCTGCAACCTGGCATGTACTGGATAGCCCCCTTTTCACGTCAAATGTGCAGCTGCAACTCAGAGCTCCAGTCCAAGGGAAACCGTTTTGCACCTCACTGTGCCAGCTGTGAAAGAAGACGCAAAGAGGAGCCTCATCATAATCTAAGGGCTGGGATTGTTTCCCTAACACATACGGTGGAGATGAGAGAATGTGAGGGTGGTCTCCAGTTCTTGCATATATAACAGACTGCTTTGTAAAAGCAAAGGAGAAGGGGGAGACGCAAAGAAAGAGTGAAAAAAAGAGAGAGAACAAGCATAAGGCTGAGGTTAGAGAAACAGAAAAAAAAAAAAAGGGAAAAAAAATAGAAGAAGAGGACGCAGAGAAGAGTAAAAAAAACAGAGAGCTAGCATAGAAAAAACAAAGAGAACGAGAGGGGAAATTGTCCCCGGTCTATCCTACATTGCCAAAAGGAGTGCAACAAATCTACAAAGGAAAGGCACATCAGAGGCAAAGCAAAGGCAGGGACTACCCCACGAGGGAGGCTTTCTTCGGGTCATCAAAGACAAAGGAAAGGCAGGGACTACCCCCGGTTTGTACTTCATTTTAGCAAGCAGGATCTGCAGGTATAAGCCAACTTCTTCTTCTTTGTTATATTCAAACCTGGTATCTTTTGTTCGTTCGGTTCCAACCCTTTTTTTCTCTTTTCCTTGGCCCTGGATTTCAGTTTCTGCCTGGACGCAGAAATTATTGTGCTTGTTTGCTTTTACTTCCATGGCTTTGAGTTAGAGATGTTGTTTATGTTAGAGTTGAATATTCTCTGTTTTTGCCATGGGGGACCGTGAGCCTCAAGGGTTTTCATCATCCTTCCCCTCCTCTGCTCAGTGCCTCCTTGACTGGGATTTGTATAGGAACGTCTCCCTCATAGTTGTAGTTTTCATCCATAAAGAAAAACGCTAGAAGGGTTCCTTTGCATTCGAGGGGTTTTCTTTTGGCAGGTGTTTGGTTCACGTTTTCATTTCTGTTTTTGTGAAAAGGGAGGTAGCTGACAGTTGGCCTATAGTTATGGTCTTTAACATACGTAATACAAAGGCATGGTGTTCAAGTTCTTTCCTTTAGCGGAAACAAACACGGTAGTGCCTGAGATTAAGAAAAGGGGAGAGGCGTGGGTCACGGTTTCTGCTGTAGGATTGGGTTCAAAACTGTGATTTTCGTGTGTACATTACTTACTCCTTTCTGTTGAAAATGATGGGTCATGGTATATTTAGGCTTTGAGTTGATAGACCGATTCTGTTTTGATGAGATTTGGCTTTGGATGACTTTCTTTTCGGTTTCCTCCTGCTTTGTTTTTAGCTGCACTGTTTAGATCTTATGATTTTTGAAATATATGTGATGACTTGTCATCTTTAATTGTGTTTATTGTGATGCTTGTGTTCTGATTAAATAAAAATGTTTTTTTATGTTGCATATGGCCAATATCTTAATATATTTAAAAAAGAATTTAAATAATAAATATTCAAGGTTTCAAAAAAATATGTTTTAGAATGGATTTCTTAAACACAAAAATTATTTTCTTACATCTAGGATTTTACAACGTGTTTGTAAATTCCAAAGGGTGTTGGCCAATATTTCAAAAATATAAAAATCTTATTTTTGAGAATTCATCTTTATTCACTATTAATGTTTGGATAAAAAAATCTCAAAGGGGTAAATATCCAAAATATTATTAGGAATAATTTGTTATTATTCACTATTAATGTTTGGATAAAGCAATTCAAAAGGGGTAAATATCCAAAATATTATTAGGAATAATTTGTTATTATTCATTATTAATGTTTGGATAAAGAAATCCCAAAGGAGTTAATATCCAAAATATTATTAGGAATAATTTGTTATTATTCACTGCAAATGTTTGGATAAAGAAACCCCAAAGGGGTTAATATTCAAAATATTATTGGGAATAATTCGTCATTGTTCATTGTTAATATTTGGATAAAGAAACCCCAAGTGGTTAATATCAAAAAAATATTTTTCTAGGAATAACAAGCCATTATCCCTTAATAATATAAGGGCTAAAAAACCTATGAAAGGTAAATGTCCAAAATATTGTTAATAGGAATACAACTTGTTTATTTTTAACATAAGGGCAGGTTTACGCCTAAAATTTTATTTAGAACAATTTAATTGCACATCCTTGAATGGAGCCTCAATTATAATTGGAGACATTTCAAATTTTGATTTCACAGTTTATGAGTCATAAAAATATGAAATACTAAGGCAAAAATGGGCTTTTAAAGCACCTAGAATTTCCTTAGATTTCTAACTTAGTTTTTTTGTTTCTCTTCCCTACGATTTACGAGTCGCAAACACTTGAAATACTAAGGGAAAAATGAGCTTTTAAGCACATTGAATCTCCTTAAATTTCTATCTTAGCTATCTCTAAATTCATAAATTCTAAATTTATTTCAAATCAAACATAGATTTCAAGAGATCTGGACCGTTTCTCTTTGGCACTCTATAGACATATCCAAAGGTATGATCCATAATGGCCAAGGGTTCTTTCCCTTAGACTTTGAACCCAAGTTCGTTCATCATAGCAGACTTATCCTAGGAAACTGATGGGATTAGAGAACATCAACATCATAGCAATTATAAGGCAAACCAAACACTAAGCAGCTTACCTTAGGTAGGGCATACTAGGAGTGCTAAAACCTTCCCTTTACGCCATAGTTTTGAAACCCGACTCGGTCATCGACCCGGTCAAGTGATCGGATCACGGGTCGATGGGTTGACCCGGTCAACCTAAAAAAAAACACCTATAAAAAAAACACATAACTAGTTACAATGCAACACTTACATAAACCAAATTTAAATTATAAACCAACAACATAAATTTAATTCAATATCCAAAACACAAACAAAATATAAATTCTAAAATATTTAAAACAAAACATCCAACCACATAAATTCTAAAATATTTAAAACAAAACATCCAACAACATAAATTCTAAATCAACAATACATTCACTTTTGTTGAATGAACACATTAAGTTCTTTTATGTCCATCGGAGCAAAATTTGGATCAAATGTCGATGGAATTGAGCCAATCTCATCAACACCTAATAAATCATCAGCATGCTCCTTTGAAACTTCATCGTCACAATTATCTTCAATATCATTAACATTTATGACATCTACATTTCAAACACAATTAATAAATAAATATTATGTGTTAAACAAAACTTTATTTTAAATAATATTTATCATTAAATAATCAATCATTAATTACCATCATCTAAAGTATCTTGTATGGTCATAGTTGATAGAGCTTGGTGAAAACTCTCTCGCTTCTTCAGTTGTCAAGATTGACGGGTCATCTTCTACCACCCAATTTTCAATGTCACAAATTGTCTCAACATTAATTGGATCATAATTTCGTCCTTTCCAATAATTTCTATATATTAAAAGTGAAGATAAACACAATATAAGTATTAATAATGTTACTAAACAAGATAAAATAATATTTGAGGAACTAGAGAAAAGAAAAATACTTTTGTTTCAATCTTAGATTGTAGTGGACGTAAACAAGGTCATTAAGCCTTTGGTGCTTCAATCTATTTCTCTTCTTGGAATGAATATGTTCAAACATACTCCAATTTCTCTCACATCCCGAAGAACTACAAGTTTGACTTAACACTCGTATAGCCAACTGTTGTAGATTTGGAGCGCTGGTTCCATATGTCATCCACCATTCATCTATACAAAAAAATAATAAGTAAAAGGAGACTGACTATGTCAAATAATATTTTTAAATATAAAAATTATATACCTGGAGGCATAAGGGTGTGATTATTTATTGCGGACACTCGACCAAAGTCATGTTCAGCATTCCTAAACAACTTCATCTCACTTGTAATCTTACTTTGCAATCGTAGATTTCCATGTGCATACTTCTTAAGAACATCTAAAAGTCCAGAAATGGTGCTCATATTGAAATCGAGGATTCAACCAAAATGCCGCTGCATAAAGATTTCTATAAAATTGTCCTTCCCACCGATCATCGATAATGTCTATAAAAGGTTTCACTCTAGCCTTTCTCTTTTGAAATCTCCTCATCATTTCTTCTTTTGCATGATGAATAGCATCATACAAATATCCCATCGAAGGTCTATCATCACCATCAACCATTCGTATAACTCGAATTAAAGGCTCACTCATTCGCACAATTATTGCACATTCTTCCCAAAACAAGAGAGTCTAGCACACTCTCAACAAACTTTTTTCCTTTGCTATCTTTAGCATAAGCATATGAGACCCATTCCCTAGATGTCACCATAGCTCTCAACTCATCTTATGAGCTAAAATGCTTTGCAATGTAATGAAATTGGTAGCAAAACGAGTAGGAGCTAGACAAAGTATTTCTTTTCCTCTAGTGAACTTCCTTATCAAATACAATGGATAACAATGATTATAAATATACTTTGTGATACTAGAAGCATGCTCAACAACACAACAAACCGATCGCAATTTACCAATGTCCTGGAGTATGAGGTTGATGCAATGAGCAAAGACAAGGAGACCAAAATATTGAAGGAAATTCTTCCATCAATAACTTGCCAAAAGCAACATAATTTGCAGCATTATCAGTCACCATATGCACAATGTTTTCTACCCCAACATACAAAACAACCTCTCTAAACAACTCGATACAACAATCTAGCAGTCTTTGAGACATCTCGATACATCCACAAGTTTTCAAAAAAACTGTTCCTTTAGGAAAATATACTAAGAAGTTAATTAAAGTCCTCTTCTTCTCGATCTGTCCATCCATCGCCCATTAATGTGCAACCAGTCTTCTTCCAAATCTCTTGATAAGTCTCAACATAAATCTTGACTTCATCAACCGCTTTTGCCAAGTAATAACCACGAATAGCATGCAAGTTTGATCCTTTATAACCAGGACCCATGGCTATTACAACATCTATGGCATGCTGATAATACACAGAGTTAACATCATTAAATGGCACACAAGCATCAATCATCCACTTCGCTAAAGCAAGATCACACCGTTCAACTGCTTCCTTCCTTTGCCAACAATTCTGAAGAGACTTTTGAGCACCAGGAGTTGTTCTCTGCATGAAATATGTCCCTAATGTTGCAAATTTCTTCTGCTTTCCATAACTTGTAGTCGATTGTTTTACAGTGCTGGTGCTTTGAATCTTTTTCTTTTTTGCAATCTTCGGTGGTAACATATGTTTTTTAGTATTGACATCCTTATCATCCTCATCATCATCATCACCATCATCATCATCTTCTACGTGCCTAATCATCATCTCTTCATGCTCCCTTTGTTGTGCATTAAATGGATTGAAATCTGCTTGCATTTCTCTAACTCTTTTTTTTTTGTTTCAAAGATTTCCTTTAAGATTCAAAACCATTTGATGTCGAACATCAGGAGGACATTTGCGACATTGTTCAACTTCTCCTTTAGCTCCAGCTAAATGTTGCTTAAATCAATTAATACCACCACCCGCAAATACTTTAGCACAATACAAACAAACTAATTTAGTCTTTTTACATCCAACACTAAGTTCAGGAGCTTCTCTATAATGACCCCATGCTAAATCTGTTCTTCCTCTACTACCACTTGACATAGAAATTGAAGGTTGAGATGATTGGGCCGTTGAAGGATCATTACTTGGAGTACTACCATCATGTGAAGACATTTTAAGACCTGACATAATTTATAAGAGGAAATATAATTTCAAGCCAACTCACTTTGCAATCCATTCATTAGATTAACAATGACAGCCTCATTGTTAATCACACATAACAGAAAAAGACTACTCAGTTGATGCTCTAGGAAATTAACAATGATAGTCCCATGGTTTTCATTCAATGCAAAAGAATTAAAAATAAACAATTTATAACAGTAGAAATAAACAATTTATCAAAATAATACCAACGAAGGACCACAACATATTAACAGTAGAAATTGTTCATATTCCACCCTTGTTACATATAAAAGCAAGCAATGGTGAGCCTGATCTTAGATAATAAATATTCCCCCGATCTTCATCACCAACCAAAATATCACGTAGAGAAATAGAATCCACAAATTTGATCACTCAAAAACTTTATAAACATAAACTCGCAAAAAAAAAAGCCCAACAATTTAACAAAATGCTGGGTCAACAACAATATAAAAGAAACAGATCATAATTAGCGTGCCAAGCTCCTCTTTCTTACCCACAAAAGAGCCAGAGTAAACTGCTTCTAAACTTTTTGACAAAAAAGCAACGAAAACTAAACCTATTTGGGTGTTCACTATCAACCTCATTCAAGCTAAAAACCGTGGACAAAAACTAAACCTAACAGATCAAGATTCAAGCTTTAACCACAATTATTTATGCTTCAAAAGTCCCAAGTCTAACAGTGATATGAGACAAAAAGAATGAAAAAAATAGTAGTTGAAAACTTGAAATACTAACCGGAAGAGGCAGCCGGTGCAATAGGCCGGGACGCGGAGGTCGAAGGAAGAGAAGAGGCAAAGGCAGGAAGCGGCGGGAAGGTGACTAAATAGAGAGATGTGAGAGTACAAAAAACACTACGTTTCAGAAGGAGATTCAAAGACGTCCTCAGCTCCTCAGCTCCTTAGCTCCTCAGCGATCAATAGGCCGGGACGTCCTCTGCTCCTCAGCTGGGTAGCTAGGTTTCAAAGAGTGAGTAAATTAGGTTTGCCAATTGTAACTGATTTTGCTTCGTTCTTATTCACACTGTCTTCAGTGTTTTGGCATTTTAGAAGGATACAAACGACGTTGTTTAATGACTGGCAATAAAAAAAAATTGACCGGGTCTCACCCGGGTTTGACCGGGTAGACTGGATCCCGGGTCGACCCGGCAGGTCGACTGGGTTTCTCCGGGCCAATTCCCGAGCGGGTTTTTGCCTCCACCCAGACCGGTCCCAAGCCCGGGTCGGGCGGGTCCCGAGTCGACCCGCCGGGCCGGTCCGGGTTTTAAAACATTGCTTTACGCAACTAATCCCTTGCTTTAGAATCTCTGAAAGACCAGTTAGGTTTCCTAGTGACCATAATACTAGGTGGCGACTCCCTTTTTCATAAAACAAAGACCTCGAAATCAATTCCTTGCTCCGGGAAGGGTCGTTGCGACGTCGCGCTCTCGTGAGGGTACGCCAATAGAGAATAACCGGATGGTGGGTAATTCGTATGGAATTACCGGTTAGATTGGCTATTGATAGAGAATAGCCAGATGGTGGGTAATTTGTTTGGAATTACCGATTAGATTGGCTATTGATAGAGAATAGCCGGATGCTGGGTAATTCGTTTGGAATTATCGGTTAGATTGGCTATAATTAGAGAATAACCGGATGATGGGTAATTCATATGGAATTACCGGTTAGATTGGCTATTATTAGAGAATAGTCGGATGTTAGGTAATATGTATGGAATTACCGGTTTGATTGTTGGCTATCGAAGAGGGTTAGCCGGGTTTGAGGTAAAATTGTGAATTACCAAATTAAAAATTAAGCAATAAGTGTTGGTTGCAGAGGTCCTATAAGTATAGGATTAATAAATTATGAATGGGTTATTAATGTTGATATGTAGTAAGTTAGTGATGAAAGACAATTTGATATATTTTGAAGAATTATGAAAATAAAGGCTTTATCATTTTTAATGTGTTATCTTCCTTATTTCTTATTAATGTTATGTATACAGGTTTTTCATGAGATGATGCGGAGCATTAAATATGAGCTTTATGTTTAAATCTGTTTATTTTGTGGGATGTAATATCTTTTGCTTTATATGTAATTTGTATTATATGTAGATTTTAATATATGTATCCTAAAGATATTTGCTTTTGGTATTTATACCATTAGAAAGTATAAGTAAGTAACTAATATTAGCAAACTATTCGAAAAGAATACTTAGTAATTAAAATCATGCATGTTTAAAAGTGGATGCATGTTAATCTAATAATTAGTTCAATATGAATTCTTTGAGTTTATATTTGCTTGTAGTTAATGTTTTATTTGTTGATGATGTAAGGTTGAGAAAGCACAACGAAATATGGTTATGTGAAATATTGTATGATGAGATGGGAAATGATCCAGGATGGTTGGATCGAAGTGGAAGATTTGAGTATTGTGATTGAATGAAGTTTAGTCGATAACTTGGTAACATCAAAAAACAAAGGAAACTCTGCCAAAATTTTCACACAAAAAATCCCATAATCTTAGACATATTATTCAATACTTGATATTAGTAAAGAAATGTTTGAGATTTCATGACATTATAATTTGAGGATGTTACATTATATGTCATTTCCTCTACAAAGACAACAACAGAAAAAGAGTTGATGAATAGTTGATGTTGATCCTAGGTCTTTGAAACCCTCAAACACTTTTTGAGCCTGTGAATTTCCCTTTCTTTCATAGCCATGAACCATAGCCGACATTACGTGCTTTTAAAAGCCCTTTTTGATCGAGTAAGCAATCTGAACCGATAAATGGTGCTATTAGAAATGGAAGAGCTTTTCTATAAGAGTCATAGGTTCATTAATTAAGTTACTGATTATTATGCATGCTGATAAAATAAATGCTAAGAAAAGAAACAACCTTTCTTGATAAAGTCTGAGCATCTTGTTTTTGAAATTCACAAAAATATCACCTCATCACAAACTATCAAAAGATATACTCAAAATCAGAGTTTAAAATGGATACAAAGAACCAAGGAAAAAGCCATTTTAATCTTGCAACGGGTCAATTTTTATTTTCAAAACACAAGACAATCAAATGACTGCATATATTGAATGACGTATGTTAGGTCTTTGAGAAAAGAAACTTATTTTCAAAAATACTTTCCAAAATTGACATCTCTCTAATTTCATTTCAACAAATTAGACTTGAATAGACATGATCTTTGAAATGCGAGAGTTGATTCCAAAACAAGAAAGATTGTCTAACAAGAAGAACATCGATCGAGTTTGCAAAATCCTTGACAGAAATGACATTGACACTTATCAACACTCCTTGAAAAATAGAGCAGCCAGGGGGGCAATACATTGGACCATAAAAAGGAAATTCAGATTAGCTGGGGGCAAAGATGATCAAATGATGAATCAGTGAACTGAGGGGAAAGTTGCTCAAAGAAAGACAATCATTGAACGAGCACATTCAGATCATATTAGGGGCAATGTTGTTCAAAGACAGTCCATGATTTAGTGAACTTCAGCAGCAACTGATGAGCAACGCTACACTTGAAGGGCATTTTATTGTCATCATCTTGGGTTACCCTCTAAAAACATGGTTATAGTTCCTGACAGATGTTATCGCACATTGGCACTTGAATGAATATCGAAAAGATGCACGCCACCAAGAGTGACTGTAGGACCATCTACTTCAGAGCCCAAAGTGCACTCCACCGCATGAATATGGGTGGTGAACATCATTGATGATGCCAATGCATTGCTGTCTATAATCAGATTAGACAAGTTAAGAGAAATCCATTGATAAGAACACTGAGCACATAACAAAGAGCCTTTTACTGCAAACTATGAGATACATGTCTTGACACCTGAATAGTTTCCAAGATGGTTGATGATAACATATACTTGAAAAGTATTGTTTCAACTTGAGGCAAGTCTGTGGATGATTATCAATCTAAGACAAGGATGACACTAGAAAACCTCTTAATGAGTATTGGCAGGATGCACATAATTGATTAAAAAACAGTTAACGAGAGAATCCCGAAGATGAATGACTTGTTAAGCTCCTTCACAATGAATCAAGCAACACCACACTTGGAGGCAGGGTCAATCTTGATAAACAACAAGAGCAGTAATCATCGTGGACAACCCAGGCTTGATGAGTATTGGTAGGACACACATAATTGATCAAAGAATAGTTACCAAGAGAATCTAGGAGATGAATGACTTGTTAAGCTCTTTCATGGTAAATCAAGCAACACCACACTTTAAGGCATGGTCAAGCTTGAGAAACAATAAGAGCAGTAATCATTACGAACAGCCCAGGATGGGCATTGCACTTGTATTTGAGTGGAAGGCAAGCACGTAAATGAGTCAAATCAATAAAAATAAATAAATAAGGCTTTGGATAGCAAACAAAGACACCCTTTGACGATGGAACATCATAGAGGGGGGACCTATATTTCAAACCAGGTAAGGATGCATGCATGTCATCTAATCTCCAAGCATTGCATAATTTTTTTGAATTGTTACACGAAAAAACCTCAATGAAATCCAGCAACATTGTGGACAATAAAAGAATCATTGAGCTGATAATAACAGAAAATCATGGCTTTAACCTTGGAACGGGAAAAAGATGAGATGAACCCTATCATTAGGAAAATCTCAAAGAAATAAGAAGATCAACCTTGTCATCAAGAAGAGTCTTTAGGTCAACCCTGCAATCAGGAAGCACCAAATTTTCAAACCCCGCGATCAGGAATTATCAGGTCTACCCTACAATCAAGAAGCACCAAGTGTTCCAGCCTATCCTGCCATCCCTTCAAGACTTCTCCAGCAAAGTCTTTTCGCTAGGTCGTCATATGGGATCTCAGGTTTACCAAGCCATTGACACAGATTTTAGCTTCGGTCAAAGGGAATTGTTAGATGGGATTTCAGGTTGACCGATTTGCATACACAGAGAGACTTTGGTTCAGGGGATCGCCAGAAGGGATCTCAGGTTAGCCCAACCATATAGAGGATTTTAGTTCTGGTTAAAGTGGATCGCCATAAGGGATCTCGGGTTAGCCCAACCACACACAAATTTTGGTTCTGGTTAAAGGGATAGCCAGAAGGGATCTTGGGTTAGCCCAACCACACATAAATTTTGTTTGGTTCTGGTTAAAAGGGATCATCAGATGGGATCTCAGGTTAGCCCAACCACACACAAACTTTGGTTCTGGTTAAAGGGGATCGCTAGATAGGATCTCAAGTTAGCCCAACCACACACAGGATATTGGTTCTGGTTAAATTAGATCCCTAGAAGGGATCTTAGGTTAGCCCAACCACACACAGGATTTTAGTTTTGGTTAAAGGGGATTGCCAGATGGGATCTCAGGTTAACCCAACCATACATGGATTTTATATTTGGTTAAAGGGAGTCGTCAAATGGGATTTCAGGTTGACCGAGCTGCACATAGGATTTTGGTTTTGGTTCAAGGGGATCGCCAGATGGGATCTCAGGTTAACCCAACCACACACAGATTTTAGCTTTGGTTAACGGGAGTCGCCAAATGGGATTTCAGGTTGACTAAGCTGCACATAGAATTTTGGTTCTGGTTAAAGGGGATTGTCAGATGGAATCTTAGGTTAACCCAACCACATATAAATTTTAGCTTTGGTTAAAGGAGTCGCCATATGGGATTTCAGGTTAACTGAGCTGCACATAGAATTTTGATTTTGGTTAAAGAGGATCGCCAGATGAGATCTCAGATTAACCCAACCACAACACAGATTTTAGCTTTGGTTAAAGGAGTTGCCAGATGGGACCTTAGGTTAATCGAGCCATCAACATTAACTTAGCATTGGAAGAAAAGTGAGAAGAACCCTACCATTAGGAATTTCTCAAAAGAAAAAGAAAGTTCAAATCATACCGTCAAGAATAGCATTTTATTTGGTTCTAGTTAAAGAAGATTGCCGATGGGATCTCAAGTTAACCCAATAAAAAAAAGAGAAAAAAAAAAGAAGAGAGAAAGGAAGTAAAAAAGATAAAGTAAAGAAAAGAGAAGGAAAAAAAAAAAGCAAAGTCTTTAGATGAGTAGATCATTCAGCGAGTTAGGAAGATAAGTTTTCTTTACAAAGCTTACTATTCAAAACATTGAGTCTTGCTTCGTAAGCATTGTAAAGAGGGGGCATCTGTTGCTACCTAATTTTTACCCATATTTTTGATAAGTTTCGAAAAATCCAAAAATAGCAACAAAAAAAAAAGGAAAACCCAAAAAAAAATTATTCTTGATATATTTGCATCGTTTTTAACATTTTCAACGTCGTCTCAAAAAGAATTTAAATTTTCAAAGGTCTTTTTGAACACGTTTGACTTATAACGTGTCGTTTTTAAAATCATTGATTTTCCTCATTGAATCAATGTTGATACTGCTCGTTTTTTAAAAAAAATCAAAATACAAAAAAATAAGAAAAATCAAATTTACAAAAAAAAGAAACAAGTTGAGGAACTAAGTTTGGGGACTTAGCAACATTTTTGCCTATAAATAGGAGTCTTCAATACACACATAAGGAGGGGGAATTTTTGAAACAGAAAAATTTTGAGCAACCATAGAAAACCCTAAATCTAAATTTTCTCTCCAAGCCACAGTCGCAAGCGTCCCTTTCCTTGTTCCACAGAGGCTGGCCCCCCCTCCTTTTGAAAAAACAAGAGATCTCTCTCTCCCTCTGCTGATCTTCCCGACTTTCAACCAAGACCCGATCTCCCTCACTTTTCTCCTCCTACAATCGTCGTCGAAAGAAACCCTCTCCCTTTGCTAAGCTAACCATCATCGTTCCCCCTATTTTCTTCTCATCTTCAACCTTCACCCAACAACCCCCTTATTTCCTGTTCCTTTTGACAAAAACCAGAAAGAGAGAGAGTGCTCCTTCTTTCTCCCATAAACCAGCCACACACCCCACCTTCCCCTCTCGGTCGGTCTTCACCATCGGCAACAATAGCGTCGTCCTTACCGAGAGATCCCCATTTCTTCTCTCACCGTCGACCACAATAAATCTACCCTTATCGCCACTGAGACCCGGCCCTCCGCCGAAACCTCTCAAGCGACACCAACCTTCGGGCGCCTACAGATCCACCGTTGTCCCTTTCCCCAACAGCGACACCCCCCTCTCGGTCGTTTCTCCTCCTTATTGCTAGTTACCTGAAGTAGAGGAGAAGATGACGAAACCCAAAGAACAAATTTGTAGTGAAACGGAGTGCGAAAAAGGAGAAAATGAGAGAAGCGGACACGAAAAACTAAGAAAGAAAAAACTAAAATCAACTGCTTGTTGTTTTTTTTGGTGTTTTGCAGGGCATCGCCAGCGAGGAAGGGAAGAAGGAAGGAAGCCGCTCCATATCCCACAGTCTCCCGCCTTTTTCCTCGCAGCGGCGCATGAACCCACGTGCCACCAATGGCGGTGACACGTGGAGAAGACGCGTCATCACTATTCCTGTGTCTAGAAACCTACTAGCACTGTTCCCAAGGATCTTTTTTTTAATGTTCAGACGTTGATGTGTATATTTAGATTACTGTTGTTTGATTTATTTTGATATTTTGTAACATGTAAATGAGGGTGTGTATGAGTATATTATATTAAAACAGGATGTGTGTTTTTACTTTCTTTTATGTATGTTTTTGAATTATAAAATCGAAAAGATAAAAAAAAAATTAATGTTTTGATTTGCACACGGTCAAGGATTATAATCTTATACGTAAGATGTATTTCTGATATTAAAAAAAGTTGTACGTTTTTTTTTATTGACGTTAGATTTTCTTTACTCCGATAAGATAAGGATCTCCTTACTAAGGAGAACTTTTCTTCTTTTTTAATAGGCCAAGTGACAAGAAATATTGTCAAAACTTCTAAACCACATCAAATCGCAAAATAGCTTACCTTAGGTAGGGTGTGCTAGGGGTGTTAATACCTTCCCTAGCCACAACCAGTCCCTTACCCGTGAATCTCTGACAAGACCACTAACGACCCGTTTTTTCAGAGCCAGAATCGATGGAATTTTTTTTTGTCCGGTTCTGGATGTTTTTCACCATATCATTCTACAAATTTATAATTGCATTTCATTCATTAACAAGGCACAATCCACATAGGATAACATAAATCAACATTTCTATAAAACATATTCTCAATATACATGCCCATAATATTTCATTTTTATATTCGTAGGTTTACATTATATCATATTAACATACTCATAAATTCAATTCCTATTCTAGTCTCGTTATCATCACGAGTTCATACGAGAGTGCCGAACAACAAGTTACACAACTAGTACCTTCTACTTTGGGGTTTTCATTCCCTCCTTGTTCTAAAATCGTGAGGCCACAACCAGCCAAGGAAGAATACTTCTCTTACCTCACATTTTTGACAACTTTAGAAAAGGTTTTGGTGACATGGTTCTTTTCTCAATCTTGATTTTTCCTTCTTTTCCATCTCTGTTATATAGTGGGTCTATCACACTGCCTCTCCTCTCATGGTTTCAGTCATCAATGTAACTCCCTAGCTCTCTTCTTCTACAAACACTCAGGCATGGGACATGCAACTAATGTAGGTGGGTCTTCTTCTTGGAGAGGGTGGTTATTGTTGCAGTCACAGCTGCTAGCCGGTTATGGGGAAGGGGTCTAGACTCCTTCTCCTTCCATGGCTTTGACCACTTCTATCTTTCCCTTGGTCACCTTTCTTCTCCAAAGATTCAAAGGTGGTGTATGAAGCTGGGTATGCAACATTGCAGTGTAGATTTTTGGGGAGACAAAAAAGGCAAGAACATGCGACTGCTTTTGGAAAGAGTGCCCCTTTCTCTCTCCTTGCCGCATTTATACCCCTCTTAAATGCAAAGGGGTGTTTGGACGTTGGACCAAGGTTGTCCTTATCCCCCTTTGGGTTATCCTTGGGTTGGTTTCTATTCCCATTCTCCCCTAGGGTAGGCCGGTCCAACACTAATTTTTTGTTAAGTTTTACAGTTTCGCCGATTCAGAAATCGATAATGAGCATTGCGTCATTGCCAATTCATAAATTGGTAGCCAAACTGTGCCGCTGTCGATTCAGAAATCAACAGCCAATTGTGCCATTGCCGAATCAGAAATTGACAGTCAAGAACTCTGTTGTTGCCGATTTATGAAATCAGCAGCGATGCTGGAGTCATTTTGGCTTTACTTCTCTCTTTTTTTTGGTGTTTCAAGACCAAGACACCCGAGTTTCCTAGTGACCTTGAACTAAATACTAGGTGGTGACTCCTCAAGAACAAGCAATCAACAAACAAAAATCGACATCGATGTCGCGCGGGCACGTGCGACATGATGTATGGAGGCCTTCTTCGTTGCTACAAAAAAAGGGTCTCAATATTATGTTTCTTTTATTGATGATCATACTCGTTATTGTTGGATTTATTTAATGAAACATGATTTTAAATTCTTTGAGATATATACAAGCCTTTCGAGCTCTTGTCAAAACTCAACATTTTATTGTTATCAAATTTTTTAGGTGTGATTTGGGTGGGGAATATACCTCTAATAAATTATGTGAGTTCTTTGCCTTAGATGGAACCATTCACCAAACTTCGTGTAGATACTCCTAAGCAAAATGGTGTTGCTGAAAGAAAACAAAGGCACATAGTCAAAACTACTCGTTCTCTCTTGTTCTCTACTTCTATTCCTAGTGAGTTTTAGGAAGAAGTTGTCCTTATTGCGTTGTAAGTTTGATTAATACAATATCATCTTCTCATAATTCAGTTTTTCTCCTTGTAAAAACTTTTATGGGTATGTCCCTTATTATTTCTCCTTCAGAGTTTTTGTTTGTACTTGTTTCGTTCTTCGTCCTCATGCAAAACGCAGCAAATTGTCCTCTTAATCTGCTATTTGTGTCTTTCTGGGTTATGGTGAAGTTAAAAAGGTGTATCATTGTTTTGCTCCAATAACTTAGAAACTTTATGTATCTCGTCATGTTGTCTTTCTCGAGCATATACCTTTCTTTTCTATTCCATCCACTACTCATAACTTTACTAGATCTGATATTATTCGTATAGATCCCTTGTTTGAGGATTCTGATAGTTTATCATCTCATATTTCTAGTACCTTAGATACCTTTCTCATGTTCGACCAATTTGTACTCATCATTCTGTAGGTACTAACAATCTGACACTTTACTCTCCGACACACCCGGAGTTCCATTCTCATCTACAACCCCCTAAGCTTCGTCTAAGATTATGGATCTACCTCTACGTTTGTAAGTCATAAAACTACTAAAAATTGCTTATTCTTATTTTTCTTCATCCTTTACTTCTTTTTTAGTTTATGTTCATTGTCTCTCTGAGCCCTTTCTATAACGAGGCAATTCTTAATCCTTTTTTGCAGCAAGCTATGGATGAGGAACTTACTGCTTTGCATAAGACAAATACTTGGGATTTGGTTCCTCTACCTCCTGGTAAGAGTGTTGTTGGTTGTTGTTAGGTGTATAAGATCAAGACTAACTATGATGGATCTATTGAATGATACAAACCTAGGTTGGTTGCAAAAGGATACTCTCAACAATATAGATTACTGTTGTTTGATTTATTTTGATATTTTGTAACATGTAAATGAGGGTGTGTATGAGTATATTATATTAAAACGGGATGTGTGTTTTTACTTTCTTTTATGTATGTTTTTGAATTATAAAATCGAAAAGATAAAAAAAATTAATGTTTTGATTTGCACACGGTCAAGGATTATAATCTTATACGTAAGATGTATTTTCGATATTAAAAAAGTTGTACGTTTTTTTTTATTGACGTTAGATTTTCTTTACCTGATAAGATAAGGATCTCCTTACTAAGGAGAACTTTTCTTCTTTTTTTAATAGGCCAGTGACAAGAAATATTGTCAAAACTTCTAAACCACATCAAATCGCAAAATAGCTTACCTTAGGTAGGGTGTGCTAGGGGTGTTAATACCTTCCCTAGCCACAACAAGTCCTTACCCGTGAATCTCTGACAAGACCACTAACGACCCGTTTTTTCAGAGCCAGAATCGATGGAATTTTTTTTTGTCCTGGTTCTGGATGTTTTTCACCATATCATTCTACAAATTTATAATTGCATTTCATTCATTAACAAGGCACAATCCACATAGGATAACATAAATCAACATTTCTATAAAACATATTCTCAATATACATGCCCATAATATTTCATTTTTATATTCGTAGGTTTACATTATATCATATTAACATACTCATAAATTCAATTCCTATTCTAGTCTCGTTATCATCACGAGTTCATACGAGAGTGCCGAACAACAAGTTACACAACTAGTACCTTCTACTTTGGGGTTTTCATTCCCTCCTTGTTCTAAAATCGTGAGGCCACAACCAGCCAAGGAAGAATACTTCTCTTACCTCACATTTTTGACAACTTTAGAAAAGGTTTTGGTGACATGGTTCTTTTCTCAATCTTGATTTTTCCTTCTTTTCCATCTCTGTTATATAGTGGGTCTATCACACTTTCCTCTCCTCTCATGGTTTCAGTCATCAATGTAACTCCCTAGCTCTCTTCTTCTACAAACACTCAGGCATGGGACATGCAACTAATGTAGGTGGGTCTTCTTCTTGGAGAGGGTGGTTATTGTTGCAGTCACAGCTGCTAGCTAGCGGTTATGGGGAAGGGGTCTAGACTCCTTCTCCTTCCATGGCTTTGACCACTTCTATCTTTCCCTTGGTCACCTTTCTTCTCCAGCATTCAAAGGTGGTGTATGAAGCTGGGTATGCAGCTGTTGCAGGTAGATTTTTGGGGAGACAAAAAAGGCAAGAACATGCAGCCTGTTTTGGAAAGAGTGCCCCTTTCTCTCTCCTTGCTGCATTTATACCCCTCTTAAATGCAAAGGGGTGTTTGGACGTTGGACCAAGGTTGTCCTTATCCCCTTTGGGTTATCCTTGGGTTGGTTTCTATTCCCATTCTCCCCTAGGGTAGGCCGGTCCAACACTAATTTTTTGTTAAGTTTTACGGCTACGCGATTCGTAAATCGATAATGAGCATTGCGTCATTGCCAATTCATAAATTGGTAGCCAAACCGTGTGTCATTGCCGATTCGTAAATCAACGGCCAATTGTGCCATTGCCGAATCGAAATTGATGATCAAGAACTCGTTGTTGCCGATTTATGAAATCAGCAGCGATGCTGGAGTCATTTTGGCTTTACTTCTCTCTTTTTTTTTGGTGTTTCAAGACCAGTACACCCGAGTTTCCTAGTGACCTTGAACTAAATACTAGGTGGTGACTCCTCAAGAACAAGCAATCAACAAACAAAAATCGACATCGATGTCGCGCGGGCACGTGCGACATGATGTATGGAGGCCTTCTTCTGTTGCTACAAAAAAAGGGTCTCAATATTATGTTTCTTTTATTGATGATCATACTCGTTATTGTTGGATTTATTTAATGAAACATGATTTTAAATTCTTTGAGATATATACAGCCTTTCGAGCTCTTGTCAAAACTCAACATTTTATTGTTATCAAATTTTTTAGGTGTGATTTGGGTGGGGAATATACCTCTAATAAATTATGTGAGTTCTTTGCCTTAGATGGAACCATTCACCAAACTTCGTGTAGATACTCCTAAGCAAAATGGTGTTCTTTGAAAGAAAACAAAGGCACATAGTCAAAACTACTCGTTCTCTCTTGTTCTCTACTTCTATTCCTAGTGAGTTTTAGGAAGAAGTTGTCCTTATTGCTGTAAGTTTGATTAATACAATATCATCTTCTCATAATTCAGGTTTTTCTCCTTGTAAAAACTTTTATGGGTATGTCCCTTATTATTTCTCCTTCAGAGTTTTTGTTTGTACTTGTTTCGTTCTTCGTCCTCATGCAAAACGCAGCAAATTGTCCTCTTAACTCGCTTATTTGTGTCTTTTCTCGGGTTATGGTGAAGTTAAAAAGGTGTATCATTGTTTTGCTCCAATAACTTAGAAACTTTATGTATCTCGTCATGTTGTCTTTCTCGAGCATATACCTTTCTTTTCTATTCCATCCACTACTCATAACTTTACTAGATCGATATTATTCGTATAGATCCCTTGTTTGAGGATTCGATAGTTTATCATCTCATATTTCTAGTACCTTAGATACCTTTCTCATGTTCGACCAATTTGTACTCATCATTCCGTAGGTACTAACACCCGACACTTTACTCTCCGACACACCCGGAGTTCCATTCTCATCTACAACCCCCTAAGCTTCGTCTAAGATTATGGATCTACCTCTACGTTTGTAAGTCATAAAACTACTAAAAATTGCTTATTCTTATTTTTCTTCATCCTTTACTTCTTTTTTAGTTTATGTTCATTGTCTCTCTGAGCCCTTTCTATAACGAGGCAATTCTTAATCCTTTTTTGCAGCAAGCTATGGATGAGGAACTTACTTGCTTTGCATAAGACAAATACTTGGGATTTGGTTCCTCTACCTCCGGTAAGAGTGTTGTTGGTTGTTGTTAGGTGTATAAGATCAAGACTAACTATGATGGATCTATTGAATGATACAAACCTAGGTTGGTTGCAAAAGGATACTCTCAACAATATAGTATGGATTATGAGGAGACATTTGTCCCAATTACAAAAATGACTACTATTCGTACTCTTATTGTTGTAACTTTGGTTCTTTAGTGGCATATCTCTAAACTTGATGTTAAAAATGCCTTCTTGAATGGAGATCTTCAAGAAGAAGTTTATATGGCGCCCCCTTCTAGTGTTTCACATGACTCTAGGTATGTTTGTAAGCTCAAGAAAGCATTATATGGTCTCAAACAAGCATCTCGTGTAATGATTTTTTTTAAAATTTTATTATGTTACTTTTATGTGCTTCTTTGTTTTTTATTATCAAATAATTAAATAAGTAATAAATTTCACAAAATAAAGTTATTATACCTAATCGAGCTCATGACCCAGGTGATAGGTTTGGTGGGTTGACTCGGGTCAATCCAAAATATTGTTGTCTCTATATTTAAGAAAAAAGTTAAAACAACATTCTCTTGATTTGTCAATCCAAGTCGACCAGATCAAACGGGTCACATCAAATCAACTTCAACCCGCTTTAATTTGAAATTGGGTCAGGTAATGACTCTACACAATGAGTCTTCGATGTCAATAAAAATAAATAAATTCAATATATATTTGGGATATTATTTTATCAAATACCATTAAATTCTTTGTTTGTTTTTTAATGATATAATAACATTTTTTATAATATAGTAAGCACTCTTTTTGTACAACCCTTCATGAATTGTATTTTTTTTGCTTAAATTTTTTTTGGTTGTTTTCATGTGCATCTTTATTTTTATTATTTCATAATTAAATAAAAAATATATTAAAAAATAGTTATTAAACCTAATTGGATATGTGACCCGGATCGTGAGTTTGACGAGTTAACTTAGGTTAACGCAGGTTGATTCAAAACATCTTCTAAATGTTTTTTTCAAAAAATTAAACAAAGTTGTCTTGAATGGTTTTAAGTCAAATTGTGTTTTAAAAATTATTGTTAAAAGAAAAGGAAAAACATTATTTCAATGGAATTAAAATTATTACTCTCTTAAGAGCAGTGTTGACATATAATTAAATAAAAAATATCAATGGCTCTCCATGACACGAGCTCATATCTTTTTATTTGCATTTATCTCTTAGTTTCTTGATTTAGTCTTTGATTATTGTTAACAATTTTTTAAATATTTATTGGTATATATAATTATCAATTATTTTATTAGACATACATGTCAAATTTTAAGTTCACAATTAAAAAACATTGTGTTAAAAAAACTAATAAACTTTAATAGTGTGAATTTTTATGTTAGAAATTATTTTTATTTTTATTTACAACGAAGCTGGGCTAAGTTCGTTAATTATTACAAAATAAACTAAAAGGTGTGGTCATTTCACTGTTCATCATTTATTATGCAGTATCTCACTTTTTTGTGAACTAGAACAATTCACTTTATCTAGATTTTCATTTTGATCCTCAAACCTTTTTTTCCCATAATTGTATCATTTTGAGCTCAAATTGAAACCTAATCAATTCTTATTTTCAAGAAATGGTGAAATTAAAATATAGAGGACCAATATGAAAAAGACAGGGAATATAGGTGGTAACTTCAAGCTTTGAACAAAAATTTTAGTTTGGTCACCCCTACTTTTCAGTTCATAAAAATTTAGTTCCTTTAGTTATCGAAAATTCAATTTTCATACAATCTTTTTTATTCTTTTTTATTTTTCAGTCCTTGGTTTGTGAGAAGAGAGAAAGAGTCGTTAGATTTTAGTGTAGAGAGAGAAATTTGTTGTTTACACCAATCCCAACAACAAAAATGGTTGATCTTGGTGCCAATGGCTTTCATTTAATGAGAGAAGTTTGATTGTGGTTGTTTAGAACCTCAATATTTCCTAAAAAATCAGATCGAAGTCGAATAAATTTTTTTTACCCAGTTTTATTGTGTTTTTGGACCTTTTTGGGTTTCCTAGGTTGATAAATTGATTTCTAGATGTTTTTAAGGGTGTTTACAAGGTATTTTTAGGATAAAATGGGTTGAAATATGAGTTTTTAGGTCAAAAAATACTTTACCCTAATTTTTCAACTACCACTATGGTGGCTGAAATTTGAGCGTCATTTAATTATTATTTTTTAGAAAGGGGGTTGAATGACAAGTCATTTGCTCCTTAAAAAGATATATATAAAAAAATAAAATTAGGTCTTGATGCGCGCACCTAAGCTTGAAAACCCACGTGTTAGGGTTTTTTTTGGCATTTTTTGTTTTATTTTTTAAAAACTTTATTATTTTATCGTTCGGTAAAAAATAAATTTTAGAAAAAAAATATTAAACCTGGCTGAGTCTATGACCCGGGAGAGTTTCCTCTATATTTGTTGGTACCAAATTATCAACAACACTTCTATTATATGTCATTACAACTTCCATCTTGATCCAATCATCCTGGATCACATCTCATTCATCAAACAATCTCTCAATACTTATACTTATCAATAAATTCAAATCTCATAATATCAATTAATAAGTCAACATAAAAGTATTACTAAAACAATTTGAAAGATAACAATTTCATCACTAAAGAGTAATAAATGCTAACTAACTACATATATGCATTTAAACTAAATGAATACAATATTAAGATTAAGAGTCATATTGTCTTAAAACATCTAATGTATTCTACCACCTTATATTATAAACTATCTTATCATTTTGAAAATGATTTAGACATAGTAACAACCATACATTTATATAATTCATCCACTACATACTACACATCTTCTACTTGATTTTTACAACACAGAGATAATACATCTATTACATACTACGCATCTTCTACTTGATTTTTACAACACAAAGGTTTTCAAAGAAAATAAAGACATAAATATTACATTCCAAAATGATAATTCATAAACAGAAAATTCCTACATCTAACGATCTGCATCACCTCGCGATGTACCTGTGTCAACAATAACCACATTAATCAATTTACTCAATATCTTAATCTAATATTAATTATTTACTCTTAACCTTTGAAATTTAATACTTGTAACTTCAATCAATTAATGTACATAATCTTTTCAAAACTTAAATATTCAGCTAACTCATTTCGATTACCAAGTAATTCTAACACTTTCATATAATTACTCAGAAATTTGGTTTTCCTTCATCGGTTAACAATAAATCCAGTAATTCCATCCGAATTACTCGTCATCTAGCTAACCTCTTTTGTTAGCTAATCAATCCGGTAATTCCATATGAATTACCCTATATCCGGTTAACCTCTTTTTTAACCAGTAAACCCGGCAATTCTTTTAATTACCCAAGGAATCCGGCTAACCCATTTTGGTTGCCACAATCAATCCGGCAATTCTATATAAATTACCTAGCATCCGGCTAACCTTTTTTGTTAGGCAATCAATCCGGTAATTCCATACAAATTACCCCATATCTGGTTAACCTCTTTGTTAACCAATAAACCCGGTAATTCTCTTAATTATCCAAGAAATCCGGCTAACCCATTTTGGTTACCAAAATCAATCCGGTAATTCCATATGAATTACCCAACATCCGCTAACCTCTTTTGTTAGCCAATCAATCCGGTAATTCCATATGAATTACCCAGCATCCGGCTACCCTCTTTTGCTAGCCAAATAATAATCTCGGTAATTTCACATAAATTACCAATAATTCTCATTTGTAATAATCACTCAATTTATTCATTTGCTTCATTCTTTTAACATCAATTAAATACACAACATAGTATTTAGAGAAAACTAATAATTATAAATTAAGGTGATGAATCACCTACCTTTTACTCGTGATGACCTAACTCCTCCTGTCTCGATAATCAGCTCTACTCCTGAATCAATCAAATGTCATTATATCATTAGTCCAATATTTTTCTTATGTGCCGAAACGCAAAGCACGTAATTTTTTATTTGTAATTTGTTCTAATAAAAATTCATTCTCAAACATAACATCATTATTTTACATATAACCACATATTTAAATCAAGTTACTTCTTTTCTTGCTTTAAGTTCATAATTCCTCCATCAAATAATCCTTCTATTCTTTATGCCCTCACATCATATTATTTATTTTATCTAAACATATGTAAGAACTATATTCAAACACAATCTAAACATCTTGTCTTCATGCTTTCTTTTAACTAGTTCATTTCTCTTTTAAATTGAATTTACTTATTTTTTCTCAACTTCAATGCTATTTCTTCATTTAGTCTTTCTTACATAAATCAAATATCATGATTAAACATAGTTTTCTAAACATTAACATCAAAACTCATTCTTCCACTTTTACTTCATTTGGCCAAATGTGATGTTCCTTTTCCTCCCCCAAATTTGTCTTCATTTACTTGTTATTTCAACTTGTTTACATTCTATTCCACTTCAACTTCATCATTTTTCCTTCCCCTCCTAATTCCCCCAAATTTCCATAAGAACCCTAAGTTCAAGAATCAAGGATTTAAGGGAAGTTAAAGTAAAATTCCATGAAATTACTTCCTAACTTAATCAAGTAAGCTTAAAAACATCTAAATCAAACATTAAATCCAAACTTCTCATGCTTACCAATTGACTTTCTTCCAATTTTTCTTCTCTCCCAAAGTTAGCCAAATTCCCTCTCTCAATCCTCCTTCCTTCACTTGATTCTTTCTTAGATTAGTGTTTTATAAGTTGAACTTTGCAAGTTTACAAGGTTATTCTCTCAATTTTCTTATTTTTTCCTTACTTTTCTCTCTTTCTCTCACGTTCTTTTCTGTTCTTTCTTCTCACATTCTGCTTCTACCCAATCGGCATCTTATAAAAAAAAGGAGAGCTTATTTGTTTTATTTTTTAATGGCAAATAACCATTTTACCCTTAACGAGTCTTTTTGCTTTTATTTGACAATCCTTATTTTTTTTGCTAACACTACCGAGCTCCGTTCATCCTAAAATTTTAACAAGATTTTATTCAATATATTTTAAGGTCCCGTGTAAAAGTTTAACTCAATCTGATGGTTGGATTGAAAATAACATGTAATAACGTAAAACAGGTCAAATTGTGATTTTTCGTCAAATTTCTGAATTTCTTTAAAAATTCTGAAATTTTAACCCAAGCTAAGGTATCATATTAGAAGGCTCCATGCACATTTTCAGAATTATCTGATAATCTTATTGAGAATTATGAATTTTTGTTTTGTTTTGCATAAAACTAGTCAATTTATGATTTTTCACCCAGAGGGTTTACTTTCTCCCCTCCTAAAAAAAACTTTTGTCCTCAAAAGTTAAATTCGTACCTATGCAATAAAATAATCCAGGATATTTCTTCTTCATTTCTGACTCTCTCTCCCAGGTTTCTTCTTCTATTTGAGAGTTTCTCCACAATACTTTTACTAACGACACCTTTTTATTTCGTAATTCCTTTATACTTCGGTCCATAATTTGCATAGGTTGTACCTCCATAGTTAAATCTTCCTGTATTCCATCAAAAAAATTTATCTGCTCCATCTATCTTGTCTGTCGCATATTCAATTCTTTTTGTGAAATCAAATATTTTAAACTTTTATGATCTGTAAAAATTTATACATGTACCCCGTGTAGATAATGTCTCCTTATCCTCAAAGTAAACACCACAGCTGCCAGCTCCAAATCATATACCGGATAGTTCAAAGGTATAATATGATTTTTAAGTGTTTGAACTTATTGATTTTTAAATTTGGGTATTTGAACTTTATTTTTATTCAAATAAGTATATTCTTTTATTTTACACAATAAAGTGTCTAATTGGATTTATATTAGTTAAATGTTGAGTGTCAATAAAGAGTGAAAATAAAAAATTTATATACATGAACTAATGTGTTTGTTAAAAAATTTCTTGTCACAAATTAACTAACAACATTAATATCTAGAATTCCGATTTGCATGCCCAACACATAAACAATTACTTTCATGCATTTCTTATATCTTTCTAACATCCTTGGTTACAACACAAGATATTTCCCAGCAATGATAATTTTTAAGATTTTATAAATTCAAAGTTAGCTTCATAAGAGCATGCACACATAAATTTGTTTACATGTTCATGTTTCAACATATCATAACCTCTTATATGATCCATACTTGTTTATTTTAACATGCAATACATAATTCAACATTAAAAGTGACCCCCCCTCATCTCCTTCATGTCTGGTCGAAGGCTTCAACCTTCCCTCACCCATTTTGTTCTTCAATGATTTCTAACATTGTCAAACATTCTTCTTTGCCTCCATTTCACACTTTATTCTTACTTATATCTACCCCAGAAAAATCCTCAAAAACCCTAATTTAAGAGTCAAAACTTTTGTACAACACTTACCCAATGTATTAGAAATTGTTCTAGGAAGGTTTCAGGTTTATCCTAGTTGCGTTTTCTACTCCCTAAAACCTCTTCCCCCTCATATTTTATTTGTCACTTTCCACTCCTCCTCTACTGCTGCTAGCCTCCCCTCTTCCTTTTCCTCAATTTGTTTTGCTTTTGATGCTTTAATCTCCTTCATGTCTGGTCGAAGGCTTCAACCTTCCCTCACCCATTTTGTTCTTCAAGGATTTCTAACATTGTCAAACATTCTTCTTTGCCTACATTTCACACTTTATTCTTACTTCTACCTACCCCAGAAAAATCCTCAAAAACCCTAATTTAAGAGTCAAAACTTTTGTACAACACTTACCCAATGTATTAGAAATTGTTCTAGGAAGGTTTCAGGTTTATCCTAGTTGCGTTTTCTACTCCCTAAAACCTCTTCTCCCTCATATTTTATTTGTCACTTTCCACTCCTCCTCTCGCCGCTAGCCTCCTCTCTTCCTTTTCCTCAATTTGTTTTGCTTTTGATGCTTTAATCTCCTTCATGTCTGGTCGAAGGCTTCAACCTTCCCTCACCCATTTTGTTCTTCAATGATTTCTAACATTGTCAAACATTCTTCTTTGCCTCCATTTCACACTTTATTCTTACTTCTATCTACCCCGGAAAAATCCTCAAAAACCCTAATTTAAGAGTCAAAACTTTTGTACAACACTTACCCAATGTATTAGAAATTGTTCTAGGAAGGTTTCGGGTTTATCCTAGTTGCGTTTTCTACTCCCTAAAACCTCTTCCCCCTCATATTTTATTTGTCACTTTCCACTCCTCCTCTATGCCGCTAGCCTCCCCTCTTCCTTTTCCTCAATTTGTTTTGCTTTTGATGCTTTAATCTCCTTCATGTCCTGGTCGAAGGCTTCAACCTTCCCTCACCCATTTTGTTCTTCAAGGATTTCTAACATTGTCAAACATTCTTCTTTGCCTACATTTCACACTTTATTCTTACTTCTACCTACCCCAGAAAAATCCTCAAAAACCCTAATTTAAGAGTCAAAACTTTTGTACAACACTTACCCAATGTATTAGAAATTGTTCTAGGAAGGTTTCAGGTTTATCCTAGTTGCGTTTTCTACTCCCTAAAACCTCTTCTCCCTTATATTTTATTTGTCACTTTCCACTCCTCCTCTACTCGCTGCTAGCCTCCTCTCTTCCTTATCCTCAATTTGTTTTGCTTTTGATGCTTTAATCTCCTTCATGTCTGGTCGAAGGCTTCAACCTTCCCTCACCCATTTTGTTCTTCAAGGATTTCTAACATTGTCAAACATTCTTCTTTGCCTACATTTCACACTTTATTCTTACTTCTACCTACCCCAGAAAAATCCTCAAAAACCCTAATTTAAGAGTCAAAACTTTTGTACAACACTTACCCAATGTATTAGAAATTGTTCTAGGAAGGTTTCAGGTTTATCCTAGTTGCGTTTTCTACTCCCTAAAACCTCTTCTCCCTTATATTTTATTTGTCACTTTCCACTCCTCCTCTCTTTGCCGCTAGCCTCCTCTCTTCCTTATCCTCAATTTGTTTTGCTTTTGATGCTTTAATCTCCTTCATGTCCGGGTCGAAGGCTTCAACCTTCCCTCACCCATTTTGTTCTTCAATGATTTCTAACATTGTCAAACATTCTTCTTTGCCTCCATTTCACACTTTATTCTTACTTCTATCTACCCCAGAAAAATCCTAAAAAACCGTAATTTAAGAGTCAAAACTTTTGTACAACACTTACCCAATGTATTAGAAATTGTTCTAGGAAGGTTTCAGGTTTATCCTAGTTGCGTTTTCTACTCCCTAAAACCTCTTCTCCATCATATTTTATTTGTCACTTTCCACTCCTCCTCTACTGCTACTAGCCTCCTCTCTTCCTTTTCCTCAATTTGTTTTGCTTTTGATGCTTTAATCTCCTTCATGTCTGGTCGAAGGCTTCAACCTTCCCTCACCCATTTTGTTCTTCAAGGATTTCTAACATTGTCAAACATTCTTCTTTGCCTACATTTCACACTTTATTCTTACTTCTACCTACCCCCAGAAAAATCCTCAAAAACCCTAATTTAAGAGTCAAAACATTTGTACAACACTTACCCAATGTATTAGAAATTGTTCTAGGAAGGTTTCAGGTTTATCCTAGTTGCGTTTTCTACTCCCTAAAACCTCTTCTCCCTTATATTTTATTTGTCACTTTCCACTCCTCCTCTACTGCTGCTAGCCTCCTCTCTTCCTTATCCTCAATTTGTTTTGCTTTTGATGCTTTAATCTCCTTCATGTCTGGTCGAAGGCTTCAACCTTCCCTCACCCATTTTGTTCTTCAATGATTTCTAACATTGTCAAACATTCTTCTTTGCCTCCATTTCACACTTTATTCTTACTTCTATCTACCCCGAAAAATCCTCAAAAACCCTAATTTAAGAGTCAAAACGTTTGTACAACACTTACCCAATGTATAAGAAATTATTCTAGGAAGGTTTCAGGTTTATCCTAGTTGCGTTTTCTACTCCCTAAAACCTCTTCTCCATCATATTTTATTTGTCACTTTCCACTCCTCCTCTACGCTACTAGCCTCCTCTCCTCCTTTTCCTCAATTTGTTTTGCTTTTGATGCTTTAATCTCCTTCATGTCTGGTCGAAGGCTTCAACCTTCCCTCACCCATTTTGTTCTTCAAGGATTTCTAACATTGTCAAACATTCTTCTTTGCCTACATTTCACACTTTATTCTTACTTCTACCTACCCCAGAAAAATCCTCAAAAACCCTAATTTAAGAGTCAAAACTTTTGTACAACACTTACCCAATGTATTAGAAATTGTTCTAGGAAGGTTTCAGGTTTATCCTAGTTGCGTTTTCTACTCCCTCAAACCTCTTCTCCCTTATATTTTATTTGTCACTTTCCACTCCTCCTCTACTTGCTAGCCTCCTCTCTTCCTTATCCTCAATTTGTTTTGCTTTTGATGCTTTAATCTCCTTCATGTCTGGTCGAAGGCTTCAACCTTCCCTCACCCATTTTCTTCTTCAATGATTTCTAACATTGTCAAACATTCTTCTTTGCCTCCATTTCACACTTTATTCTTACTTCTATCTACCCCAGAAAAATCCTCAAAAACCCTAATTTAAGAGTCAAAACGTTTGTACAACACTTACCCAATGTATAAGAAATTATTCTAGGAAGGTTTCAGGTTTATCATAGTTGCGTTTTCTACTCCCTAAAACCTCTTCCCCCTCATATTTTATTTGTCACTTTCCACTCCTCCTCTACTGCTGCTAGCCTCCCCTCTTCCTTTTCCTCAATTTATTTTGCTTTTGATGCTTTAATCTCCTTCATGTCTGGTCGAAGGCTTCAACCTTCCCTCACCCATTTTGTTCTTCAAGGATTTCTAACATTGTCTTACATTCTTCTTTGCCTACATTTCACACTTTATTCTTACTTCTACCTACCCCAGAAAAATCCTCAAAAACCCTAATTTAAGAGTCAAAACTTTTGTACAACACTTACCCAATGTATTAGAAATTGTTCTAGGAAGGTTTCGGGTTTATCCTAGTTGCGTTTTCTACTCCCTAAAACCTCTTCCCCCTCATATTTTATTTGTCCCTTTCCACTCCTCCTCTCTGCCGCTAGCCTCCTCTCTTCCTTTTCCTCAATTTGTTTTGCTTTTGATGCTTTAATCTCCTTCATGTCTGGTCGAAGGCTTCAACCTTCCCTCACCCATTTTCTTCTTCAATGATTTCTAAGATTGTCAAACATTCTTCTTTGCCTCCATTTCACACTTTATTCTTACTTCTATCTACCCCCGAAAAATCCTCAAAAACCCTAATTTAAGAGTCAAAACTTTTGTACAATACTTACCCAATGTATTAGAAATTGTTCTAGGAAGGTTTCGGGTTTATCCTAGTTGCGTTTTCTACTCCCTAAAACCTCTTCTCCCTTATATTTTATTTGTCACTTTCCACTCCTCCTCTACTGCTGCTAGCCTCCTCTCTTCCCTTTCCTCAATTTGTTTTGCTTTTGATGCTTTAATCTCCTTCATGTCTGGTCGAAGGCTTCAACCTTCCCTCACCCATTTTGTTCTTCAATGATTTCTAACATTGTCAAACATTCTTCTTTGCCTCCATTTCACACTTTATTCTTACTTCTATCTACCCCAGAAAAATCCTCAAAAACCCTAATTTAAGAGTCAAAACTTTTGTACAACACTTACCCAATGTATTAGAAATTGTTCTAGGAAGGTTTCAGGTTTATCCTAGTTGCGTTTTCTACTCCCTAAAACCTCTTCCCCCTCATATTTTATTTGTCGCTTTCCACTCCTCCTCTACTGCTGCTAGCCTCCTCTCTTCCTTTTCCTCAATTTGTTTTGCTTTTGATGCTTTAATCTCCTTCATGTCTGCTCGAAGGCTTCAACCTTCCCTCACCCATTTTGTTCTTCAAGGATTTCTAACATTGTCAAACATTCTTCTTTGCCTACATTTCACACTTTATTCTTACTTCTACCTACCCCAGAAAAATCCTCAAAAACCCTAATTTAAGAGTCAAAACTTTTGTACAACACTTACCCAATGTATTAGAAATTGTTCTAGGAAGGTTTCAGGTTTATCCTAGTTGCGTTTTCTACTCCCTAAAACCTCTTCTCCCTTATATTTTATTTGTCACTTTCCACTCCTCCTCTACTGCTGCTAGCCTCCTCTCTTCCTTTTCCTCAATTTGTTTTGCTTTTGATGCTTTAATCTCCTTAATGTCTGGTCGAAGGCTTCAACCTTCCCTTACCCATTTTGTTCTTCAATGATTTCTAACATTGTCAAACATTCTTCTTTGCCTACACTTCACACTTTATTCTTACTTCTATCTACCCCAGAAAAATCCTCAAAAACCCTAATTTAAGAGTCAAAACTTTTGTACAACACTTACCCAATGTATTAGAAATTGGTCTAGGAAGGTTTCAGGTTTATCCTAGTTTTTCTACTCCCTAAAACCTCTTCACCCTCATATTTTATTTGTCACTTTCCACTCCTCCTCTCTCTTCTTGCTAGCCTCCTCTCTTCCTTTTCCTCAATTTGTTTTGCTTTTGATGCTTTAATCTCCTTCATGTCTGGTCGAAGGCTTCAACCTTCCCTCACCCATTTTGTTCTTCAATGATTTCTAAGATTGTCAAACATTCTTCTTTGCCTCCATTTCACACTTTATTCTTACTTCTATCTACCCCGAGAAAAATCCTCAAAAACCCTAATTTAAGAGTCAAAACGTTTGTACAACACTTACCCAATGTATAAGAAATTATTCTAGGAAGGTTTCGGGTTTATCCTAGTTGCGTTTTCTACTCCCTAAAACCTCTTCCCCCTCATATTTTATTTGTCACTTTCCACTCCTCCTCTCTGCTTGCTAGCCTCCTCTCTTCCTTATCCTCAATTTGTTTTGCTTTTGATGCTTTAATCTCCTTCATGTCTGGTCGAAGGCTTCAACCTTCCCTCACCCATTTTGTTCTTCAATGATTTCTAACATTGTCAAACATTCTTCTTTGCCTCCATTTCACACTTTATTCTTACTTCTATCTACCCCCGAAAAATCCTCAAAAACCCTAATTTAAGAGTCAAAACGTTTGTACAACACTTACCCAATGTATAAGAAATTATTCTAGGAAGGTTTCAGGTTTATCCTAGTTGCCTTTTCTACTCCCTAAAACCTCTTCTCCCTCATATTTTATTTGTCACTTTCCACTCCTCCTCTACTGCTGCTAGCCTCCTCTCTTCCTTTTCCTCAATTTGTTTTGCTTTTGATGCTTTAATCTCCTTCATCTCTGGTCGAAGGCTTCAACCTTCCCTCACCCATTTTGTTCTTCAATGATTTCTAAGATTGTCAAACATTCTTCTTTGCCTCCATTTCACACTTTATTCTTACTTCAATCTACCCCAGAAAAATCCTCAAAAACCCTAATTTAAGAGTCAAAACTTTTGTACAACACTTACCCAATGTATTAGAAATTGTTCTAGGAAGGTTTCAGGTTTATCCTAGTTGCGTTTTCTACTCCCTAAAACCTCTTCTCCCTTATATTTTATTTGTCACTTTCCACTCCTCCTCTCTCGTTGCTAGCCTCCTCTCTTCCCTTTCCTTAATTTGTTTTGCTTTTGATGCTTTAATCTCCTTCATGTCTGGTCGAAGGCTTCAACCTTCCCTCACCCATTTTGTTCTTCAATGATTTCTAACATTGTCAAACATTCTTCTTTGCCTCCATTTCACACTTTATTCTTACTTCTATCTACCCCAGAAAAATCCTCAAAAACCCTAATTTAAGAGTCAAAACTTTTGTACAACACTTACCCAATGTATTAGAAATTGTTCTAGGAAGGTTTCGGGTTTATCCTAGTTGCGTTTTCTACTCCCTAAAACCTCTTCTCCCTTATATTTTATTTGTCACTTTCCACTCCTCCTCTCTCGCCGCTAGCCTCCTCTCTTCCCTTTCCTCAATTTGTTTTGCTTTTGATGCTTTAATCTCCTTCATGTCTGGTCGAAGGCTTCAACCTTCCCTCACCCATTTTGTTCTTCAATGATTTCTAACATTGTCAAACATTCTTCTTTGCCTCCATTTCACACTTTATTCTTACTTCTATCTACCCCTGAAAAATCCTCAAAAACCCTAATTTAAGAGTCAAAACGTTTGTACAACACTTACCCAATGTATAAGAAATTATTCTAGGAAGGTTTCAGGTTTATCCTAGTTGCGTTTTCTACTCCCTAAAACCTCTTCTCCCTCATATTTTATTTGTCACTTTCCACTCCTCCTCTCTGCTCGCTAGCCTCCTCTCTTCCTTTTCCTCAATTTGTTTTGCTTTTGATGCTTTAATCTCCTTCATCTCTGGTCGAAGGCTTCAACCTTCCCTCACCCATTTTGTTCTTCAATGATTTCTAAGATTGTCAAACATTCTTCTTTGCCTCCATTTCACACTTTATTCTTACTTCAATCTATCCCAGAAAAATCCTCAAAAACCCTAATTTAAGAGTCAAAACTTTTGTACAACACTTACCCAATGTATTAGAAATTGTTCTAGGAAGGTTTCAGGTTTATCCTAGTTGCGTTTTCTACTCCCTAAAACCTCTTCTCCCTTGTTGTAACCCATTTTTGGGTCCCCACAAATAAAAAAAATATATAATAATAATAATAAAAAAAAAAGAATTTGAACAGTGTCGTTTTGACACTTGTTCCTCTACCCGCCGCGCCCGCCCGAAATCAAGGGAGCCGAACCTCGACAATCCACGCCCAATGGCCGACCGCCCGCATGGCATGATTTGCTCCCAAGGCGCACTAGCAAAAGGGACCAGCTCCTTTCCCCCTATAAAAAGGAGAGGCCCCGAAAGAAGAAGGGAGGAGAAAAGAGGGGTGTTTGTTTTTTTTGGAACGAGAGAGAGGGGTGTTTGTTTTTTTTGGAACGAGAGAGAGGGTGGAAAACTAAAAGAGGGGGAAAGTTTTTTGAACAAAAGAGAGGGGAACGGGAAAGAAGCAAAGGAAGAAAGGGGTCAAGCAACGCTGAAACAACAGGGGTTTTTTTTGGAGAGGAAGGAGGAGAAGTTCGGTTGTGAACGAGGAGAAGAAGAAGAAAACGGTTGTTGTCATTGGACTTCCCACCACCGCCACCTTCATAACCACCGGGAGGCATCGTCGGTTTCCTCTCCACCACCACCGGCACCTCCGCGAAGCCGCTGCAGAGAAGGAAGAACATGGTTGATGAAGAAGCAAAGGAAACGGGGAGAACAGAGCGAAGAAGAAAACGGCGAGAGAAGAAAGGAAGAAAGGCCGACCACCCTCCCGGTCTCCACCGCCACCGGCACCATCAAAGCCGCCAAACAACGGCGGGAACCACCGCGAGAGGGAAGAGCACCGTGAGAAACAAAAGAAGGAAGGAGAAGCGAGAGGAGAACACAAGTAAGGGAAAACACGGTGAAGAAAGGGAAGAAAAGCTCACCACCGTCCAAGCCATTCTCCGTCGGAAACCGCCAGCAAAGACCGCCTTCGAGCCACCACAGTCGGCCCTCCGCCCCTTATCTCGTTTTTTTGTTCATCTTCTTGCATGCGGAACATGCACCGTGCACGTTACGCAAGCAAGAAAATAATTAGCCGATTCTTGTACATGTGCACAGAACCCGCCTAATTAATTAACGGGTTCTTTGTGCATGTACAGTACCCGGTTACTATGCATGTACAGTACCCCGATGTACGGTGACCCCGTTCTTGTTGTTTGGGCTGGAACCCATGACCCATCTTCATTCTGGCCGAGTCCATCCTGTAGGAACGGGACCAATTTTATGTTGGGTGATTCGGCCCGATTTTCCTTTTGGGCCGGGTCCGGACCGTTCGAACAAAAATTCTTCAAAAAAATATGTGATTTTATGTAATTTTATTACTTGTATTTTGATCAATATCGGTTTGTATTTTTATACTTTGTAAAGATACAAATCGGTATTAAAATACTCGGTTTTCGTCAAGACATAAAAAAATAAAATAAATTAAAAATGTTTTGTTTTCATGCATACGGCCTAGTCTCTCCAATATATATATATAAATATTATAACATCATATTTTCACACAACAAAGGAAATTTCAAAAACAATATATGTATTAGCATGCATTTTGGCTTTAATAACCGGTTTATTCAAGCCATGAGAACTAGGCCAATATTTCAAAAATTCTAAAAAAATCTTTTTGTCTTCTTTTAGTATTTGGGATTACGAATTTATACGTAAAACGTATTCCGATATTAAAAAATAGTTTTTTTACATAGACGTTAGAACGGTTAGGTTTTACCCGATAAGATAAGGACCTCCTTATTGAGGAGGACTTTTCTTGAACCATAGACGGACCAACATACATAGATGTTAGAACGGTTAGTTTTTTACCCGATAAGATAAGGACCTCCTTATTGAGGAGGACTTTTCTTGAACCATAGACGGACCAACAACTAGGAAACATAACGAGACCTTGAATTTTATCAGACAAATAAACAATGCAGCTTACCTTAGGTAGGGCGTATTTGGGGTGTTGATACCTTCCCTTTACGCAACCGGTCCCCGTACCCAATCTACGAGACCGAGTTAGGGTTCCTAGTGACCAAAATATTAGGTGGCGACTCCTATTCCATTTTCTACCAACAAAAGACAAGAACTCCTTGTCTCACCATATTTACTAGATATATACCCCCCATCACACATTCGAGGGTGGACGATCGTCGCGACGTCGCGCATCGTGCGGACAGAATGGCGACTCCACCGGGGACCTTGTGGACTAAGCTTTGTTTTTGTTCGATTTGTTTTTGTTTTCGTGTGTTTATTGTTAATATTCCTTTCCTTTTGTTATCTCGCTTATATGCTTTAAATATTTTTACACATATTGTTCATGCATTTGTATAGAACTGTCTCATGCATCTTATAGAACTGTCACATACATCACATACTTTGATTTTGAGAAGCACACACAAGCTTTAAGTTAGGTGGGGGATTAGCGATTTGCCCTATGACTATCGGTCAGGGTTCAGATGCGTGAAACACCCAACTCATATCTCGAGTGCCTCGCTTGGTGATGGTGGGTATACGTACCTTAACACGTTCCTTGCAACGCCCCCATACTTGTCTTTACGAAGAACGTCAGGGCGCGATATGAGACCCTTCAAGACCGGATAGAAAAACCGCCCATTCTCACATAATGAATAGAGCTTGTCCTTAGGGTATATATCTTACTTTCATTTGCATCAGGATTAATAATGTTAGATTCATCAATCTAGTTTTTTTTTTATATATATGAAATCATGACTAAATACCTATCTTTCTTTCTAATGTGTTCTAGTAATCTACCATGATAAGATCTTGGCAAATCTTCTTTTACAACAATCGATTCGACTTAGAAATCTTGCTTATTACAAAAGGCATGAATCGGTACACATCGCATGTGCATCATATTTCATCACGCATTTGTTGATAACTTATCATATGCACAGATCGTGAAACATAGGTCCCACATCCAAAGTCCACCACGCCCGGTCTAGATCGAGAATGGAGAACGAAGAGAGAGCTCACTTAGAGTCACATTATCGGACCGAGTTGGAGTCCGTAAGGAATGAAGTTTCTCGGCTAACCAACTTACTTGAGCAGCTTCTAAGAGCTAAGAATGGGGAGGGAACATCAGCACAACACTTGAAGGAGCGCCGGCAGCTCACATCCCTCAAGCATCTCAAAACCAGGGGGCAAACTCGGCCAATGAACAACATTTTATGCCTATCACCCCTATCCGACCAACTCACGCTCCAATCACCGTGGATTTAACAACGGAGGGAGTCCCGGATAATAGGCCTACCGGTTTGACGGACCATGACAAGCTGTTTGCTTTGGAAGAAAGATTAAGGGCGGTTGAGGGTAATGACTGGTTTGACCCTATACGAGCGGTCGAAGTATGTTTGGTACCAAACATTGTGGTGCCAAAAGATTTTCGGATACCGAATTCATTAAGTATACTGGTTTGGAATGCCCAAACACTCACCTTCGATCCTACGCAACAAAATGGCGGAAGTAATCCATGATGATAAATTGCTAATCTATTTCTTTCAAGATAGCTTAGCGGGATCCGCTTTGAGTGGTACATGAAGTTAGACAAAGTGTCGGGATCGAGAGCTGGAGAGACTTGATGGAGGCTTTCCTTAAGCAAGTACAAGTTTAACATGGAAATCGCTCCGATCGAACAAGTCTAATGTCAATGGAGAAAAGGAGCCAAGAGTCGGTAAGGGCCTATGCGCAAAGGTGGAGGGATGAGGCAATGCATGTCCAACCCCCTTTGATAGAAACGGAGATGGTGATCTTGTTTGCCAATACCTTTAAAGCACCATATTATGAGCACCTAATGGGTAGCTCATCTCAAGCATTTCTACGATGCGGTACGCATAGCTGAAAGAATAGAGCAAGGGATTAAAGCGGACGTATAGTTGAGCCATTGGAGGCGAAGGGTTTTATTGGAAGAAAAATGGAAGGTCACATTTACGACTTTGAAGGTGGGTCCAAGGGCAATATAGTGGATTCACTCAACCCACAAATACCTACCTCTCATGTTGCCCACATAAACTTTAACAAACCATTTTCCTCTAATCGAGCAAATAACCAGTCAAACAACCAAAACAACTACCAAAGACCAAATACAAGGTACATTGCAGAACAACTACCGCCATTACCCATGCCTTTGAAGGAAATGTATGCCAAACTACCGAGCATTGGACAAATAGCTCCTATCCCTACATTACCACTACAACCACCATTCCCCATCGGGTATAAGCCCGAGTTGACTTGCGAGTACCATGCTTGGTATTCCCGGACATTGTCTTGAAACGTGCTACGCTTTCAAGAACATGTTGTTGAAGCTCATCAAGATAGGATGGGTGTCGTTTGAAGACACACCCAATATCAATTCAAATCCATTGCCTGGTCATGACAAAAGTAATAGGGGATAAAGGGTTGGAAAACCTTGGTCAAGAATCGTCAATAATGAAGAAGGCGAGATCGAAGGAGAAGACAAGGAAACGCAAGTGGGGAAGGAAGATGAAGCATTGACTCGGTTGACTTTCCGAACGGGTTGACCCAAGAACTTCTCGTAGTTTTCAAAATGTAAAACAACTTTATTTGCCTTAGCATGTTTTTGTAATTTGCTTTTGTCATTGCTTTTATTTTCTCTATTTAGCAATCGGGGCTCATGTTTTCAGCCGGATTTTATGTTTGTCTTTGAGCCTACCTTTTTTAATAAATGATGAGATTATGCACTTTTTGAACAAGTTTGAGTGGTTATATCATAAAATGGTTTAATATGAAATTTAAGAAAAGCTAACCCTAAAGTACATCCCTACCTCGATAGCGTAATGAATGGATAAATGATTAAGTGGTCACTTTATAATCATCTCGTAATTGTCTTTATCAACCATAACAATGTGCATTTTGAAAAAAAAAATCATCATTATCCCTTCACGCCCTAAAAAAGTTTATCATTGGCTGAATGAATTTCCTCTTTATAAAAGCCCAGACTAGGATCACACCCCTACACTGGGGGCAAAACGAGTTGTTTTTTGAAAAGTTTTACGTGTTTAAAATTGGTGGGAAGCCCATAGTTTTGAAAATCAAGCTAAAGCATTTGACAAAAGCATGACAAAGAGGTAAATACAAGTCATACATTTTGAGAAAAGGACTACTTGAAGAAAGTCAAAGACTTCTTCTCCAAGAATATGATAGGCAACACGAGAGATGAATTCAAAGCATACGACTTCAAAAGTAAAGTTCATGTTAAGAGGGAGTCTCATGAACTAGAAGAAGAGGATGGGGCCTATGTTTCAAAACAGGTACGAATGCATGCATTGCATCTAATCATAAATCATTGCATGTATGTTTTTTTGGATCGTTACGAAGGAGATCTTAGCGTATTCCAACAAGATTATGGACGAAGAAAGAATCATTAAGTTGATTCTAGAACAACAAGAAGAGAAGATAATGGTTTTCAAACCATGCCAGCAGGAAGAACGACATCGATAGCATTCGGTAAAAAGGAATCACCAAATGGGATTCCAAGTTGTTGAGATCGCCGAAGGGATCTCGTATCTCGATGGAGGTCGCGAAGGGACCTTAAATTTCAGCTTTTGTATAAAAGGAATCGCGATGGGATTCCAAGTTGTTTGGATAAAGGAGATCGCAAGAAGGGATCTTGTATTTCGATGAAGGTCGCCAGAAGGAACTTCATGTTTTAGCTTTGGTAAAAGGAATTGTCCGATGGGATTTCAAGTTATTTGAGATCACCGAAATGATCTCGTACTTCGACATTCATCAAGGAAGGTCGCTAGAAGGGACCTCGTATTGAAACTATTTCTTAGAAAAGCATGGAGTTTACTAAGAATTCTTCCCCTTGGGTAGGTCACCCATACAATGAGACCATTATTTTTCTTGGGTAGGTCACCCATACAATGAGACCATCGTTTTTCTTGGGTAGGTCACCCATACAATGAGACCATTATTTTTCTTGGGTAGGTCACCCATACAATGAGACCATCATTTTCTTGGGTTAGTCACCCATACAATGAGACCATCATTTTTCTTGGGTTCGTCACCCATACAATGAGACCATCATTTTCTTGGGTTCGTCACCCATACAATGAGACCATCATTTTTCTTGGGTAGGTCACCCATACAATGAGACCAACATTTTTCCGGGTAGGTCACCCATACAATGAGACCATTCTTCATCTTTTTTTACCCGGGTAGGTCACCCATAATAATGAGGCCATTCTTCCCCCGGGTAGGTCACCCATAATAATGAGACCACTCTTTCCTTTTCCCATTCGGGCAGGTCACCCGTCATAATGAGACCACATACGTGTTTTTGTATTTGGTTATGGGTAAAGGAATCGCAGGAAAGGATCTCCGGTTAGCCCAACCATAACATCGATATTAGCTAAGGGAAATCGCCAGATGGGATTTCAGTTTGGCCAAACTACAAATATGGATTTTTAGTTAAAAGAGATCGCCAGAAGGGATCTCGGATGGAATGCCAGGTTAATCTAATCCAAGTTAGAGGTCGGGGATTGCCGGATTGGGATCTCAAGATGACTAAGTTTTGATCATTTTTTCGGGTTGAAGGCGAGTAGCGTTGTAAAGACAAGTTTCGAGATAGATCAAGCTTCGACAATATCGGTTTCGGAAGTTCGTTTTGTTTATCTTTATAAAACTTACTACGCAAAACCCATGCCGCTCCGTAAGCATTATAAAGAGGGGGCATCTGTTGTAACCCATTTTTGGGTCCCCACAAATAAAAAAAATATATAATAATAATAAAAAAAAAAGAATTTGAACAAAGTGTCGTTTTGACACTTTGTTCCTCTACCCCCGCGCGCGCCGCCGAAATCAAGGGAGCCGAACCTCGACGATCACGCCCAATGGCCGACCAGGCCGCAAGATGATTTGCTCCCAAGGCGCACTAGCAAAAGGGACCAGCTCCTTTCCCCCTATAAAAAGGAGAGGCCCCGAAAGAAGAAGGGAGGAGAAAAGAGGGGTGTTTGTTTTTTTTGGAACGAGAGAGAGGGGTGTTTGTTTTTTTTGGAACGAGAGAGAGGGCTGGAAAACTAAAAGAGGGGGAAAGTTTTTTGAACAAAAGAGAGGGGAACGGGAAAGAAGCAAAGGAAGAAAGGGGTCAAGCAACGCCTGAAACAACAGGGGTTTTTTTTGGAGAGGAAGGAGGAGAAGTTCGGTTGTGAACGGGGAGAAGAAGAAGAAAACAGTTGTTGTCATTGGACTTCCCACCACGCCACCTTCATAACCACCGGGAGGCATCGTCGGTTTCCTCTCCACCACCACCAGCACCTCCGCGAAGCCCGCTGCGAGAGAAGGAAGAACATGGTTGATGAAGAAGCAAAGGAAACAGGGGAGAACGAGCCGAAGAAGAAAACGGCGAGAGAGAAGAAAGGAAGAAAGGCCGACCACCCTCCCGGTCTCCACCGCCACCAGCACCATCAAAGCCGCCAAACAACACAGGAACCACCGCGAGAGGGAAGAGCACCGTGAGAAACAAAAGAAGGAAGGAGAAGCGAGAGGAGAACACAAGTAAGGGAAAACACGATGAAGAAAGGGAAGAAAAGCTCACCACCGTCCAAGCCATTCTCCGGTCGGAAACCGCGCAGCACCGCCTTAGAGCCACCACAGTCGGCCCTCTCCGCCCCTTATCTCGTTTCTTGTTCATCTTCTTGCATGCGGAACATGCACCGTGCACGTTCGCAAGCAAGAAAATAATTAGCTTGCATCGTACATGTGCACAGTAACCGGCCTAATTAATTAACGGGTTCTTGTGCATGTACAGTACCCGGTTACTATGCATGTACAGTACCCCGATGTACAAGTGACCCCGTTCTTCGTTGTTTGGGCTGGAACTACCCGACCCATCTTCCGGGCTGAGTCCGAGTCCCTGTAGGAACCAGACCAATTTTATGTTGGGCTGATTCCGGCCCAGTTTTCCTTTTGGGCCGGGTCTGGACCGTTCGAACAAAAATTCTTCAAAAAAATATGTGATTTTATGTAATTTTATTACTGTATTTTGATCAATATCGGTTTGTATTTTTATACCGTAAAGATACAAATCTGGTATTAAAATACTCGGTTTTCGTCAAGACATAAAAAAATAAAATAAATTAAAAATGTTTTGTTTTCATGCATACGGCCTAGTCTCTCCAATATATATATATAAATATTATAACATCATATTTTCACACAACAAAGGAAATTTCAAAAACAATATATGTATTAGCATGCATTTTGGCTTTAATAACCAGTTTATTCAAGCCATGAGAACTAGGCCAATATTTCAAAAATTCTAAAAAAATCTTTTTGTCTTCTTTTAGTATTTGGGATTACGAATTTATACGTAAAACGTATTCCCGATATTAAAAAATAGTTTTTTTACATAGACGTTAGAACGGTTAGGTTTTACCCGATAAGATAAGGACCTCCTTATTGAGGAGGACTTTTCTTGAACCATAGACGGACCAACATACATAGATGTTAGAACGGTTAGTTTTTTACCCGATAAGATAAGGACCTCCTTATTGAGGAGGACTTTTCTTGAACCATAGACGGACCAACAACTAGGAAACATAACGAGACCTTGAATTTTATCGGACAAATAAACAATGCGGCTTACCTTAGGTAGGGCGTATTTGGGGTGTTGATACCTTCCCTTTACGCAACCAGGTCCCGTACCCAATCTCTGAGACCAGTTAGGGTTCCTAGTGACCAAAATATTAGGTGGCGACTCCTATTCCATTTTCTACCAACAAAAGACAAGAACTCCTTGTCTCACCATATTTACTAGATATATACCCCCCATCACACATTCGAGGGTGGACGATCGTCGCGACGTCGCGCATCGTGCGACATCCCTTATATTTTATTTGTCACTTTCCACTCCTCCTCTACTGCTGCTAGCCTCCCCTCTTCCTTTTCCTCAATTTGTTTTGCTTTTGATGCTTTAATCTCCTTCATGTCGGTCGAAGGCTTCAACCTTCCCTCACCCATTTTGTTCTTCAATGATTTCTAACATTGTCAAACATTCTTCTTTGCCTCCATTTCACACTTTATTCTTACTTCTATCTACCCCAGAAAAATCCTCAAAAACCCTAATTTAAGAGTCAAAACTTTTATACAACACATACCCAATGTATTAGAAATTGTTCTAGGAAGGTTTCAGGTTTATCCTAGTTGCGTTTTCTACTCCCTAAAACCTCTTCTCCCTTATATTTTATTTGTCACTTTCCACTCCTCCTCTACCGCCGCTAGCCTCCTCTCTTCCCTTTCCTCAATTTGTTTTGCTTTTGATGCTTTAATCTCCTTCATGTCTGGTCGAAGGCTTCAACCTTCCCTCACCCATTTTGTTCTTCAATGATTTCTAACATTGTCAAACATTCTTCTTTGCCTCCATTTCACACTTTATTCTTACTTCTATCTACCCCAGAAAAATCCTCAAAAACCCTAATTTAAGAGTCAAAACTTTTGTACAACACTTACCCAATGTATTAGAAATTGTTCTAGGAAGGTTTCAGGTTTATCCTAGTTGCGTTTTCTACTCCCTAAAACCTCTTCTCCCTTATATTTTATTTGTCACTTTCCACTCCTCCTCTCTACCGTTGCTAGCCTCCCCTCTTCCTTTTCCTCAATTTGTTTTGCTTTTGATGCTTTAATCTCCTTCATGTCTGGTCGAAGGCTTCAACCTTCCCTCACCCATTTTGTTCTTCAATGATTTCTAACATTGTCAAACATTCTTCTTTGCCTCCATTTCACACTTTATTCTTACTTCTATCTACCCCAGAAAAATCCTCAAAAACCCTAATTTAAGAGTCAAAACTTTTATACAACACATACCCAATGTATTAGAAATTGTTCTAGGAAGGTTTCAGGTTTATCCTAGTTGCGTTTTCTACTCCCTAAAACCTCTTCTCCCTTATATTTTATTTGTCACTTTCCACTCCTCCTCTACTGCTGCTAGCCTCCTCTCTTCCCTTTCCTCAATTTGTTTTGCTTTTGATGCTTTAATCTCCTTCATGTCCGGGTCGAAGGCTTCAACCTTCCCTCACCCATTTTGTTCTTCAATGATTTCTAACATTGTCAAACATTCTTCTTTGCCTCCATTTCACACTTTATTCTTACTTCTATCTACCCCAGAAAAATCCTCAAAAACCCTAATTTAAGAGTCAAAACTTTTGTACAACACTTACCCAATGTATTAGAAATTGTTCTAGGAAGGTTTCAGGTTTATCCTAGTTGCGTTTTCTACTCCCTAAAACCTCTTCTCCCTTATATTTTATTTGTCACTTTCCACTCCTCCTCTGCTCGCTAGCCTCCTCTCTTCCTTATCCTCAATTTGTTTTGCTTTTGATGCTTTAATCTCCTTCATGTCTGGTCGAAGGCTTCAACCTTCCCTCACCCATTTTGTTCTTCAATGATTTCTAAGATTGTCAAACATTCTTCTTTGCCTCCATTTCACACTTTATTCTTACTTCTATCTACCCCCGAAAAATCCTCAAAAACCCTAATTTAAGAGTCAAAACGTTTGTACAACACTTACCAAATGTATAAGAAATTATTCTAGGAAGGTTTCAGGTTTATCCTAGTTGCGTTTTCTACTCCCTAAAACCTCTTCTCCCTCATATTTTATTTGTCACTTTCCACTCCTCCTCTACTGCCGCTAGCCTCCTCTCTTCCTTTTCCTCAATTTGTTTTGCTTTTGATGCTTTAATCTCCTTCATGTCTGGTCGAAGGCTTCAACCTTCCCTCACCCATTTTGTTCTTCAATGATTTCTAACATTGTCAAACATTCTTCTTTGCCTCCATTTCACACTTTATTCTTACTTCTATCTACCCCAGAAAAATCCTCAAAAACCCTAATTTAAGAGTCAAAACGTTTGTACAACACTTACCAAATGTATAAGAAATTATTCTAGGAAGGTTTCAGGTTTATCCTAGTTGCGTTTTCTACTCCCTAAAACCTCTTCTCCCTCATATTTTATTTGTCACTTTCCACTCCTCCTCTACCGCCGCTAGCCTCCTCTCTTCCTTTTCCTCAATTTGTTTTGCTTTTGATGCTTTAATCTCCTTCATCTCGCGGTCGAAGGCTTCAACCTTCCCTCACCCATTTTGTTCTTCAATGATTTCTAACATTGTCAAACATTCTTCTTTGCCTCCATTTCACACTTTATTCTTACTTCTATCTACCCAGAAAAATCCTCAAAAACCCTAATTTAAGAGTCAAAACTTTTGTACAACACTTACCCAATGTATTAGAAATTGTTCTAGGAAAGTTTCAGGTTTATCCTAGTTGCGTTTTCTACTCCCTAAAACCTCTTCTCCCTCATATTTTATTTATCGCTTTCCTCTCCTCCTCTACTGCTGCTAGCCTCCTCTCTTCCTTTTCCTCAATTTGTTTTGCTTTTGATGCTTTAATCTCCTTCATGTCTGGTCGAAGGCTTCAACCTTCCCTCACCCATTTTGTTCTTCAATGATTTCTAACATTGTCAAACATTCTTCTTTGCCTCCATTTCACACTTTATTCTTACTTCTATCTACCCCAGAAAAATCCTCAAAAACCCTAATTTAAGAGTCAAAACTTTTGTACAACACTTACCCAATGTATTAGAAATTGTTCTAGGAAGGTTTCAGGTTTATCCTAGTTGCGTTTTCTACTCCCTAAAACCTCTTCTCCCTCATATTTTATTTGTCACTTTCCACTCCTCCTCTACTGCTGCTAGCCTCCTCTCTTCCCTTTCCTCAATTTGTTTTGCTTTTGATGCTTTAATCTCCTTCATGTCTGGTCGAAGGCTTCAACCTTCCCTCACCCATTTTGTTCTTCAATGATTTCTAACATTGTCAAACATTCTTCTTTGCCTCCATTTCACACTTTATTCTTACTTCTATCTACCCCAGAAAAATCCTCAAAAACCCTAATTTAAGAGTCAAAACTTTTGTACAACACTTACCCAATGTATTAGAAATTATTCTAGGAAGGTTTCGTGTTTATCCTAGTTGCGTTTTCTACTCCCTAAAACCTCTTCCCCCTCATATTTTATTTGTCACTTTCCACTCCTCCTCTCGCCGCTAGCCTCCTCTCTTCCCTTTCCTCAATTTGTTTTGCTTTTGATGCTTTAATCTCCTTCATGTCTGGTCGAAGGCTTCAACCTTCCCTCACCCATTTTGTTCTTCAATGATTTCTAACATTGTCAAACATTCTTCTTTGCCTCCATTTCACACTTTATTCTTACTTCTATCTACCCCAGAAAAATCCTCAAAAACCCTAATTTAAGAGTCAAAACTTTTGTACAACACTTACCCAATGTATTAGAAATTGTTCTAGGAAGGTTTCAGGTTTATCCTAGTTGCGTTTTCTACTCCCTAAAACCTCTTCTCCTTCATTTTTTATTTGTCACTTTCCACTCCTCCTCTACTGCTGCTAGCCTCCTCTCTTCCTTTTCCTTAATTTGTTTTGCTTTTGATGCTTTAATCTTCACTCAAACCTCTTATTTTCTCTCATGTGTTTGTTTGCATATGATTTTCTCCACTTGTTCTTTGGAATAAAGTGCTAAAGAGAAGAATGTCTCTTCCTTTTCCCCTCCTCTCTATTCTACCATCAACCCTCTTATTCTGCTAAAGGCTGACATGTTTCTTTCTTCTTTTTTTGCTTTTGTTCCTCATTTGTTTATATATTTTCAGTTTAGTCCCCTCACATTTGATCTCAATTTCTCCTTATTCACTTATATGTGTTTCATACTTCAAGTTAGAGCTCTTGTCCTTTAGCAATGGGTTCTTCTCTATTTACTATATCTCATGCATTTATGTTTTGGGGTTTACAGAAAATACCCATAAGTGCATGTCTTTTTGTTTTGTCTTTTTCTAGGGGTGAAGATAATCTTTTACTATATTCTAAGAAACAAAAAGAAAATACCAATTCTATTTTTTTTTTAATGTTGGGTTAAATAATTCATTTTACTGCTTTGAAAAACTAGAAAAGAGCCCTTCCATTTTGGAAATCAATTGGAAATCCCTGTCGTGGGCTAGTCTCTCTCTACTTAATCCCTAAAATCTCTCCCATTTCTCATCTTCTCAACTCCCATTTCGTTATCATCCGAACCCTCAAGTCTTCAAAATGCCCCAAGCAGAATTATGAAACAACAGCCTTGAAATCAAAGAGCCTTCTCATAAAATCCCTAAGCTCCAATAAAATGGTGTCCACGAAGCTGCTCCAATCCCATCATCTCTCCTGAAAGTGAAAAAGCTCTCTAAAAGCGTTGTTTTGCCCTCTAGGTGCTCTCTGCTTGCCGCTGGCTATGATCTCTCCAGGTATTAAGCAAAACCCTATTTTAGTGTTTTCATTTTTTGAAGGATGCAGGATTATTAGCAAATTCATGGGTTTTTGTTTCTAGTGTTGCGCACTGCCTCAGAGACAAGTTCCAGCTAGAGGAAAAGCCCTCAACTTAATAAAGGCTCTGATACCATGTTGAAGAACCATCTCAACTCAATAACTTAAGCTTTTATACGAGATCACAAGATACGATTTATATTATTCTCTAATATGCTATATCCAAAAGAACTTATGCTTGTATTGGTAAATCTCACTTCCACTACCAGAAATTTGCTAAATAGCAACGGATTTACCAACGGAATATGTCTATCGGTAATTTGCGGTCGAAATTACCGACGGACACTTTTCCGTCGTAATTCAGTCAGTAACTACTGATGAAAACTTTTTGTCGGTAGTTACCGACTGAAGTATGGACGGAAAAGTTTCTGAATTAAAAGAAAAGGCGGGTCGCTGACCTGGAGGTTTCTGTGGGTTATTTTTTCCGACGGAATCACTGACGGATTCAAAACGACAGCCCGTATAGTGAGGTGATTGGTTCACCATTTAAATCGCCGACGGAATCACCGAGGGATTTGAAATGGCAGATCCGTACGGTGACGTGTCGATTTTTCCGTCAGAATCACCGACGGTGAAACCGTCAGAAAAAGTTAATATATGCCAGCTCTGCCGACCCTCTCCTCCCCTATTTCTCCTTCTTCTTCCTAATCCCAACTCTCCCCATCCGCAAACAACCAGCCCCCCCCTCCCTCCCAAACAAAAATCTCCCTCATATCAAGACAACAAGTTATATTTCTTGAAGTTTTGTGGTCACAAGATCCGTGTTCCGATTTATCGGCGCAGATTTTATCAATTTTTGTAAGTAATTCTATCTTTTTAAATTTTAACATTTAATTAAATGTCAATTTTTTTTTTTTTAGTATATGTATTTTGTTAGTAGATGTACATGTTTTATTGTTATTTCTCAAACAAACTTGTAGTATATGAATGTATAATTCTATACCCGTTATGGTTTGTTTTAGATTTTGTAAGATTGTATTTGTTTGTAAATTGTTAAAACTTTATGGAACTACCGAAGTACATGTGCTATTTTGAAATAATTAATAGCTTGCTTAATGGGTCCGTTTAAAGTTTTATCAATGGTATTGCGGAGTGGTAATTTCCGTAAATTTATATATTTTAATTTGTATGGACGTTGATAAATGATAATGAATATTTAATATTTATGAGAAGTTGTGATTGGTTTGTTGGATAATCTCGAGGTAAAGTAATATTTTTGCAAGTTTATTTACCTAACTTAGTTAATTAATACATGATGTCATCATAATTTTATAGAGGTTCGATATAAGTCATGGATGATCGTTCATGGATGTATCGAGATTCACCCCAAGGATTGCGGAGGATGGATTATTGTAACGGGGTTCGGGGTTTTATTAATTTCACAACATCTATTCCCGGAAATTTCCTTTGGAGGCGGTATTAGGTGTCCATGCGGGAAGTGTCAAAATAAAAAGTATATGCATTCGGATGTTGTAATGATGCATCTTCTACACAAAGGGTTTATGGAGAATTACCAGTGTTGGTATGCACATGGAGAAGTATTTGTTAGTAAGAGGAGAATGGAAGAAACGGTGGTTGGGTCTAATTCTAGTGCTAGCAACGTGCATGAAGCGGCAAATGACAACACTAATCCTTACGTAAATATGGTTATGGATGCAATGAGAATGAATCAAGGTAATGTCGATCAATGTCCAATCGTAGAAGAAGAACCTAATGTAGATGCAGGTAGGTTTTTTGATTTGTTGAAAGATTCGACGAACCATTATGGGATGGTTGCACGAACCACGATAAATTATTGGTCGTAGCACGGTGTTCACCATCAAGTCGGATCACGGGTTGAGTGAGGTTGGGTATGACAAGATTATTGAATAGGCAAGAAGCATTTTACCTAAAGGGAACAGTGAAAGAGAACTTCTATGCTGCAAAGTCCATGATGAAACCCCTCGAGTTTAGGATACCGGAAAATTGACATGTGCCCTAACTTCGCATGTTATACTACCTTGAAAATGCCGAGATGACCGAGTGCATAACATGCGGGCATTCCCGTTACAAACCTAGAACGGCGCAGAGGAAAGACTCTAGTGGCATATAAAAAACTTAGATAGTTCCCGGTCACACCTAGACTGCAGAGGTTATTCATGTCACCAAGGACTGCTGAGCACATGACATGGCACCAAGCACAAGATGCGGTTGATGGAGTGATGGTGCATCCTTCGAAGGCGAAGCGTGGAAACTCTTTAACAGTGTGCATCCTCACTTTTCAGCTAAATCAAGGAATGTGCGTCTTGGGTTGTGTACAGACGGATTCAACCCATTTGGGTCATTTGCTGCTCCTTATTCTTGTGTATGAGGCCGGAGTTCATGTTTTTATCTACTGTCATACCCGGTCCAAGCAGCCCGGTGTGGAATATAGATGTTTGTCTTCGATCGTTGATTGATGAGTTGGCGCAGTTGTGGTCCTCCGGAGCTCTGACTTATGATATATCGAGGAAACAAAATTTCCTTATGAGGGCGGCTTTGATGTGGAATATCAATGATTTCCAGCTTATGGAATGCTTTCTGGTTGGAGCACACATGGGAAACTCGCATGTCCATACCGCATGGAAAACAACAAGGCATTCACGCTAGCAAACGGAGGTAAAGCTTCTTTTTTTACCGTCACCGTCGCTTCTTGCCACTTAATCACAAGTACGTAAAGAACAGAAAGATTTCTTTGTTGGCGAGTTGAAAAAGATGTTGCATCCTCGCGTCTTTCCGGTGAAGAATTGCATGATGTTGTCTCGAGTACGGTGACATTGTGTTTGGCCTTCAATCGGGTAAGCAAAAGTTTCCTGGTTTTGGTTTGACCCATAATTGGGTAAAGCGTGGGAGCTTCCTTATTGGAGACCAATCTGCTCTGCCATAACCTTGACGTCATGCACATCGAAAAGAACATGTTTGAGAACATTTTCAACACCGTCATGGATGTGAAGGGGAAGACAAAGGACAACATCAAGGCTAGATTGGATATAGCTTTATATTGTAACCGTAAAAATATAGAGTTGGTTTATGATGAGTCACGGGTCACAAAACCAAGAGCAAGCTTCGTGTTAGAGAAAAACGCACAACTGCTAGTCTACAAATGGCTTAAGAGTCTGCGTTTTCCGTGTTTTCGATGATAGTCTTGTTGATGTTAACGCAGAGGAGTTGAATGTTGTTTTGAGCTCTAGCAGACAAGCAAATGTTGATGAAGAAGATGATATCCATATTGAAGATTGCGATGAAGGTGATGACAATTGAATTGATGATGAAGAAGAAGAAAATTCTGACTAACAATCAAAATGAAGCCCTGTATAAAACCCTTTCTTTCATGTAATTTAGATTATGGATGATATATTTTGTAACACGAAATATTTATTACTTGAAATAATTACTTGAAATAATTATAGATCATGGATGATATATTTTGTAACACGAAATAATTACTTGAAATGCCTACCGACGGAATAAGTCCGTCGGCATTTCACAGAGAGTTCAAAAATAATTACTTGAAATGCCACAATCACCGACGTCCATACCGACGGAATACGTCCGTCGGCATTTCACAGAGAGTTCGAAAATAATTACTTGAAATGCCACAATCACCGACGTCCATACCGACGGATTAAGTCCGTCGGCATTTCACAAAGAGTTCAAAAATAATTACTTGAAATGCCACAATCACCGACGTCCATACCGACGGATATAAGTCTGTCGGTAAGTTGTCGGCGGGTTAATTTTACTGACAACATTACCGACGGATTGCGTGAATTCCAAAGGGTTGTGCATTAAATGCATCTCTGACCGTGTTATCTTGCCGACGGAATTATCGACGGACCACGAAAAATATGGAGGGTCATTAAAAATTTTGGTGCGAAATTCAAAAATTACCGATGGATTTTTGACACTTCACCGACGGAATAAATTAAAATAATAATTAATTTTATATCTGTCGGTGAATCCGTCGGTAAAACTGCCATATAAGTTCCAACGACCGCCCCTTCAGTTCATTTTTTCTTCTCCTCAGTTTTTCACCTTAAATTTCGATTCTTTTCCTCTCCGTTCTTCAAAGTTTTCACCTGCAATCTCTAGCAAGTTTTCTTATGAATCTTCATCAGTTTAAAAGGTATGTGTTTCTTCTATTTCATTTTACTTTAAGGGTTTTTTTTTTGCTATTTTTTTTGTTATGTTTTTTGTTTTGGTGTATTTTTTGTAATGTAGATAAAGTATTGAATTCAACACATTATTAAAGTAAGCATATTTCATTCCTAAAGTCTATAGTTTTTTTTTTTAATTTATTGAATATTTTTTATTGTTTTATTAGCATAATTATTATTAGTTAATTTGTTGACTATTTATTGTTAATGTTGAATTTACCTTAGAATTAGTAATTGAATATGTTGGAATAATTATTAATTTTACTCTATTATTGCATGATTTGTGTTTAATTTTTTGCATTTATTTTGATTGTTATTCCGAGTTTTTTTTTTAATTTATTGTTTTGTTGTATTGGCATAATTATTGAATAATTTTTTGAATTATAATTGTTAATGCTGAATTTACCTTAGTATTAGTAATTGAATATTTTGGAATAATTGTTAATTTTACTCTATTATTGCATGATTTATGTTTAATTTTTTCCATTAATTTTAATTGTTAGTCTACAGCTTTTTTTATTGAATATATTTTATTGTTGTATTGGCATAATTATTGAATAATTTGTTGAATTGTAATTATTAATGTTGAATTTACCTTAGGATTAGTAATTGAATATGTTGGAATAATTAGTATAGATTGGGTCAATTGGTTGTGGCATTTGTTAATATGTGCAGGTTTGTGGATTTGGGTAGTATTCAGGATAGGGGAGGTCTTGTCGTTTTTTTTTTAACATTTGAATTTAATTATATAATTATTTGTATAAAATTATGGAGACACGTAAAATGAAAACCAGAGCTGGTCGCTCACGTACGGTCGCAGCTAGTTCGTCTAGCAGCGATGATGATATTTCCTTAGGTGCCTCTCAAGAAGAGGCACCTACACCACCTGCGCCGTCAACCGATGTTGCCTCTTCTAGCGCTACTTCACAGCGCAGAGACGGGGTGCCTTCACAGCGGAATCAATTTACCTGCAAGGACGAGGCACGATGGAAGGACGACCTTTCAATGTAAGTTTGTTAAGGTTTTATTTTTTTTAAAAAAAATTACAACATAATTTATGAAGTAATCACTATTTCATTTATTTTCAGGTTCACAAACATTGAGGCCGCCCGAGTAATATCATCGGCGTTTAAATCGTCGATGGAGATTCCATTGTTTCAATGAAGTCAGATATCCAAGCATCCTGAATGGATGCCTCAAATCAATGCATGGTTTGACAGATTTCAGGTTGGTGTTAATTTATAATTTTCAGCTTATTTCTAATAAATTATTAATATAATTGTAAATAAATTATTATTTTTATTTAAACTTGTTTATTTATACACAACACAAATTCTGTTGGGACAGTGAGCATAACACTGTTGTGAGGAGGGTGTGTGAAAATCATGCGGCAACTAGGTAAGATCGAAAACAATACAAGATGTTTTTTAGACAAAAATTTATGTTTTGAAATGTAATTTTTGGTTGCGTGAAGTAGGTTGCGTGATTTTTGGTATGAAGCACAAAAAAGGGCAAAACAAACCGCGAGGGATAGGGGTTTCCAAGGCTGGAACGATGTTGCGGTTTGGAGGGATTACAAACCGATATACATCCCGGAAGATATATGGCCGCACTATCTTGAGCACGTGACGCCCGAGCGGTTCACACGACGCTCACGGTCCGGTGCCGGCAACCGGAATCGGCCAATTCATGGCTCGGTGACAACGCACACTGGCGGCTCCGTTCTGTTTGCTGCACATGCGAAACGAATGGTAAGGTTAATTTAAATGAAATGTATCGTTAAATTAAGTTGTTGTTAATATATCTTTTTTCATTATAGGCTGCGTCTCTTGGACGTGATCTGAGCTCGATGGAGCTGTTTGTGGAGACGCACGTGCGGAGTCAAGACCGCCAAAAAGGGGCGCAACAGTTCGTTGATAATCATGCTCAACATTTCATGGTATGTTTGTTCAACCATTTTATTTTGTAAGTTATTATGTTTATTGAATTGAATATGATGATTACTTTTTTTATTTTCAGGAGACTTATAATAATCGGTTGAGAGAGAGATATGAGGACAATATTTTGACCCATCCGGAATTCGATTCAGATTTGTGGATGGAGGTTGGATCGTCAGGTGGACCCGATAAAAATCGGGTTTACGGGCTCTCCAACACTACGGCTAACAACTTGCGGTCGACCCGTAGTGTTTCAACCGTTGGGAGCTCCCAATCAATATCAAGCTCCCAATCTAAGGAGTTTATGGCCTTGCAGCAACACACGGCTCAACTCACCGACAAATACGACCACCTATCAGCGGAGTACGCACAACTCAAAGCGTCTCATGCACAACAAAGAGCGGAGTCTGAACAAATCAAAGCGTCTCAAGCACAACAAAAAGCGGAGTATGAACAACAAAAAGCGGCTTATGAACAACAAAAGCGGCTTATGAACAGCTTCGCGAAATGGTAATGAACATGGCAACACATAGTGGAACATGTGCGCCTAATCCTTTTTGACCGTATAACCACCAGCCTCCTCCTCCAGGATCTCCTCCTCCTCCTCCAGCTCCATCTTTATATTAATTTGTAATAAACATTATTTACCTTTAAAACTTCATTTAATATTTTTTTTGAAACATATTCAGTTTGTAATGAATATTATTTAACTTTGATTTTTTTTATGTTTAATATAAATTTTATTTGCATAATTGGTTTTTATTACCATTAATTTATATAGTTTTATATTATATATTCTAAATAATTTTTTAAAAACAAATTTAGAAAAAAACTATTACTAAGGGTTTTACCGACGGAATGAATCCGTCGGCATCTGACAGTAGCATTCACCGATGCATTTACAGACGGATATATTCGGTCGGTATTCTAAACACTCACCGATAGCCTTACCGACGGACTTAATCCGTCGGCATTTGACAGTAGCTGCCACACTTACCGATGAATTTACAGACGGATATATTAGGTCGGTATTTCATACACTCACCAACAGCTTTACCAACGATGACGTAGCCGTCGGTAAATCACGATATCACCGACGGAATAAAAATCCATCGATATATTTCAAGTGGGAATCTTTTTTTTTGGCGTGCAAATTCCGTCTATAAAACCATCGGCAAATGATTTTTTTGTTTTTCCGACCAATATAGCGATGGAATAGGGAATCACCGACGAAGGGAAAGCCGACGGACCGAATCCGTCGGTGAAGACGTCGGTAAATAAATCACCGACGAACTTCTAATCACACACCGACGGAATGTTTCCGTCGGTAAAACTGTAAAATCTTGTAGTGTTCGTACCTTTAAATCTATGTTCATAGATGGTTTGGTTTTGTTTCTAAAATTGAGTTTTATTGTTTTAGAACCCAGATCGGGGGTGCTGGTGTCATAGATGCTGATTACAGAGGCCCTGTTGGGGTTATCACTCTAATGTTGATTTCGAGTCAAAGGTTGGCGATAGAATTGCGTAGTTGATTCTTGAGAAAATTGTAACTCCTGATGTCATGGAAGTCAAGGATTTGGATGCAACTGTGAGAGGTGTTGGGATTTCTGATAATCAAATTTCTTCCAAATGAGCCAATTGGTTTCGATATAAAATATATAAAGAAATCACAATGTCGAATACGCAACACCTTTCCTCGTCCCATTAGATTGGGAACTGAGCGCACCATGTAAAAGTGGAAATGGAGCTTGCTCATACACTTAACTTTTCCTTTCTTTTCTCTTTGGTTAAATTATTTTTAAAAAAAAAAAAAATTAATAATAATACTCAACTAGCAAATATCCCTGAACTGATTTTCCAATTATTTTTTTCAATTTACTCCTAAACAATAGATTCGACAAAGAAACTTATAAAATAGAGAGAAAAACCTTAACCCTTCTTCATCGTCTATTTACAACTTCTTATTCTAAGTTTGCAAGTCATAAAAGAAAAGGTAAATAAAAAAAAGTCCCATAAACCCATACAACAAACCTAAATTGAAAATCCTAATTAAATATACTTTGTTGCTGTTGTTGCTGATGCTGATGTTGTTTGTGCTCGAGCTCGTGCTCGTGCCCGTGCCCGTGCCCGTGCCCGTGCTTGTGCTTGTGCTCGTGCTCGTGCTGCTGTTATTGTTGGTTGTACCGGTGCTGGTGTTGGTATTGATGGCTGCTTCAAGTAGTGGTTCCGGTGTAGCTACTAGTGACTGGGTCTGCTTTAATAAATTAAATGGGCTTTTGTTGGTGAAATATACAAGAATATTTTGGATTTATTTGTCTAAAAATAATGATTCCATGTATTTCAAATATTGATAAAAATGTTAGATTAAAAAGTTGAATATTTCTTTCTATCTTTTTTTTTTATCATTATTAATAGAGACAGAGAGCGATTCAAAAGATGTTAACAAACAAAATGCGTAGTGATGTTTTAAAACCCATCTTCCCATCCAAACACAGAAATTTAAATGCCAAATCAAAGGAAAGCTCAGGAATAGCAGAACACTTGGCTGTTGGAAACTCGAAATACCAACGAAATGCACGTAAATTTTGTTCTTACCTGGCTACTTGTAGAGAGTCCAAAATCTTAAACCATGGTGAGATCAGTCTTGAAAAGTCCAAATGATCGCTCAGAACCAGGTCCAGGTTTCAAGTCTTCGTCATAAAGAGCAAAGAGGTATGTATCCACTGATTTTCCTGGCATGAGTGGAGTGCCCACCATCGATCGAAGGTGTGCAATCAAATTGCCATTGTAAGCCTTGGCATTCTCAATGCTTGGCCCTACGTCGTTGTCATCTCCTTTAAATGGCCATCCAGTCTCAGCCACCACAATCTCAACATTCTTAAATCCCATAAAATTCAGTGCAGCATAAACTGCATCCACCTGCAATTGATTAAACCACTTGTCAGTAGCATTTTTATTAGATCATCTATTGATACAAAATTTTCGCACTTGCAATTTGATTTACTCTCACCTGAGCATCGAACATGTTCATGTACTTGATCTTGTTGTTTCCATCCATTCGTCCTGGATTCGGCTGGAAAAGGCAAAAAGCGAGAGTCTCGAGGCCTTGTATCGCTTCGTAGGCAAAGTAAGGGTAGGGATTGATTGCGAAAGGCGAACCATTCGCACTATTAAACTCCAACAAGGCCTTCATCAGATCCCCATAACTTGGATCAAAGCTTCCAGAAGAAGGTGGCTCAGTGCCGCTTAAGCACTCCCATCGAATGAACTGTGGAGACCTTAATTTTACCCCCGAGCGATGCATCATTTAGAGCATTCTGTACATTTTGCATTGCTGGTAAGAGCTTGTTCATGAGATTCTGGTCATTGGAAGTCATGACCTCATCGCCAACTGTGATGAGGATGATATTGCTAGCTGGATAGAAGGGAAGCACGTTTGTGTTGATCCAGCTCTTGGCAAAATCGGGATCAGAGGCTAGTCCTGGAATGTCACCATTTGCAGTGCCAATAACAATTCCAATTCCGGTGTTGGCTAAGGCTTTGATTATGGCGGGGTCCGATCCATATAATCGGACCTTTTGGATTGAAGTGGATTGAAGAAGCTTTGCGGTGGATGATGGTGGTGGAAGGTTGTCCGCAACTTGGCCATAGTTTATACCGATGAATGATTGCGAGTCCGCACGTAAAGCAGCAAAATTTAAAGCAGATGATCAAACATCAATTTTTAAACGACAAAACGAACACCAACATTTTTTGTTTTCATAGCTGAAATGAAGACAGCTCGTTAAGGTAAATTCTTTAGAAATGGAAGGAGGTAATTAAAATAGAAAGAGACGCAAACTTACTTGCGATTTTTACGATCGTAAGAAGGAAAGGAGTAGGAAAGCAACAGTATAAGGAAGCACCACCATGGCTCGAGAGGAGCGGTTTCTATTCTGCATTTTTTGAAACTGGAGTGGGCATTAAATATAGAATATGCTACAAGTCGAGGGTAGAAGCGTAAAGATGACTTCGTATATATTCTTATTATAGAATATGGGTGGTGAAACTTCAAGTAGAAACTAATTAGAATATACTAGGTTGGTCGTCCTGAGGGTTTACCTTTTAAAATATTATAAAAATATATGTAAAAGTATTGTGTTTGACTGTAATATTGGATTCAAGAGCATTGAGTTTGGCTGCAATGTTAAACCCAACAATAATATTTATAATAATAATAATATTTTACTTGTCTGTCCAAATTTTTATTTTTTTGAATCTTTCAAAAAAAATTATGGTTTTTCTTTGATAGTAATAATAGTTCTTAAAAATTTATTAATGATAATAATAATAATAATAATAATATATTTATAATAATAATTATATTATTATTATTATTATTATTATTATCATTATTATTATTAATTTGATACTTCAAATCAAATCTATGGTTGTTGTTCAAATAATAAAAATAATTATATTTATAACACAAATAGTACTATTTTTAATATTAATACTTTTAATTATAACAAAAATAATAATATTTTTTATATTAATACTTTTAATTATAATAAAAATAATTATATTTAGAAACTTAAGACCCAAGAACCTTGGGTCCTGATGCAGGACTTATTAGCCTTGGGTCCTGACACTGGACCCAAGTGCTTTGGGTCCTGAAACAGCCCAAAGAAACTGAGTTCTGATGCAGGATCCATTAGCCTTGGGTCTTGACGGCGAACCCAAGTGCTTTGAATCCCGACACAACCCAAGAAAACTGGGTCTTGACGCAAGACCAATAATGTTGAGTTAGGCGGGTCCTGATGGGGTAGGACATAACTTTGATGGGTCTAGCGCGCGGCTGGACCCAAAGCTATTTTGGGTCTTACCCAGGAAGGACCCAACTCGAATGGGTCCTACTGGGCAGGAGCCAACTTATATATTTTCTTGGTTATGGCTGCTCAGCCAAACCTAATTTAAATATATTTAAAAATAAAATTAAAAAAAAAATATTTGTGAGGTATATTTCTGTAAGTTTTAGACAAAATGATAAAATAAAAATATTTGAGATGTAATTTATAATTAATTAATACAATGTTTGAATCTAATAGATAATTATGTTTTCAACCATCTTTAAAGTGTATTTGCAGTTGTTTTTTTTTTCTTAGGACCATTGCCTTTTGGTTATGTGGAAAACAAGAGGGAAAGGCAGAGAACTCAAATCGATTGGAAAGTTATGGTACGATGACAAACACTTCAAAGCTAACACTAAGCATTGTCACAACCATTGCATCTGCTTATAAATTCTTTGAAGACAAGTTCTCCTTCCAAGTTTCAAATCTTCTCTGTAGAAATAAACATACACAATTTTCCTTTATCCGAACCTAATAATACGTGGGCACAATTTAGAAACGTGTGCTACAACGCAATTATTATCATATGAATCAAATAAATATATTGAACAATGAAGTACCAAAAAAAATCCAAATTGGAGGTCATTTTCATCCATCCATAACTCAGCATGGGACATGCTAATAAATTGGCACAACCACACACTAGAAAACGGGTGGGAGAGAACTTTCCTCGTCTTTTATTGATGCCAATGCTTGAACCACGGTACAAGAGCATAAGAGATAGATTAAAGAGACATTAATTACATTGAGTTCACTGAAAAGACAAGACATTATAAAAATTAATAATAATAAAATTGACGTTTAACTATCATAATTATTAAATTCAATCTAACTTGGTACGTTACTATGCAACCTTAGTTGAAACTATAAAAGCAGAGAATTAAAAAAAAAACATTATTCTAGATAAAAATAATAGATTTAAATTGACCCAATGAGTCATAAATTGACCCAATGAGTTATAAATTGACTTAACCAACTAATAATTCAAACTCTAAGTTAGGTTCGGTGACCACGCACACCGACGGCTCTATTTCATTTGCTGCACATGCGAAACGGATGGTAAGATTAATTTAAATGAAATATCTTGTTAATTAACTTGTTGTTACTTGATTAATTTTTTTTCTTGCAGGCTATGTTTCTTGGACGTGAGCCGAGCTCAATGGAGTTGTTTGTAGAGATGCACGTGCAGAGTGAAGACCATCAAAAGGGGGTGCAACAGTTCGTTGACAACCGCACTCAACACTTAGTGGTATGTTCGTTCAACCATTTTATTTTGTAAGTTATTATTTTCTTGAATTGAATATGATGATTTCTTTTTTAATTTTCAGGAGACCTATAATAGTCGGTTGAGGGGGAGATATGGGGACGATCTTTCGACCCATCCGGATTTCAATCCGGATTTGTGGATGGAGGTAGGATCGTCTGGTGGACCCGATAAAAATCAGGTGTACGAGCTCTCCAATACTATGGCCAAGAACTTGCGGGCGGCCCGTTGTGTCTCAACTGTTGGGAGCTCCCCATCAGTATCGAGCACCCAGTTTGAGGAGTTCATGGCCTTGAAACAACAATACGAGCGACTCTCGGCGGATTATGAACATTAGATCACAGATGGGTGATCCATGTGCGCCATCTTTTTGACTGTTTGGTCCCGCGAACAACCAGCCTCCTCCTCCAGCTCCACCATTGTTCTAGTTTAATTTTGTTTTGGAAACACATTAAATTTGTAATGAATATTTGAATGAATATTATTTAACTTTATTTTTATATTTTTGATGTTTAATACAATTTTATTTGCATAATTGATTTTTTTACTATTAATTTATATAATTTTATATTACTTATTCTAAATAATTTTTAATTTTTTTTAAAAAAAACCCACCGACAGATTTCCAGACGAAATATTTCCGTCGGTATTTCACCGAGAGTTGAAAAATACTTACTGCATATGCCACAATCATCGACGTCTATATCGAGGGACTGTATCCATCAGTATTTCACCAAGAGTTGGAAAATATTTACTGCATATGCCACTATCACCAACGGAATATTTCTAGCGGGAATTATTTTTTTGCGGGAATTTTCCATATGTAAAACCATCGGTATTTTTTTTTTACCGATGGAAAGTGAATTTCCGATGAAAGACATGCTGAAGGACGCTTTTTGTCGGTGATTTAGTCTGTAAAATATTTACCGACGAATTCTGAATCTCACACCGACGGATTTGGTCCGTAGGTAAAACTGTGAAAAGTTGTAGTGATAGGACATATATAAACTAAATAGAATGAACAATACAATATATGTTTTCAACCATAATTTTTTAAAGTGTAGTCAAACCGAACTGATTAATTAATATGTTCATTAATTTTTTTTTTAAAAAGATATTTTGTTATTTATTGATGCGAAACTCTTGTCTTTTATTGATGCCACTGCTTGAACCACGGTTCAGTGGTGGGAAATATCAACACCAAATCAGAACTTTGCTCTTCATATGTCCATGGTACAAGAGCATAAGAGATAAATTAAAGAGACATTAATTACATTGAGTTCACTAAAAAGACAAGCCATTATAAAAATTAATAATAATAAAATTATCGTTTAACTATCATAATTGATTTTTTTGAGTTGATGATCTCTTATATTTATATATTTTTGGTAATTAAAGGTCCAAACTTGATCCAAGGCCGAGTTGATGAGATAAAGTTTAAATTTATAGCATAAAGACACAATTAAAAGAAAAAAGACCAACATAAAAAAATATCATGGCTTTTCTAGAATTCATGCCAAAATGTACTTTTGTCCACATATCCTCCATGGACTTATCTTTTGGTCCTTTTAATTTTAACATTTTATAATTTGGTTCAAAACTTCATTTTATTTATGTTGGGGTTATCTTGTTTAACCACTCTAGTGTTGATTTCGAAGTAAAGGTTGGCGATAGAACTGCGCAGTTGATTCTTGAGAAAATTGTAACTCATGATGTCATGGAAGTCAAGGTTTGGATGCAACTGTGAGAGGTGTTGAAGGGTTTGGATCTATTAATAGGAGAAAACACCTCTTTTACTCTTTCACAAATACCTCACAACTTTTTGGGGTCACTTTCTGTGAAACCCTGGAAATTTATAATTTAAATATGCAGATGTGCAAACCCTCATGTAAACGTAATACTGAAAGTGATATGATTTCAATGAGTGATGGAAACCAAGATTAGAAATAATAGATAAATGATGATAGATAATAGAAGGGATGACCTCTATCAAATAATAGGACTTACGGACAGAGAAACTGGTAACGTGTTTTGATGGATAAAATAATGAGAAAAATGACCAAATTTTTCTAAGAAATAAGAGAGGTAATAATGAATACATTATAATAAAGGATAGTGCAATGAAAAGGGTAGGACTGAAGGTGCAAGCACCGATTAAAAATTAGTGACGTTATTTTGAAAAGGTAATAAGCCCGATAAATAAATAAAGGTGGAAATTCTAAAATGAATATATTCCAAAATAATAAAATGACCTTAAAGGTTTAGAAGAAAAATTGATATGATTTTATGTGAAGATTGAACAAGAAGATTTGGATCGTTGACGAAAAAGTCATGAACTGACCAATTTTACATTAGGAAGCAGAGCTCTCAATCCAATCATCGGATCGGGATGCAATTTTGCATGAAGTTTATTAAAATGTTTTCCTACCTTGGTTAAAGATCTCATCCTAATCAGAGTTCGATAAAGACTAATGATTTAAGCAGAAATAAACCAAATAGTTTACATGAAAAATAAAATAAAATACATAAAGACATAAATGAGGGACAAAATTGTAAGTAGGGGAAAAGGTGCCTATAAAGCTGCAAAGAGGCCACCTGTTCAAAAAAAAAAAAAAAAGGTGAGACACAATAGAGAAAATTCAGCTAGAGAGAGAAGTGTAGAATTTGGAGAAACCAATAATGCTTCGATGGCCATATATCTGGAACCCACCATTGGATAATGCTGAGGTTTTGATATATTGTTCTTCTCACACTCCTATACTAACTGATCGAAGGGATTGGTTCCGAGATTGGAAGGAACACAATCCGTTGGATAGAAATCATCATCGAAAATTTTCTGGAAAACAAAAGGAAATACACCTGCAGGGCAGGTTTCGTTTATGTTGAACAGTAGCTCGTTTATTTTCAGGTTAGCTTGGTTTTATTAAGATATAGGAAGATCCAACCGTTGGATCATTTTGATTTTGAGATATATTGTGGACAACTCTATGATATTTAGTCTGATCGTTGGGGTTAAAACAATAATCAGAGGTTGATGACTTATTGCTTTTTGAATCCATTGCTAGTTTTGGCAAAATTTAGTAAGCTTGATTAAATACATGTTTTGATGAAATTAGAATTGTGTGGGTGTAGGGTTTATGGAAGAAGTAATGGTAAAATATGTTCTTGTTATTAGTATTGTTATAGATTAATTGTATATTCTTTATATGAGGGGAAGGATGATTATTGTGTAAGAATAGAAAGGAACATTGCTATATGAACATGTTGATTGAATAAAAAGATAACTTGTTGGTTGTGTGGATATGAATAGGGTAGAACCATGAAGAAATTGAAATGAAAGAAATTTGGAAAACAAAACATATTTAAAGCTAGCCATAAGTATTTTTGGCAAATTGGTTAGTTAATGAAGATTGTCATGGATTCCAACTAGTAGGGTGAAATTATTGTTGTGATAATGATCTAAAGAATATTACTTGTTAAGGTTTGTCGCATATGTTTAATCGCACGAGGAGAAAATGAAAGAAAATAAATGGTTCATCATTTTGTTATATTAATAATGCTAAACAAGGATAATAACATATACAGTGTGTGTAAATAAATAAATAAATAATAATAATAGGAGAAATCCCAAAGGGATAAGTTTCCTTATTTTAGCCTAATCTTGCTATATTGTAGAAGTAGGGAAATTGTTTGAACGTTTTGCTTTAGAATTGGTTTGAATTTGTGATTTAATGATGTCAAATGACCTTGGAAAATGTTGTTTTTGCATGAAAATAAGTTGGAAGTTGAAAAGGATTTCCAAGGGATGAAAATCCTCGTTGTCCAAAATTTTAGCTATAAAGGAAGGGCTATTATGATTGTTGATTTTGAGCCTTAACACAAAATAATTTGGAGTTGGTTTCTTCATAGAAGGTGTATTTTTATGTTTTAGCCTTTCATAGAGATAAATCACGCCCAAAACTGAGTTTTACAGCTTTAGTTATGATTAAAACACTAGATAGTGTTCTTGATTGGTTAAGCTAATTTGTGTTTTTAATTTGTGTAAACACTAGATAGTGTTCTTGATTAGTTATGGTTAACCTTGTCTTTTTAATTTGTGTAAACTTGTTGATAAATTTTATAATTTATTGTTTTATTGCTTCGATAATATTGGAATGAATATAAGTACCTTGCGTGCTTTGATGTGTATCGACTAGTTATGATATAATTGAAATGGATATGAGTATCTTACATACATTGATATGTATCAAACTTGTGATGATATTGTTGGAATGAATAAGAGTACCATGCATGCAACGATATACCTCCATTAGTTAGGATTGTTGTTACCCAATTTTTGACCCACCCTTTTTATAAAATTTTCAAAAAATCCAAAAAAATATGTTTTTTAATGTATTTGCATCATTTTTAGCATTTTCAGCATCGTCTCAAAAGAATTTAAATTTTCAAAAGTCTTTCAAACACGTTCGACTTTTCACGCGTCATTTTCAAAAATACAAATTAAAATAAGAAAAATAAAAATTTACAAAAAATAAAGAAGTTGAGGGACCATTGTGTTTCGAAGACCAAGCCATTTTGCCTATAAATAGAGGTCACAACACACACAAAGAAGGGGGGCAATTTTGAAAAAAAAAAAGAGTCACAAAAACCCTAAAGACAAAACCCTAGAACCATCTCTACTAAAAAGAATCGCCACCCTCGCAGATCTTGGTTTTCTTCCTCCCTGCTCTTTCCCAGTTCTCTCTCCTGGCCAACCACAACAGTCGTCTCCATCTTTCCTCCCTCAGCCACAAGACAACCCCTTGTAAACAACAAGCAGACCTACCCACCTCTCTCCTTTTTTGTTCTTGGTCCAGTAACTAGTCAAGTCTTCCTCTCCCTTTGCCCGAAGCTAGCCGGTCTTCTCCCCATTCCTCTACACATAAGCTTCCCTTTCCCTTCCAGCCGCCAGCCATACCTAGACAACCCCAACAACAGCCACGAACCAACTCCCCCCTCACCAGATCTTCCCTCATCCAGTCGCGACACACTCTTCCTTCCCCACTGCACCTCCATCTTCCCCTCATCCCTCTCTCGGTTGTAGCCAAAATAGACCAACCCAGCCTCTCCATCGTCCTCTCTTTTCTCAGCTTCTCTGTAAACCAAACCCCCACATTTTTCCCCTCAGCTAATAGATCTTCCATCTCTCAGCCGACTCACTCTTCCCCACCGAATCCCGAACCTCCAGCAGTAGCCCAAGCACAGCGGCGCTTGCGGACCCAGATCTGTCTGTCGCTCACCCTCCTTCTTTCCCTCACAGATCTCCATCGCGACTTCAGTGGCCAGGGACGACAACCGCCAGATCTAGCATCGAAGGAAGAGAGAAAACAGAAATGAGATAGATCTGAAAAGGAGAAAGAACCGGATCTAAAAATGAGAAAATAAAATTAAAATCAACCGTTGTTTGTGCCTTTATCTCTTGTTGCAGGTGACGGTGATCCTCACCGCCGGCAGGAAAGTGACGGTGGCGCGTGGAGCAAACGCGCCGCCACTATTCATGTTGTCCCCGAGGCTTCCAACACTACTCCTGATTCTATTTTGGCTCCTGATTCTATTTTGGGGCCTCCTTTTGTAAATTCAAATTGTTTAATGTGTTGTTTAGATTATTTTGGACTTTACTTATTTTGTAATAATATGTAGTTCTGGGTGTGAGAATATATAGTAAAAAAGTGATGTGTGTGTTTGTATTTTTTTTATGTATGTTTTTGAATGATAAAAAAACTAAAAAGACGAGAAAAAAATTAAATGTTTTAATTTGCATTGAATTTGGTTCCTATTTCAAAAAAATTTCAAAAATTAATTTTCTTTTGGTATTCGGGATTATAATCTTATACGTAAGATGTATTCTTGATATTAAATAAAAAAGCTTGTTTTGTTTTTATTGATGTTAGAGCAATTAGGTTTTCTTTATCTAATAAGATAAGGATCTCCTTACCGAGGATAACTTTTCTTCTATTTTTCGAAATCATTGGGAAGACAACTTTCAAAACCTTTTAAACTGCATCAAGCGCAAAAGGCTTACCTCAGATAGGGTACGCTAGGGGTGCTAATACCTTCCCTAACCATAACCAGTCCCTACTCGTGAATTTATGACAAGACCAGTACACCCGGGTTTCTTAGTGACCCTAAATCAAATACTAGGTGGCGACTCCCAAAGATCAACAAACGAACGAAAAACACCATCGATGTCGCGCAGGGACGTGCGACAGAATGGCAACTCTACTGGGGAAGGTACTGTTTCTGACAATATTGGACTAAGCTTTGTGTTTTTGATGTGTTTTAAGTTTTTGCCTTTTGTCTTATTTTGTTAATGTTTTTTTCCATGCATTGTATAGAATTGTCTCATGCATCACATGTCTTTATTTTTGAAAGCACACACAAGCTTTTAAGTTAGGTGGGGAATGAGCGATCTGCCCTATGACTATTGGTTAGGGTTTAGATGCGTGAAACACCCAACTTATATCTGAGTGCCTGCTTGGTAATGGTGGGTATACGTACCTTAACCATTTCTCGCAACGCCCCTATACTATCTTTACGAAGATTGTCACTGGGCAGATATGAGACCCTGTTGAGACGAGGTAGAAAACCTACCCATGTTCACATAATGAATAAAACTTGTCCTTAGGTTGTATGTGCTATCGTTATTTGCATCAGAGCAAACCCTTCTTGAAGCATCTTGAACTCAAGACTTGTGGGTGACACAATGACCGTCACTACGAAAATTTTCATTGTAGAGCTTAGGCAAGAATCAAGATTCTTGTTTCATCCATCATACAAGAGTTATGACCATATGTCACCCCTCGAATGGCGAGTTCATCATATAGATTATATGTTCATACATTTGTCATGCATGTACCGGGATGAAAAATAGGTTCCCTCCACCTAAGGTCTCCTACATTAGATTGAGAAAAGTTAGAAAATGAAGAATGGGGCCCGAAAGAGGCTCACTTGTCTAAAGGAGATTGAGAGCATCAAATGTGAAGTAGATAGACTCCTTGATCTGCTTGAACAGGTGCTAGGTTTTAAGAATGGAAAGGGAACGTACACGCAGCCTCCTGGGGAAACATCATTGACTTTTCTCCTCGGCACTCCACTAGTAGAGGCTATAAGCCTCAAAGCTGCACCGTCTGTCTGTCTTCTTAGTCATGAACAGTGGCAACAACACCTTCAGTCATCAACAAAAGACAATCTCCTATTAGTTGTTCATCGTCTTCACGTCTTGCAATAGCACCCAATAGCTGCTAGCTTTACGTGTCGACCTTCTTTAAAGTCATCGAACTTCATTCATGTCTTGCAATATAAGATGTTAGTTTAAAAAACAAGAGCAAACACCAAACTTTAACGTAGCAGAGCTCCCTCTACAAAGATCTATTTGTGACTCTGTTAGTGGAAAGTACAAGAAGGGATATAGTAGTTTCAGACGCTATGAAAATTTATGCCACCAATTTCAGCACCAAAACACAATGGTAAGCAGAAGAGACAAACCTGGTCTGAAAAACAGAGCAGGCATTGAACTTCAATGTAGCAAAGCTCTCTCTATAGAGAACTGTTTGTGGATTTGCCGGTGGAAAATTCAAGAAGGGATGCAGTAGTTTCAAATCATTTATAATTTCCTTGTACCGGTGTTAGCATTAAAACACAGAAGTAGAGAGAAGAGACATGTCTGAACTGAAAAACATGAAGAAGACTAAAACTTCAACAGAGTAGAACTCCCTCTCTACAAGTGTTTGTTTGCTGCACTGTCAGTGAGGAATCGAAGAGGAAATAGAGGAGATTCATAGTCATCATTTTCTCTCCTAGTATAGACAATGCATGACTCCACGTGTAGGCAGTGGTGGTGCTACGCGCTACCCAGATTATCTAGCAGCCTTACCAGGCTTCCAACAATCTTCAAACAACCACAACAACCATAGAAGAATGACATGAGATTGTGAGGATTGCTAAAAGAGTTGAACAAGCTATAACGATGGGAAAGATTGAAGGTTCTGTCAATGATTCCAGAACAATGATGAGAGATGATTTAAAAGATAACTCTGAAGGTGGGAAACCATAGTTATGTGGTCTAGTCAGGTCTTCTTTGAAGCATCAACTACTCAAATGTCTTTGCCAAGGATTGGCATACCTCTCCCACTCGAGTTTGTCTACCAGCATCTGTTAGGCCCCAAACTTGTCGTCCTGACTCCGTCAAATCCCATGTAACCACTGTTCCCTATATGGTATGATCCAAACAAGAGATTTGAATATCATTGGGGTATTTCAAGCCATTCAGTTGAATCGTTGCAAGAATTTGAAGAATCAAGTCAGAGGTTGGTGTTCAAGAGGCAAGTTGATTTTATGAAACATGATGTCATCAACCATATTGTCACTAAAACATCCTCACAATGACAAATGATCAAGAATGCTTGGCAAAACACAGATATTGCCATAGTAGCTGATCCAAGAAGGGTGTTGAACTGTCAATCATTTTTGGTATGGATTTTGGCCATTCTGTATTTTGTTTTGGAATCACATCTCATCCTTTAACAAAACATGTCTTTTCTTTGTCTTTTTATTATTCTGAAATCATGAGATGCTTCTTTAAAAGGGTATTTTGACAAAATATCTTTGATCAAACTCCAACATGCAAAATTAAGGCTAGTCAATCCTAAAAGATTAAAAGTGTTTTGATTGCAGAAATGACTCGATGCTTGAAAATGACATGAAATGAACAAACCATTTTGAGCTCGCACATGAAATTGAACCACACATCATATAGCTAAATTTTAGCAGTATGAATAATGAATTTTAGTGAATTCGGTAGTTATGGACTTGTGAATCATGACTCTTACAAGTACAAATCATTACATTGGACGAGGTCAAAATTTATCGGTTCTAACCGACCTTGCTTGAAATGAGAAAAGGCCATATTTGTTTATCCCGTCACTTTCTAAAGATTATATCCCTTGTGGTCCCCATTTGAGCCTGATAGAATATTTCTTTTCAGAAGAAACGCTGACTAGGATCATACCCCACACTGGGGGCAAATAAGAGATTTTTGTTAGAAAATGATGAAGACAAAAGTGCAATCAATTGTAAAAAGAAGGCTAAGAACAAAAGTCCAATGATTGAAAGAGGCTAAAAGAAAGAAACCATAGACTGGGGCATGTAAGGAAACTTTAAGGAAGGCTATGAAAAAAAAAGTGGAAATTGCCTACTAAAGGAAAATCAAGGATAAAGGAAGGAGAATGCCTACCAATTCAAAGAGGAGCAAAAGAGGTTTCAATTGAGAAAAGACAACAAATGCCAAAAGTCAACACAAGGAAAAATCGAGCTTCATGTCTTTTGGTGTCTATAATAAAGCCTCTAATGTCTTCAAAAGATTAGATTATTTATTCATCAAGGAAGAAGTTGGATTTGCATTATGACCTATGTTAAAAGAATTCTGATCTTTGAAGTTAACAAGGTTATATGTCACTTCCTCTACAAAGACAACAAGAGAAAGAGAATTGATGAATAATTGATATTGATCCTAGGTCTTTAAAACCCTCAAACACCTTTTGAGCTTGTGAATTTCCTTTCTTTCATAGCCATGAACCATAGCCTGCATTACATGCTTCTAAAAGCCCTTTTTGATCAAGCAATTTGAACCGATAAATAAAGCTCTCAAAACTGGAAGAGCTTTTCTATAAGGGTCGTGACTTCATGAATTAAGCTACTGGTTATTATGCATGCTGATAAAATAAATGCTAAGAAAACAAACAACCTTTCTTGATAAAGCCTGAGCATCTTATTTTGAAATTCACAAAAATATCACCCCATCACATGCCATCAAATGATATACCCAGGATCAGAGTTTAAAATGGATACAAAGAACCATGAAAAAAGCCATTTTAATGTTACAACAGGTCAATTTTTGTTTTCAAAATACAAGACAATTAAAGGACTACATTGGATAGCGTGTCGGATCTTTAACCAAAGAAGATTTTCAAAAAAAAAAACTTTCAAAAATTGACATCTCTCTGATTTCATTTCAATAATTAGACTTAATAGACATGTTCTTTGAAATATGAGATTTGATTCCAGAACAAGAAGGATTGTCAAACAAAAAAAAAACATTGATCGAGTTTGCGAAATCCTTGACAGAAATGACATTGACACTTCTCGTCACTCCTTAAAAAGTTGAGCAGCTGGGGGCAATACAGTGGACCCTGAGAAGGAAAAACAAGCAGTATTCAGACCAACTAAGGGGTAATGTAAGATGATTAAATGATGAATCAGTGAACTGATGATAATGGTGTTCAAAGAAAGATAATCAGATGAACGAGCACATTCAGATCATATTGGGGGGCAATGTTGTTCAAAAAAATTCCATGATCTATTGAATTCCAGCAACAATTGAAAACAACATTGCCCTTGAGGGACAACTTCATATCTCGATCTGGGTTTATCCTCTGAAAACATGGCTATGACTCCCGACGGATGTTATCGCACAATTGTATTGGAATGAATGTCAAAAAGATGAACACCACCAAGACTGATTGTGGGACCATCTGTTATGAATCATAAGGGCGCACTTCACTGCATGAATATGGGTGATCAATTGAACATCATTGATGAGGCTAATGCATTTCTTTTCACAATCTGATTAGACAAGCTGAGAGGAATTTGTTGAGAAAAACACTGAGCATACAACAAATAGCCTTTTACTGCAAGTTATGAGATGCATGTCTGGACGACTGGATAGTTTCTAAGAAGGCTGATGATAACATATACTTGAAAAGTACTGTTTAAACTAGAGGCAAGTTCGTGGCTAATCAACGATCTAAGATGAGGATGACACTAGAAAACCTCTTGATGGGTGTTGGTAGGATGCACACAGCTAAACAAAGAACAGTTCTCGAGAGAATACAGTAGATGGATGATTGATTAAGCTCCTTCATGATGAATCAAGCAACACCACACTTGGGGGCATTGTTAAGCTCGATAAACAACGAAAGCAGTAATCATTGCGGACAACCTAGGAGGGGCCTTTGCACTTACAACTGAATGAGAGGCTAACATGCAATTGAGCCGGCAAATCGGAAGGACAAAGAAGGCTTTGGAATGCAAACAAATACACCCTATGACGATGGAACATCGAATAGGGGGACCTATGTTTCAAATCAGGTAAGGATGCATGCATGTCATCTAACCTCAAAGCATTGCACATATATTTTTGATTTGTTACAGGAAAATCCTCAATGAAATCCAGCGAGATTGTGGACAAAGAAAGAATCATTAAGTTGATGATAGCAAAGAATCACATTTTTGACCCTGGAACGTGAAGAAGATCAACCTTATCATCAGTAAAATTCTTCAAGTCCACCTTGCAATCAAGAAGCACCAAGTTTTCCAACCATTCTCATGTCATCCCTTTAGGACTTCGCCAGGTAAGTCCTATTTTTTTCACACTTGTCACTTTCATATCTTCCACTTGGGTAGGTCACCCATTACAATAAGACAATCTTCTACTTGGGTCGGTCACCCATTACAATGAGACCACACTTCACATTTTTCTCCATATGGGTAGTCACCCATTACAATGAGACCGTCTTCCACCTGGGTAGGTCACCCATTACAATGAGACTACTCTTCCCTTTTTTTCCACCTGGGTAGGTCACCCATTACAATGAGACCACTATTTACACATTTTCTTTGGTTTTGGTTAAATGAGGTCGCCAGATTGGATCTCAAGTAGCTTTGGTTAAAAGGAATCGCCAGATGGGATTTCAGGTTGATCGAGCTACACACATTCTTTTGTTTTGGTTAAAGGGGATCGCCAGATAGGATCTCAGGTAGCTTTGGTTAAAGGGAATCGTCAGATGGGATTTCAGGTTGACCGAGCTACACACATTCTTTGGTTCTAGTTAAAGGAGATCGCCAGATGGGATCTCAGGTGGCTTTGGTTAAAGGAAATCGCTAGATGGGATTTAGGTTGACTGAGCTACACATATTCTTTGGTTCTGGTTAAAGGAGATCGCCAGATGGGATATCAGGTTTGCCGAACCGTAACACCGATTTTAGCTTTGATTAAAGGGAATCGCTAGATGAGATTTCAGGTTGACCGAGCAACACACAAATTTTGGTTAAATGAGGTCGCCAGATGGGATCTCAAGTTGACTCAACCACTACATAAATTTTAGCTTTGGTTAAAGGAAGTCGCCAGATGAGATTTCGGGTTGACCGAGCTGCACAAAGAGACATTGGTTCTGGTTAAAGGAGATCGCCAAATGGGATCTCAGGTTGACCGAGCCACCGGCATTATCCTAGCATTGGAAGAAAAGTGAGAAGAACCCTACCATTAAGAAATTCTCAGAAAAAAAAAGAAGAGAGAAAGAAAGAAAGAAAAGAAAGAAAAGAGAAAGAAACAGAAAAAGAAAAAAGTTAAGTCTTTAGATGAGTGGATCATTCAGCAAGTTAGGAAGACAAGAAGACAAGTTTTCTTTACAAAGCTTACTATGCAAAACATTGAGGAGTTTTGCTTCGTAAGCATTGTAAAGAGGGGGCATCTGTTGTTACCTAATTTTTGACCCACCTTTTTGATAAAATTTTCAAAAAATCCAAAAATAGCGAAAAACAAAGAAAATCCAAAAAAAAATGTTTTTTAATGTATTTGCATCATTTTTAGCATTTTCAGCATCATCTCAAAAGAATTTAAATTTTCAAAAGTCTTTCAAACGCGTTTGACTTTTCACACATCATTTTTAAAATCATTGATTTTCCTCGTTGAGTAGACGTTGATATTGCTTGTTTTCAAAAATACAAAATAAAATAAGAAAAATCAAAATTTACAAAAAATAAAGAAGTTGAGGGACAAATGTGTTTCGAGGACCAAGCCACTTTGCCTATAAATAGAGGTCACAACACACACAAAGAAGGGGGGCAATTTTGAAACAAAAAAAAAGTCACAAAAACCCTATAGACAAAACCCTAGAACCATCTCTACCAAAAAGAGTCGTCGCCCCTTGCAGCTCTTGGTTTTCTTCCTCCCTGCTCTTTCCTGGTTCTCTCTCCTACCTAACCACAACAACCGTCTCCATCTTTCCTCCCTCAGCCACAAGACAACCCCTTCTAAACAACAAGGAGACCTACCCACCTCTCTCCTTTTTTTGTTCTTGGTCTAGTAACCAGTCAAGTCTTCCTCTCCCTTTGCCCGAAGCCAGTCGGTCTTCTCCCCATTTCCTTGCACATAAGCTTCCATTTCCCTTCCAGCCATCAGCCATACCTAGACAACCCCAACAACAGCCACAAACCAACTCCCCCTTGCACCTCCATCTTCCCCTCATCCCTCTCTCGGTTGCAGCTAAAACAGACCAACCCAGCCTCTTCATCAGCCTCTCTTTTCTCAGCTTCTTACGTAAACCAAACCCCCTATGTTTCCCCTCAACCAACAGATCTTCCCTCTCTCAGCCGACTCACTCTTCCCCACCGAACCCCGAACCTCCAGTAGCAGCCTAAGCACAGCGGCGCTCGCGGACCCAGATTTGTCCGCTCTCACCCTCCTTCTTTCCCTCACAGATCTCCACTGTGGCTTCAGCGGCCACGGACGACAGCCGCTAGATCTAGCACCAAAGGAAGAGAGAAAATATAAATGAGATAGATCTGAAAAGGAGAAAGAACCAAGTCTGAGAAGGAGAAAACAAAATTAAAATCAACTGTTGTTTGTGCATTTGTCTCTTGTTTCAAGTGACGGTGATCCTCACCACCGGCAGGAAAGTGAAGAGGGGAGGAATTTGTTTTGGATCTCCCCTGCTGCCTGAAAACATAAATGAGATAGATCTGAAAAGGAAAAAGAACCGAGTGCGAGAAGGAGAAAACAAAATTAAAATCAACTGTTGTTTGTGCATTTGTCTCTTATTTCAAGTGACGGTGATCCTCACCGCCGGCAGGAAAGTGAAAAGGGGAGGAAGCCGTTTTGGATCTCCCCTGCTGCCTGGATTTTTACGGTGGCGCGTGAACCCACGCGCTGCTAGTGACAGTGGCGTGTGGAGCAAACACGTCGCCACTATTCCTTTTGTCCCTAAGGCTTCCACCACTGTTCCTGATTCTATTTTGGGGCCCCTTTTTGTAAATTCAAATTATTTAATGTGTTGTTTAGATTATTTTAGACTTTGATTTTTTGTAATAATATGTAGTTCTGGGTGTGAGAAAATATAGTAAAAAGATGTTGTGTGTGTTTGTATATTTTTTATGTATGTTTTTGAATGATAAAAAAACTAAAAAAGACAAAAAGAATTAAAAAGACAAAAAAATTAAATGTTTTAATTCGCTTTGTATTTGGTTCCTATTTCAAAAACATTTCAGAAAAATATGAAAAAATATTTTTTTTTCTGGTATTCGGGATTATAATTTTATACGTAAGATGTATTCTTGATATTAAATAGAAAAGCTTGTTTTGTTTTTATTGATGCTAGAGCAATTAGGTTTTCTTTATCTGATAAGATAAGGATCTCCTTACCGATGAGAACTTTTCTTTTATTTTTAAGAAATCATTGGCAAGACAACTTTCAAAACCTTTTAAACTGCATCAAACCGCAAAGCAGCTTACCTCAGGTAGGGTGCGCTAGGGGTGCTAATACCTTCCCTAAACACAACCAATCCCTCACTCATGAATTTCTGATAAGATCAGTACACCCGGGTTTCTTAGTGACCCTGAATCAAATACTAGGTGGCGACTCCCAAAGATCAATAAATGAACAAAAAATGCCATCAACACCGCGCGGGGACGTGCAACAAGGATGATGTTTGAACGAATATGAGTATCTTGCGTGCATTGTTATGTAGCGAATTAATTTTTTTATTATTAGGATAAATACAATTACCTTACATTGATAGACATCAAATTTGTCATGATAACCTTGGAATAGATGTAATTATCTTACATACCTCGGTATGGATTGGGTATACACAATGACTTAGAGATTAGGGGAGAAATGATAGATAAATTGGTCACCATGGTGTCGGTGGCTAAGGATATATTACAATGATACTTGACACTATGATGCGGGTGACCAAGGTTATGTGAACGATGCTTAGTGGTCGTAGTGTCAATAATTAAGTTTGTGCGTGAATGATACTTAGCAACCGTGGTTACAATGCATATGATATTAATAAAAAAAAGAAAGAAAGGGGATTGGTACGAATGGAAAATTTAGGTGACATTGATTAGTTATCCAGGTTTGGATAGCTAATGGTATCAATGAGGTTTGATTGGTATCAGCATTTTAGGTGACATTGATGAGCTATCTGGGTTTGGATAGCTAATGGTATCAATGAGGTTTCAAATGTATCGGCATTTCAGATGATATTGATTAGCTATCCGGGTTTGGATTGCTAATGGTATCGATGAGGTTTCATTGGTGCCGACATTTCTTAAATTGATTAGTCGATCCCGAGCAATTGGGTGACTAATGACGTTAGTAAAGATTACTAACATCAGCATGGTTACTCCTGGTTCAGTGAAAATGATAAGTTGATTAACTATTCTGAGTGTTTTCCATCTGGACTACTGTAGTCTCCTTTAAAATGCTATTATTTTCTTCCATTTGCATTTTATCTTCTATAAATATGACATCTTTGTTGATGACTAACTTATGGGCAGTGGGATCCCATAAGCGATACCCCTTCACTCCATTCGCATATCCCAAGAATACACATTTTCTGGATTTTGAATTCAGCTTGCTAACTTCTTGAGTATTGTACATTACGTACACAGGACTTCCAAATACATGCAACCGAGATTAATCAGCTACCTTCCCAGTCCACATCTCCATCAGTGTCTTCAGCTCAATTGCAGTTAATGGAGATTGATTTATCACATAACAGGCGGTTTTGACTGCTTCTGCCAGAATGGCTTTCCTAGACCTGTAGCCTTCAACATTGCTCTTGTTCTTTCTAATAAAGTCTTGTTCATTCGTAATGCCACTCCATTTTGTTGTGGAGTGTATGCTATTGTGAACTGTCTTTTGATATCTTCATGTTGACAGAAGTTATCAAATTCTCCTCCATTATCAATCCTCAAACACTTGATCTTCTGTTTAGATTCAAGTTCTACCCCCGCTTTGAAGGTTTTGAAGACTATGAGCACATCTGCCTTTCTTCTAATTGGATACACCTAACGTCTCCTGAAGAAGTCATTTATAAATGATACAAAGTATCTTGCTACTCCTAAGAATACAACTGGTGCTTGCCAAACATCAGAATGAATCAGGTCTAAGATGCATTTGCTCTTAGATGTTGATGTGTCAAACTTCAACCTGTGTTGTTTACTTAGAACACAGTGCTCACAAAAGGGTAGAGTAACCTTTGTAAGCCCAGGAGTAACATCTGATCAGAGAGAATTTTCAAACCTTTCTCTGACATGTGGCCTAGTTTTTTATGCCGCATCATCGTCTTCTTTTCTAAAGGATTGGTTGGTGCGATTGATGCCTCTACCTTATGATGTGTTTCTCTCATTGACACAAACAAGTTTGCAGCTATCTTTCTTGCCTTTAAAACCACCAGCACTTTTTTGATGATTTTCATGATTCCATTGTCTATTCGAATCTTACAACCAAGATTATCAAATTGTCCCACAGATAAAATTTTCTTCTTTAAGCCTTTCACATGTCACACTTCTGAAATAGTACGAATTGAGCCATCATACATCTTTAATTTGATGGTGCCAATGCCAACAATCTCTAAAGCATGATCATTACCCATGAACATTAAGCCTTCAGAGATGGGTTCATATGTATGAAACCAATCTCAATTAGGAGTCGTATGCCATGTTGCTCTTGAATCCATTAATCAAACCTCAGTAAGCCTTTTTTTATATGTAGAGACTGTCGCTACTTCACTATATAAAACCTCCCCATCTTCTAAGGTGCTTGCAACACATCCTTGAGGTTTTGATAACTCTGTAGTGTTCTCTATACCCTTTTTAAAGCAACAATCCCTTTTGAAGTGCCCTTTTCTACCACAGTTGCAGCATTTCACAGTCTTCTTACTTCTTGATTTGGACCTCCCTTAGACTTGACTCCCATTGGAGCCACGCTTCGTTGATCTTCCTCTTGACATCAACAATGCCTCTGCTTGGTTTGAACTATTTTTGTCTCTCTTTTTTTTCCATCTATTTTCTTCTTCCAAGATAGTGGCTGCAACATCATCAAATACTAAATAGTTTGAGAGGATATTATTGGTCAAGTTGATAATGAGCGATCATATGAATAAGGAAGACTTTGAAGTAGAAGCTCTGCACACCCATTTTCCTCTATTTGTTGACTCATTGTAGTGAGTTGTGAAAATAGAGTTCTTATTGTGTTGATGTGGTTAGTTACCGATGTGGTTTCTGCCATTCGAAAGGTATAAAGTCTCTGCTTTAAGAAAATCTTATTATGCAATGACTTGGACTCATACAGCTTTGTCAAAGTATCCCATATCTCCTTAACAATTTTCTTCTCTACCACAGTTGATAATACTTCATCAGCTAATGCTAAATGTATATTAGTAAAAGCATTGTCATCCATCTCATTCCATTTTATGAGGTTATCACAATCTAAAAAAAACATCTCGGTATTGGGTTGGTGTTTGATTTCACATTCATCTATTTTTTTTTATCATATCGTCAAATAAAATATAGTTTTTTAAAAAAACAAATTATAATCTCAGTGGAGTCTATAACCCAGTTTATAGGTTTGGCGTATTAGCCTGACTTACCCAATTCACAGGTTTGGCAAGTTTACCCACCGATATGATATGATTTTTTTTTTGTTTTTGGTCTTTTAATTCTTTTTAATTTATTTTTTTATTTCATCATTTAATATTAAATTGGTTAAGAAATGAAATGCATTATTGATTTTTGTTTGCTTTCTAGGGATAATTGTCTTAAATAAGTGTCTATTTTTAGGTTGGTGATCAATTTTGTGAGCATATGTTTTTATCATATAATTAAATAAAAAAGTTGTTAAACCCAATAGAGTCCATGACCCGGGTCGTGAGGGAGCCAAGGTTGATCCAATTTATTAGTATCTCAATATTTTAAAAAAATTATCATCTTGAGATTTTTTTAAAAACTAAATCATGTTTTTATTGATCATCAAGGTTGCATTTGAACCTATGAAATTGATCGATTTAAGTTAAGTTAACACTCACATAGTGTAATTAAAAACTTGAGTTAGGCAAATAGTTGAGTCGGGAGGTTTTAAAATTATCCCACTTTATCAGGTTTAATAATACTATTAAAAAATTCTTCATGCTTTTAATAATTTTTTTATATTTTTTTTAAAAATTGATCAAACCCGCGGCGAAGCACAGGGAATATTCTAGTAAACTTTAAAGCGTGGATCATGATGTATGGAACAATTACACGTGGCGACATGAATCAAAAATCGCTTTAATGTAGAGGAAATGACATGAATGCCTCCCTAGAATGACCGTAATATATTTCGCCCATTTTGGATTTTATTAGTCCACTCTCGGGATAGTCAAAGGAACAATATGATTTTAAATGTTTAAACTTATTGATTTTTAAATTGGGTATTTGAACTTTATTTTTATTCGAATAAGTATATTCTTTTATTTTACACAATAAAGTGTCTAAGTGGATGTATATTTGTTAAATGTTTAGTGTCAATAAAGAGTGAAAATAAAAAATTTATATACATGAACTAATGTGCATGTTAAAAAATTTATATACATGAACTAATGAGAACATAATTGTGTGTTTGTCTGAACTCTATTTCCGATAAATATCTTCCCCTTATGGCATTTTTAGGTGTGGGTTGTCCAGGATTGGAAACTATTGATAAGTTCCCACTGGAAGGCACTTCACCACCACCATCATGCCATGGAACACGATTGATTCTCGTTCTCAAATGAGGTTCGAAATAGTACGAGATAAATATTGAGATCTCCTCAACAATATAGGACTCACATATCGAAGTCTCAACATGCGCCTTGTTCTTAACCTTTTTCTTGAGATTGAACAAGTACTTGCATTGAATTAATCAAATATTTTCAATTAAGAAAAACAAAGAAAATACTTTATATATGAATTACATTGCAACTGTAATTTCTAACCATTCGAATGGATACATCCATCTATCTTGGACAGTCCTCCAACTTTTGCCTCGAACGGTAAATGTATGGAGAGATGCTCTATTGAGTCAAAAAATGATGGAGAGAATATCATCTCATGTTTGTATAGTGTCTCGACCATATTTGTTTCAAGCCTCTCAATGTGATCAACATTCAACTTGCTGGAGCATATATCTCTAAAAAAAATAACTAATCTCCGTGATGCAACCATATTATTCGATAGTTTCACTCACATTTAACTAGTATTTTTCCAATGTTTTACATATAAAATACCTTGATATTCTTTGTTTTATGTTTTGAAGGCACTTTTGGATGAACGATGCAAAAATGAGTAAATTGGAGATAATTGGCAGATTTGACCTTCAGTCGATGTTTTGTGCAGAGCGTGAGATCTAGAGGTTGAAATGAAGTGATTCTAGTGGCATTAAAAAGCCAACATCCATACCTTTTTGTACATCTAAGGCAAGAAAATAAAATAAGGAAGAGCATGAAAATCGCAGCCTTCAAAGTCAAATCTTGCAATCTGCCAGTGTTGACCTTCGGCCATTCTGACTTGAATATCTAGAGCTACAGAAGTCCAATTGATGCAAACTCAATTGTTTTGGATTCCTGACTCAAAGGTCTATTAACTCCCCAAAATTTAGCCAAACATGATGTCATATGAGGGAGATATGAGTTTTCAAAGATGACAACTGAATTCTGCCAACAAACGGCTTTCGTGAAGAAACAAGTCCAAATTACGTTCTGAAGCATGTAAACCGGTATCCAATTTTTTATTTCAGCAATTTAGCTCCTCTAAGTCAAAGCTTGAAGATTTCATGCAAGGCTATTTCTCTTTTTTAGGAAAATAGTTATTGAAGTACTTAAATGTAAACAGTCTACTTAAGGGAGGACTATTTTGTAAAATAGAGATTAGGGTTTCCTATGATATAAAAAGAATGAGAGAAGAGAAGGGGGCAGCCGGCTAAGAGGAGAAAAACGCCCCCCTCCTCTAAGAAACTCGAAATTATGCATTCTTTCTTCTTTTTGATTAGCTGTTCAACAAACATGCAAGGCTAAACACTTTTTCTTGGTTGCAAGGACACGGAAACCTTCGGATTTCAAGAAACTGTGAGATTTATTTTACCTTTTCTTTTCAGTTTATATGATGAATATGTTTGTTCTCCTATGCTTATTTTTCCTATGATTGTTTATTTTAATTGCTAGAGCGGACTCTAAGTTATTATTGTAGACAATCTATTGCTAAGTTTGATATCAAAACCGGAGTTGTGGTATATGAACTTGTGAAGCAACCGAGTTTAATAATTGTGGCGGATCTACGTTATTAATCTTAGGGAGAACATTCAATCAAATCAAACATAGACTGCGGACAGTTATGTTTTCTTGATTAATCAACTTATCTAGTTCTTAAGGCTGCCATTGAATTAAATTACTAGTGCGGACACCGTGATTGTTTGATGGTTAGGGTTAGTTATACGGCGGATCCATTAACTAACCAATGTTAAGAAGAGATAAATATTCAGAATATAAATTGATGTTTCGTTTCCATGATCAGTTCTGATTTCTATAGTTGGATGTGTGCTTGCAACCAAGGTTTGTTCTCTTGATAATTTTTTGATTTTATTAAATTTTGTTTGATAGTTTTTTGTTTTCTTTTGCTTTAGCCTAGATAACGTCCAAACCCCCCCCCCAAATTGCATATCATCTAGCATAAAAATCTGACTTGAATCTTCCTCGTGGGATCGACCCCTTGCTTGCTCTATACTATCTTGTGTGTTATGTTTGAAGCTAGGGTAATTAATTTGTGCGACCGCGACATCGCAATAAATTTTGGCGCGTTGTCGGGGAGGTAATTTTAGTTGATTCTTGTGCTTGTACTGTTATTTTTATTTGCTGTGATTCAAAAAAAAGAGAGACAAAATTTTTGTTTGCGGCGGTACTGTTCACTTACGACAGCGGTACTGTTCAAAACAAATTTTTTGGTGGAATTAGGTATCGGTGTTTTGTTTCCTGAAGGGAAACGACGTTTTGAACAGGACTAGTGGCCACTAGCCCCACCCTATCGAGGCCAAATTCCGCTGTTTTCTAGTGTTTTTAGGCAGTTTTAGTTTTCTAGCATAGGATTTTCGTACAATTTGCATTGTTTTCGATCTCTTGTGTGGTTGGTTTCTTTTGAGTTTTCTTGACAATTTATGCTTGTAACCCGTTCTACTAATCAGATTCAAGTGCAGGTGGATCTCGAAATAGAAAATACTTTACGCAGGTTACGAAAGGAAGCTCACGTCAACACCATGGCTGTTGAATGACAACAAACACTCAAGGAGCTTGTTGCTCCTAACGTGAAAAATCAACCATTGTGCATCAACTTCGATAATAATGTAAACTTCGAGCTCAAATCTAGTTTTATACATTTGCTACCAACAATCAATGGTCTTGCGGTGAAGATCCTCATACTCATCTCAAGGAGTTCCATATGGTTTGTGTTGGCATGAAACCAAATGGAGTTGACGAAGAACAGGTTAAGTTGAAAGCTTTCCCTTTCTCTTTAAAAGGGGCAGCAAAGGCATGGTTTTTCTCTATTCTCCCAGGTTCCATTGGAACTTGGAATGCCATGAAGAAGATTTTCCTTGAAAAGTATTTCCCAGCATCTCGAGTTGCCAACATAAGGAAAGAAATATGTGGGATTCAACAATCTCATTGAGAGACACTTTTCGAGTATTGGGAAAGATTTGAGCAATTGTGCATTCAATGCCCTCATCATCAAATACCCGATCAGCTGCTCATTCAATATTTCTATGAAGGATTGATGCCTACTGACCGTAGTATCATTGATGCTACAAGTGGAGGGGCATTGGTAGATAAGACACCCGAGGCTGCACGCCAATTGATCTCAAACATGGCAGCCAACTCGAAACAATTTGGAACGCGTGGAGACTTCGCAAACAAACGAGTAAATGAGGTAAGTATTTCTAACCTTGAAAATAAAGTTAATGATCTTACTTCTCTTATGCGTTCTTTGGCTTGTGGAAATGTATAGCAGGTGAAAGTGTGTAGCATATGTTCCTTACAAGGACATACCTCAGATATGTGCCCAACAATGCAAGAAGATTACATTGAACAGGTTCATGCGGTTGATGGACGATTCAACGGACGGTCAGCGTAAATATGATCCCTTTTCCAACACGTACAATCCGGATGGAGAGATCATCTAAACTTATGTTATGGGAACACACCTCAACAAGGCAATCAAGGCCGATAGTTCCATCCCCATGGATTTTAGCCCCAATAGAATTATCAAGCAAGACAACCCCCTTCATTCATAAACTCCAATGTTATGGGGTCGTCATACAGTGATGATCTTCATGAGATGATGAAAACTTCGGCTTCTAACACTGTGACCTTGCAACAAAATGTCATGTCTTTTCAACAGGAAACAAGGTCAAGTATTCACAACTTGGAGAAGCAAATGGGGCAAGTAGCTTCAAGTGTGGGGAAATTAGAAGCACAAATGAATGGAAAATTGCCCTCCCAAGCATTGAATTCAAAAGAGAATGTTAGTGCGATCATGCTGCGAAGTGGGAAAGAACTTGAAGAGAAAAGGTCAAAACAAATTGAGATAGAGGAAGAAGAAGAGATAGAAACTGAATTGAGTACAAAGAAGGAACATCCTCCTCCCCTACAAACTGAAACATCGACCAACACTCCAAAGGTAACTCCTCACTCAATGAATTCCAGTTTTAAAACAATTCCATCCTTTTCTGTGAGTTCTTCTAGGTCAAAGAAAGAGGACAAAGAAAAAGAGATTTTAGAGGTTTTCAAGAAAGTAGAACTCAACATTCCTTTGCTTGATGCTATCAAGCAAATTCCCAAGTATGCCAAATTCTTGAAGGAGTTGTGTACTACCAAGAGAGCTTTCAAACTAAAAGGTCATGAAATGGTAAGTATGGGTGAAGTTGTATCTGCTATTGTTCAAAACAATATGCCTTTGAAGCAAAAAGACCCAGGTGCGTTTACTATCTCATGTGTTATTGGTAATGCTAGTTTCAAAAGGGCCTTGTGCGATTTAAGTGCATCCATTAGTGTTATGCCTAAACATGTTTATGATTCTCTTAGTCTTGAGCCTTTGAATAAAACTAGCATTGTAATACAACTTGCAAATCGTAGTTTTGTTTATCCACTTGGTGTGATAGAAGATGTCCTAGTCAAGATTGATAATTTGGTTATTCCATGTGATTTTTATATTCTTGATATGGAACATGATTCTTGTGATTCATCAAACAACACTCCTATATTGTTTGGGAGACCGTTCTTGAAAACTGCCAATACAAAAATTGATTATGGTAAGGATACTTTGTCTATGGAGGTAGGAGATGAAAAAATTTAATTTAATTTTCATGATGCAATGACATATCCTTATAGTAATGTTTATTCTATCACATGTTATGACCAAGTTGATAAGTGTGTGCAACAAGTTTGTGATTTTGATAGTGAGGATGGATTAAGCATGGCTTTGAGCTATGACTATGATTTTACCAAGATAGAAGAGATGGAGAGGCGTATATGTGTTCCTCAAAACGTGCATGAATCAGCATTGGCTTTGCAAGCTTTGCAACCGTTCCCCATGATGCAGGAGTCATTCACCCCATCATGGACAAAGTGAATGGGTGGCGCCTATCCTTTTGGTGCCCAAAAAGATTGGAATTACGTTGGAAGAAATACACAATGATGCTTATGAGAATGCAAGGATTTACAAAGAAAAGACTAAGAGTCTCCATGATCGAATGATTACAAGAAAAGAGTTTAATGTTGGAGACAAAGTCCTTCTTTATCATTCACGTTTAAAAATTTTTCTTGGAAAGTTGCGCTCTTGTTGGATTGGACTCTTTGTTGTTTCTAATGTTTTTCCTTATAGTGCAGTTGAAATTACAAGTTTAGAAACCAACAAAGTACTCAAGGTCAATAGGCATCGCTTAAAACCTTTCTATGAAGGTTGGACGACATAACTCACCGCTTCTGTGGAGTTAGCTGAACCAATCTATGAAGAATGAGCATGCAACATGTCGAGCCAATGACATAAAACAAAAGCGCTTCTGGGAGGCAACCCAGCAGACAAAAAAGAAAAAAAAAATAGATTTTCTTTCTTTTTCCCTTATCTTTTATTTTTTGAATTGTACTTTATTTTTGTCATTCTCCTAAATTCCTTTTCTTTTATTTCAACATTGAGGACAATGTTGTGTTTTAAGTATGGGGGTATTGGGAGTGTTGGTTTTCTAATTTTGGTTTTCTTTGTTATTTTTCAAAAAAAAAAAAAATTATGTTTGATCTTTTGAACTCCCATTGGTTTTTGAGAATATGAGTATTATATATGAGAATTAGTTGAGATAGATGAAGATATAAATCAAATGAATGAGTGTGCATGCAAGTTTTATGTTTAATTGGTTTAGGGATTGACTTTGAGAATATGCCATGTTGACTTTATAGTGTTATACCAATGCAAGCTTTTGAGCCTTCAACATTATATTCTTTGATTGTGCATTCTTTCAATGACATGTATCTCTAGAACTTGCTTCATATCTTGTTGAGATTACATTCACATTACATATATACATGAAGATGATAAAGGCATTAGGAATTTTAACCACTTGAGCCAAAAAGCCAACCTAAAGCATATTATCCTTAGTGAGCCCCTTTTGAGCTTGTTTATCTTTTCTTTGTTTTATCCATATATAAACCTTAACTTTTTATATGTTTTCCTTTTCCCCTGGCCAAGGATTAGTAGAGCATATACTTATGATATCTCATGGAATTATGGTTGGAAATTATGTGAAAAGAAAGAAGAAGTGATGCTTGACGAAAAGATGGGCAAAGTTGCCAAAGGTAAAAAAAAAAGAAAAAAAAAGTGTTCCTTTATGTTCTTAAGATTTTATGTTGAAAAAGCTTGAAATCAAAAGAAGTTAAGCATAGGTGATTAAAGATGAAAAATTTATGTGCTTTGATGGAATATCTTGTTTGAAATATCATTTTTCAGAATGCTCTACTTTCTTTGGTTTGAACCTTTTCTTTTACTCTCTTTTACCTCATCTTAACCTTAGCCCCATTACAACAAAAAAATAAGACATTTTGATTCATGCATTGTTTGTAATATGTTATAATGGAGATGAGATTGAAGAGCAAGCTTATGGTAGAACATATTCATTGATTGAATTTGAGAGATTTAAACACATAAGCCCTAAACACATGAGTGTTGGAGTGTATATCAATGAGAGGACCTATCACTTTGGCATGACATAGATTTCATTTAAATCCCGATGATTAATTGAGTTTTGAAGTTTGCATGTAAATAAATTCATCAAAAATTATACTCTTTATCCTTCTTAATTGTGTTCTTGTTTATAATGCATATATTCTTGGATATTGATGGGAGATTAGAAGATTAGTCATAGTGATTTAATTTAATTTTACTTCAATTTGATTTTACCTATCCTTTCTCGAGGACGAGCAAGAGCTAAGTGTGGGGATATTTGATGCAACCATATTATTCAATAGTTTCACCCACATTTAACTAGTGTTTTGCCAATGTTTTATATATAAAATTCCTTTATATTCTTTGTTTTATGTTTTGAAGGCACTTTTGGATGAAAGATGCAAAAAGGAGTAAATTGGAGATAATTGGTAGATTTGACCTTCAGTCGATGTTTTGTGCAGAGCGTGAGATCTAGAGGTTGAAATGAAGTGATTCTAGTGGCATTAAAAATCCAACATCCATACCTTTTTGTACATCTAAGGCAAGAAAATAAAATAAGGAAGAGCATGGAAATCGCAGCCTTCAAAGTCAAATCTTGCAATCTGCCAGTGTTGACCTTCGGCCATTCTGACTTGAATATCTAGAGCTACAGAAGTCCAATTGATGCAAACTCAATTTTTTTGGATTCCTGACTCAAAGGTCTATTACCTCCCCAAATTTTAGCCAAACATGATGTCATATGAGGGAGATATGAGTTTTCAAAGATGACAACTGAATTCTGCCAACAAACGGCTTCCGTGAAGAAACAAGTCCAAATTACGTTCTGAAGCATGTAAACCGGTATCCAATTTTTTATTTCAGCAATTTAGCTCCTCTAAGTCAAAGCTTGAAGATTTCATGCAAGGCTATTTCTCTTTTTTTAGGAAAATAGTTATTGAAGTACTTAAATGTAAACAGTCTACTTAAGGGAGGACTATTTTGTAAAATAGAGATTAGGGTTTCCTATGATATAAAAAGAATGAGAGAAGAGAAGGGGGGCAGCCAGCTAAGAGGAGAAAAACGCCCCCCTCCTCTAAGAAACTCGAAATTATGCATTCTTTCTTCTTTTTGATTAGCTGTTCAATAAACATGCAAGGCTAAACACTTTTTCTTGGTTGCAAGGACACGGAAACCTTCGGATTTCAAGAACCGTGAGATTTATTTTACCTTTTCTTTTCGGTTTATATGATGAATATGTTTGTTCTCCTATGCTTATTTTTCCTATGATTGTTTATTTTAATTGCTAGAGCGGACTCTAAGTTATTATTGTAGACAATCTATTGCTAAGTTTGATATCAAAACCGGAGTTGTGGTATATGAACTTGTGAAGCAACCGAGTTTAATAATTGTGGCGGATCTACGTTATTAATCTTAGGGAGAACATTCAATCAAATCAAACATAGATCATGCGGACAGTTATGTTTTCTTGATTAATCAACTTATCTAGTTCTTAAGGCTGCCATTGAATTAAATTACTAGTGCGGACACTGTGATTGTTTGATGGTTAGGGTTAGATTATACGGCGGATCCATTAACTAACCAATGTTAAGAAGAGATAAATATTCAGAATATAAATTGATGTTTCGTTTCCATGATCAATTCTGATTTTCGTAGGTGGATGTGTGCTTGCAACCAAGGTTTGTTCTCTTGATAATTTTTTGATTTTATTAAATTTTATTTGATAGTTTTCTGTTTTCTTTTGCTTTAGCCTAGATAACGTCCAAACCCCCCCCCCCAAATTGCATATCATCTAGCATAAAAATCTGACTTGAATCTTCCTCGCGGGATCGACCGCTTGCTTGCTCTATACTATCTTGTGTGTTGTGTTTGAAGCTAGGGTAATTAATTTGTGCGACCGCGACATCGCAACACTCCGTGAGTTCATCCCATATCCCTTTTGGCAACAAATCACTATAAGCTAATGGAATGAGTGTTTGCATAAACACGTGGCGGTCATGACTCTTCATTCCATATAATCTGCATTCCTCCATATTAACCAACCTTGATATGTTCGAGGCATGTCCATCGGGAAAACGCCGACTCTTAAGCCATTTGTAGACTAGTAGTTGTGCATTTTTCTCTAACATGAAGCTTGCTCTTGGTTTTGCGACCCGTTACCTATCACCAACCAACTCCATATTTGTATGGTTACAGAACAAAGCTATATCCAATCTAGCCTTGATGTTGTCCTTTGTCTTCCCCTTCACATCCATGACGGTGTTGAAAATGTTCTCAAACACATTCTTTTCTATGTGCATGATGTCAAGGTTATGGCGGAGGAGATTGGTCTTCCAATAAGGAAGCTCCCAAAAGATACTTCGCTTGACCCAATTGAGGGTCAAACCAAAACCAGGAAACTTCTACTTACCTGATTGGAGACTAAACACAATGTCATCATACTCTCATACAACATCATGCAATTCTTCACCAGAAAGACGCGGGGGTGTAACATCCTTTTCAACTCTGCCAACAAAGAAATCGTTTCTGTTCTTTTTGTACCTGTGATTCGATGGCAAGAAACGATGGTGACAATAAAAAAAGAAGAAGCTTTACCTTTGTTTGTTAGCGTGAAGGCCTTGTTGTTTTCCATGCAGTATGGACATTCTAGTTTTCCATGCGTGCTCCAACTAGAAACCATTTCATAAGCTAGAAAATCATTGATAGTCCACATCAAAGCCGCCCTTATCATAAAATTATGTTTCCTCAATATGTCATAAGTCAAAGCTCCGGAGGACCATAATTGCGTCAACTCATCAATCAACGGTTGAAGACAAACATCTATATTCTGGCCCGGGCTGCTCGGACCGGGTATGACAGTAGATAAAAACATGAACTCCGGCCTCATACACATCCCCGGTGGCAAGTTATAAACTGTGAGTATGACCGGCCAACAAGAATAAGGAGCAAGAAATGACCCGAATGGGTTGAATCCATTTATACACAACCCAAGACGCATGTTTCTTGATTCAACTGAAAAGTGAGGATGCACATTATTAAAGTGTTTCCATGCTTCGCCGTCATAAGGATGCACCATCACTCCATCAACCGCATCATGTGATTGGTGCCATGTCATGTGCTCAGCAGCCCTTGGTGACATGAATAACCTCTACAGTCTAGGTGTGATTAGGAAGTATCTAAGTTTTATATATGCCATGAGAGTCTTTCCCTGCCAGTTCTGGGTTTGTAATGGGAATGCCCACATGTCATGCACTCGGTTAGCTCAGCATTTCAAGGTAGTATAACATGCGAAGTTAGGACACATGTCAATTTTCCGGTATCCTAAACCGAGGGGTTTCATCAAGGACTTTGCAAAGATAGAAGTTCTCTTTCAGCCTATTCCCTTCGTGTAAAATGTTTGTCGCCCATTCGATAATTTTGTCATAACCGGCCTTACTCAACCCATGATCTGACTTAATGGTGAACACCTATGCTACGTCCGATAATTTACTGTGGTTCATGTAGCCATCCTAATTCATGTGTGGTATGTCGTTTATGAAAGTATTATGTGAAGGGAAGGGGGTGATGAATCTGGACAGACTTGTCTCCTGACTTTCGATGAGATTTTGGGTAGAAGGATGAGAGAATTAGGGTTGGGTTCCTTCATAGAAATTGTAGATTTAGATGTTAGCTAATCAAGGAAACTTGTCTTGCTCAATTTGGAGATGTAGAACTCCAGTTATGGGTTACCAACCAAGATTGAGTCGTGACTAATTCTGTACGGCAGTAGGACTGATTAGTTGATGAGCTATTTTGACCATCTTGGAAGCAGAACTGGGTTCTCCTTCCTTTAGAAAACTTGTAGCCTCGTGTATTAGCTTTCCAACGAGATCAATCTCACTTAAAATGGAGTTCTAGAACTCTAGATATAGTTAACAATCTGATGAGTGTTCAGACAGTAACAGTTGGACAGCAACAGTTCAATGTCTAGACAACAACGGTTGGACAGTGACAGTTGGACAATAATAGAAGATTTTTATGTGAATATTATATGTAAAAATATAAAAGAATTGAGTCATACGAACACTTGCACATTGAGATACTAACTTTGAAAATATACATGATATATGTATGTTTGTTATTATGAGGAAATGAACATGCATAGAAAGTAACATATGAGTAATGAATGAATATGGATTCTCTATAATGTCGGCTTGAAGGAACAATAACCAAAAACTTCCTTGTGATTCAGGAAAAGCAACCAGGATTGGATCTTCTGTTAGGGAAGGTCACGAGATAGGCGGAGCAGGTGCGTGATTTTCCCTTATTTTTGCACTTATACAATTTAAAATTCTTTTGGTGAATGCAATTATAATAAATATCGTGTTCAATGTAAATAAAGTCTAGCGTATTTACAAGATTAGCTTCGGCTAATGGCATCCGTGAAAGGATTGTCGGGAGATGAATTACAAGATTAGCTTCGGCTAATGGCATCCGTGATAGGAATGCCGGGAAACAAATTACAAGATTAGCTTCGGCTAATGGCATCCGTGATAGAAATATCGGGAAATCGATTACAAGATTTGCTTCGACTAATGTCATCTGTGATAGGATTGCCAGGAAATGGATCACAAGATTAGACTTTGCAAGGTCACCCAGTTCATGCAAGTAAATAAGAGTATTCAAATTAAGAATATACAAATGAGTGTTAATTGGGTTTAAAAGATTTACAAGCAAAATATAAGTTGTTTGTTATAATTCTTATGGATCCGATAGAAAATTAATACTTCTTCCATATACATTACATGAGCATATGTATATTTCTTTTATCAATATAATGATATGTTTATTTATGTAATAGGTCCATCAAATATCTAGGGAGATCATTAGTTTAGGACTCTACTTTGTCAAGCCTATGTAAATATTTAACTTAAACAAAAGGGAATTAACGCATTTATGTAGTATGCTTTTGTGTAAACCTTAATGTATTATAAAAGTTTAGCTTAGCATGTAGTACTTTAGTTATCTTGTAATTAACCCTTTTGAAATGTTTAAGAACACTTATTATGTTGTAATGCTTTTTTGCATGTTAGTATTTCTTTTTCTTTTAAATTTTATGATATGATATGTTGGCTATGTTCATATTGAACTTACTCGTAGGATATATATGTATATTGTGTGGATTGTATGAGGTGTTGAATTATGATGATTGATATAAGGTCTGGAATTATAGAACCTTGTGATGACGGGTTGATTGAGTAAATTGATAATAGTCGATACTTGGGATGTCTTAAATACAAATGAAACTCTACCGAATTTTTTGTAGATTTTTTTTTTAAAAAAAAATTACCCTCAAATTAAGAGAATATCTTTGGGATCTTTTAACATTGATCAAGTCATACAGTCGGGCTGTTACATATCCCACATCGGAAGTGAGCATCCAGAGCCAGAGCTTTATGAGTAGTGCTGGTCGCTGACCTGTTATACGCATTTTGGGATGTCAGGCTCAGAAGTGGGCTCGCGTCACCAGGAACAAAACCGTGAGGGCGGTAAGGCCCAAAGCGGACAATATACAGCTGGTTGGGTCGGGCTATTACACTGCATTACGACCCAAGTCTCTTGGGTCATGGGTCAGGATCCAATTGGCTTGGGTCCTATATTAGGACCCAATGCTCTTGGGTCATGAGTTGTGTTATAATATTATTGTTTTTCTTATAATTCAAAGTATTCATATCAAAGATATTATTATTTGTGTTATAAATATTATTATTTTTATTATAATTCAAAGTATTAATATAGAAAATATTATAATTTGTGTTATAAATATTCTTGGGTTTCTTAATATAATTATTTATGTTATAAATATTATTATTTTTCTTATAATTTCAAGTATTCATATCAAAGATATTATTATTTGTGTTATATTATTATTATTATTATTTTAATTCTAAGTATTAATATAAAAATATTATAATTTGTGTTATAATATTCTTGACTTTCTTAATATAATTATTTGTGTTATAAATATTATTATTTTTCTTATAATTCAATGTATTCATATCAAACATATTATTATTTCTGTTATCAATATTGTTATTTTTTTATAATTAAAAGTATTAATATTGAAAATATTATTATTTATGTTATAAATATTCTTGGGTTTCTTAATATAGTTATTTGTGTTATAAATATTTTTATTTTATTTATAGTTCAAAGTATTCATATCAAAGATATTATTATTTGTGTTAAAATATTATTATTTTTATTATAATTCTAAGTATTAATATAAAACATATTATTATTTGTCCTAGCTATAAATATTCTCGGAATTCTTAATAATTATTTGTGTTATAAATATTTTTATTTTTCGTATAATTCAAAGTATTCATATCAAAGATATCTTAAAATATATTAATGTGAGTTTTTTTATATTATACAAAAGTTTGGTGATGATAATTTTTTTTTATTTCAGGTTGTGTTGAATTTTCTTATTAAAGCATGTTTGGTTTTGCATTTCAAAAATGCTTTGAAAAAAAATTAAATTTATTTATTGTTTTCTTTACTTCAAATTAATATTTTTAATGTTTTTGTATTTTTTAATGTTTTTAAATATATTAAAATTGGGTCTGGCTGAGTAGCCACATCCAAGAAAATATATTAAGTTGGGTCTTGCCCACGAAGGACTCAAAATAGCTTTAGATCCAGCCGCTGCTAGACCCATTAGTGTTGGGTCCTGCCCCATTAGGACCCACCTGACCCAACTTTATTCGTCTTGCGTTAGGACCCAATCTCTTGGGCCCTACGTCAAGATCCAGTTGCCTTGGGCTGTGTCAGGACCCACAGCATTTGGGTCTGGCGTCAGGACCCAGGTTCTTGGGTCTTAAGTTTCTAAATATAATTATTTTTATTATAAATATAATTATTTTTATGATAATTAAAAGTATCAATATAAAAATATTATTTTTTTGTTATAAATATTAGTTTTCTTGTTATAAATATTATTTTTTATTATAATTAAAAGTATTAATATTAAAAATAGTATTATTTGTGTTATAAATATAATTATTTTTTTATAATTAATATTTTAATAAAATAATTAATAAATTTTAAAAACAATTATTATCAATATTAAAAAAACAACCATAGATTTGATTTGAAGTGTAAAATTAATAATGATAATAATGATAATAATAATAATTTATTATTATCATTATTATCATTATCATTATCATTAATAAATTTTAAGAAACTAATATTACTATCGAAAAAAACTATAATTTTCTTTGAAAAATAAAAAAATAATAATTTAGCAGACAAGTGAAATATTATTATTAATATTATAAATATTATTATTAGGTTTGACATTGCAGCCAAACTTAATACTTTTGGATCTGACATTAGCTAGACTCAATATTTTTACAATGCTTTTGCATCTTATATTTTTATGATATTTAAAAAATGAGCTCGCACTATCACGCGGGACACCAAACTAGTATATTCTATAATAAGAATATATCTGAAGTCATCTTTACGCTTCTGCCCTCGACTTGTAGCATATTCTATATTTAATGCCCACTCCAGTTTCAAAAATGCGGAATAGAAACCGCTCCTCCCGAGCCATGGTGGTGCTTCCTTATACTGTTGCTTTCCTACTCCTTTCCTTCTTACAGACTGTAAAAATCGCTAGTAAGGTTGCGTCTCTTTCTATTTTAATTACCTCCTTCCACTTCCAAAGAATTTACCTTAACTGAACTGTCTTCATTTCAGTCTATGAAAACAAAAAATGTTGGTGTTCTGTTTTGTCGTTTAGAAATTGATGTTTGATCATCTGGTTTAAATTTTGCTGCTTTTTGTGCAGACTCGCAATCATTCATTGGTATAAACTATGGCCAACTTGCGGACAACCTTCCACCACCATCATCCACCGCAAAGCTTCTTCAATCCACTTCGATCCAAAAGGTCCGATTATATGGATCGGACACCGCCATAATCAAAGCCTTAGCCAAAACCGGAATTGGAATTGTTATCGGCACTGCAAATGGTGACATTCCAGGACTAGCCTCTGATCCCAATTTTGCCAAGAGCTGGATCAACACAAACGTGCTTCCCTTCTATCCAGCTAGCAATATCATCCTCATCACTGTTGGCAACGAGGTCATGACTTCCAATGACCAGAATCTCATGAACAAGCTCTTACCAGCAATGCAAAATGTACAGAATGCTCTAAATGATGCATCGCTCGGGGGTAAAATTAAGGTCTCCACAGTTCATCCGATGGGAGTGCTTAAGCAGTCTGAGCCACCTTCTTCTGGAAGCTTTGATCCAAGTTATGGGGATCTGATGAAGGGCTTGTTGGAGTTTAATCGTGCGAATGGTTCGCCTTTCGCAATCAATCCCTACCCTTACTTTGCCTACAGAAGCGATACAAGGCCTGAGACTCTCGCTTTTTGCCTTTTCCAGCCGAATGCAGGACGAATGGATGGAAACACTAAGATCAAGTACATGAACATGTTCGATGCTCAGGTGAGAGTAAATCAAATTGCAAGTGCGAAAATTCTGTATCAATAGATGATCTAATAAAAATGCTACTGACAAGTGGTTTAATCAATTGCAGGTGGATGCAGTTTATTCTGCACTGAATTCTATGGGATTTCAGAATGTTGAGATTGTGGTGGCTGAGACTGGATGGCCATTTAAAGGAGATGACAACGACGCAGGGCCAAGCATTGAGAATGCCAAGGCTTACAATGGCAATTTGATTGCACACCTTCGATCGATGGTGGGCACTCCACTCATGCCAGGAAAATCAGTGGATACATACCTCTTTGCTCTTTATGACGAAGACTTGAAACCTGGACCTGGTTCTGAGCGATCATTTGGACTTTTCAAGACTGATCTCACCATGGTTTATGATTTTGGACTCTCTACAAGTAGCCAGGTAAGAACAAAATTTACGTGCATTTCGTTGGTATTTCGAGTTTTCAACAGCCAAGTGTTCTGCTATTCCTGAGCTTTCCTTTGATTTGGCATTTAAATTTCTGTGTTTGGATGGGAAGATGGGTTTTAAAACATCACTACGCATTTTGTTTGGACAGTTCCTTTTCAAGAAAGAAAAAGGCCAAATTGTACTAAAAAACTTAACTTCTGAACAAAAAAGATCCTGATTTTCTATCCTAAACATTATGATTTTTGGAATAGGCTTGTTCTGTTAGGAAATTAACAAAAAAAGAAAAACCATTACCAGAAATACTTCTATTAATAATTTTTGGAATAGGCCCATAACATCTTTTTAATCGCTCTCTATGTTTCTATTAATAATTACAAAAAAAAAAGTAGAAAGAAATATCACTACCAGAAATATTTATATTAATAATTTTTGGAAGAGGCCCATAACATCTTTTTAATCGCTCTCTATGTTTCTATTAATAATTACAAAAACAAGTAGAAAGAAATATTCAATTTTTTAATCTAACATCTTTATCAACAATATTTGAAATACATGGAATCATCATTTTTAGACAAATAAATCCAAAATATTCTAGCATATTGCACCTCCAAAAACCCATTTAATTTATTGAAACAGATCCAGTCACTAGCAGCAACAACACAACTGCAACCGCCACCAGCAGCCGTAGCCGCGAGTCACCGCCACCAACACCATTACCAGCAACAATGACAGCAGCACGAGTACGAGCACGAGCACGAGCACGGGCACGAGCACGAGCATGAGCTCGAGCACGAATAACATCAACATCAGCAGTGACAGCAACAAAGTATATTTAATTAGGATTTTCAATTTAAGTTTGTTGTATGGCTTTATGAGACTTTCTTTTATTTGCCTTTTCTTTTATAACTTGCAAACATAGAATCAAAAGTTGTAAGGAGATGATGAAGATGGGTTAGGGTTTTTCTCTCTATTTCGTAAGTCACTTTGTCGATTCTATTATTTAGGAATAAATTGAAAAAATAATTGAAAAATCAGTTAAAAAAATAATTGCTCGTTGATTATTATTATTAATTTTTTTAAAAAATTAGCCGAAGAGAAAAAAAAGAAAAAGTTAAGTTTATGAACTAGCTCCATTTATACTTTTACATGGTACGCTCAGTTCACAATCTAATGGGACGAGAAAAGGTGTTGTCTTATTCAACATCGTGAAATCTTTATATATTTTATATCAGAAACCTCAATTTTATTAAATTCATTAATATTCTTAAATTTGAAATAAATTTTATTACTAAAAAAAAAATATTGATTTGATTTGAAAGGTAAAATCAATTATGATTGTTATTGTTAACTTGGGTCTGGAAGGGCATGCCAGATCCAAGTTGTGTGGGAGTGATATGGAAGCAGACCCAAGTCCCTTGGATCTTCCAGCCCTACTTGGGCCGGGACACTTGGGTTAGGCATCCTCACCCAACTCTTATGAGTTCAAGTTGCAGCTGGACCCAAGGCTCTTGGGTTTGACATTTAAGAGGGGCCCAAAGCTCTTGCGCCTATTATTGCAGTCAAACCCACTTAAACTTGGGTAAATTTAATATTATTAATAATATTAAAAATATTATTATTTGTATTATAAATATTATTATTTTTATGATGATTAATATTCTTAATATTAAAAATATTATTATTTGAATTAAAAATATTATTATTATTATTATTATAATTAATATTATTAATATCATAATTAAGAAATTTTAAAAATATATCATTAATTTCGAAACAAAACCATAATAATATTTATTATTTTTTATATTTTTATTATTATCATTAATAAATTTGAAGAAAAATATTATTATTATCAAAGAAAAATAATAAGTTTTATTTGAAGGGATTAAAACTATAAAAACTTAGGTCAGATAAGTTTAATATTATTATTAATATTGTCATAACTCAATTCTGGGTTATTTCCCAAAATTCATTTTTTTTTAAAAATAAAAATGAATAAAATAAAATAATGGCTGGCAACGTGGAGAAAGCAGGCCGAGAATACAACTGCAATTTTGAAAGAAATTTAAGGCCTAATTGTACCCCATTATGCCCAAAAATGGAGAAAAAAATGCAAATTCAAGGACAAATTAAAAGATTATTGGATGATTTTTCATAAGAATTAAGTCCAAAGACATAATTAATTTTTTAATAGGCAATTTGATTTAATCATGAGCCAAATTGAATTTTAATTATATTTAAGAATTAATGTGGGTCCAATTGAAGGATTTAATTAAGTGTAAGAACTTAATTATACTTTAAATGGGTTAAATTTTATTAAGGATTTAATTAGTGAACAATTAAGTTTGGGTGCCCAATTTTGACACTTTTTGGTAGATTTCGTTGGTGGAATTGTGAATATTTTTATAGTTCCTATCCATGCCTTCCCTGTTGCCACTGTTTCTTTCGGTTCTTCTCCGTCGTAACAGTAGTTTATAAAGTTCTATTAACTTGATCTATTCTGCTTTAAGACTCCATAGCCAAACAAACAAAGCAACATGGCTAATCTGGATTTTGCTTGTGGACGAGGGATTGACCGTGATCCGATCCAACCAGGTGGGGCTTGCTTTGAACTGAACACAATAGCATCTCTTATGCCATGAATCTCTTCTATCAAACTTCTGATAAAAATCCAGAACTTTTACTGTTTAAATAATAAATTTAAACACCAAGAAACATAAACATTTATGAAAAAAACATTAAAAATCACATGAAGCTCAAACACCAGTAGATCCAACACCCATTACACCATTAAACAGTATTACCGACAGATTAATTTTGTCAGTGTCAGACACACAATTCATCGAAAAAAATTTTACCGACAGCATCCCCGACGGAATTCTTATGTCGGAATATTAATCTTCGGTAATTTTCATTTCCATCGCTACTTCTGTCTGAAAAAAAAAACACCAACGGTCTTACAGACAGACAAAGCGCGCCAAAAAAATTCTCTGCTAGAACTTTACTGACGAACTTATTCCATCTGTATTTCTATCGGTAAATCACTGACGGCCAGTCAGTCGGTGATTGTGGCATGGGCAGTAAATATTTCAGAACTCTCTGTAAAATGCCAATGGATACAGTACGTTGGTATTGTCAACGCTAAATCACCCGACGACGTTATTCTGTCGATGATTGTGGCATGGGCAATAAATTTTTTTCAACTCTCTGTCTAATACCGACGGACCTGTTCCGTCTGTAAGGTCGTCGGTATTTATTTAAAAATATTTCAAAAACATTATTTAGAATAAATAATTTTTTAAAAAAATATTATATTGATTAATAGTAAAAAGAAACTAATTAACCAAATAAAATTGTATTAAACATTAAAAATATAAAAATAATGTTAAATAATATTCATCCAAATATTCATTACAAATTTAATGTGTTTCAAAAACAAAATTAAACTAGAATAATGGCGGAGCTGAAGGAGTAGGAGGAGGAGGTTGGTTGTTCCCGGGACCGTACGACCAAAAAGGGGCTGCACATGTATCATCACCCATCCTTGATCTAATGTCCATTATCATTTGACGGAGTTGTTCATAATCTATCAAGAGTCATTCATATTGTTGTTTCAAAGCCATGAACTCCTCGGACCGGGCGCTCGATACGATGGAGAGCTCCCAACGGTTGAGACACTACGGGCCACCCACAAGTTTTTGGCCATAGTGTTGGAGAGCCCGTAGACCTGATTTTTATCGAGTCCACCAGACGATCCTACCTCTATCCATAAATCCGGATCGAATTCCGGATGGGTCGAAGGATCGTCCCCATATCTCTCCCTCAACCGGCTATTATAGGTCTCCTGAAATTTTTTTTTAAAAATCATCATATTCAATTCAAGAAAATAATAACTTACAAAATAAAATGATTGAACGAATATACCATGAAGTGTTGAGCATGGTTGTTCATGAACTGTTGCACCCCCTTTTGGCGGTCTTCACTCCGCACGTGCGTCTCGATAAACAACTCCATTGGGCTCGGCTCACGTCCAAAAGACGTAGCCTGTTTGAAAAAAATGTTGCAAGTTAAATATATTTATAAGCAACAACAAATTAATTAACGATATATTTCATTTAAATTAATCTTACCATCCGCTTCGTATGTGCACTGAACGGAACAGAGTCGTTGGTGTGCATGGTCACCGAACCATGAATTTGTCGGTTCCGGTTGTCGGCATCGGACTGTGAGCGTCGTGCAAACCGCTTAGATGTCATGTGCTCAATATATTGTGTCTACATATCCCTCGAGATGAATGGCGGTTTGAATTCCCGCCAAACCGCCACCTCATTCCAGCCTTCTAAACCGTTATCTCTCGCATATCTTTTTGTTTTTTTTGTGTGTCATACCAAAAATCACGCAACCTACTTCCATAGTAACAAATTAGAATTTAGAATGTAAAATTATAAAACAAAAAATTATATTATTTTCGATGTTACCTAGTTTTGCGTGATTCTCCCATACCCTCCTCACAACATTGTTGTTCGCGCTATCCCACTCAAATTTGTCTTGTGTATAAATAATTCATTTAAAATAAAAATAGTACAAGATATAAAATTATAAAAATAATTTATTAAAAGTAAGCTGAAAATTAGAAGTTAACACCTACCTGAAATCATTGAAACCATGCATTAATATTAGTTCTCCACTCAGGATGTCTGGAAACCTGACTCCATTGAAATAATGGAATCTCCATTGACGATTTAAACACCGATGTATTGTCAGAGCAGCCTCAATGTTTGTGAACCTGAAAATAAATAAAATTAATAAAATATTAATTAGTTCTTCATAAATTATGTTATAAGTATAAAAAAACTAAAACCTAAACAAACTGACATTGAAAGCTCATCCTTCCAATGTGCCTGGTACTTGTGGGTGAATTGACCCCACTATGAAGGCACACCGCCTCTTGTGAAACCATGCTAGAAGAGGTAGCATCACAAGTTGGCACAGGTACCTCTTCTTGGTCAGCAACTAAGGATAAGTCATCCTCGCTACTAGAAGAACTAGTTGCAACCATCTACTGACGACGTTCTGTTGATTTCATTCTACGCATCTATACAAATTTATATGAATAATTACATAATTAAATTTGATTATTTAAAAAACATTCGGCAGCACCTCCCCTATACTGGAGACTACCCACAGTTTTCAAACCTGCAAATGTTGATAATATCCACAAGCCAATTGACTCCATTGCAAAATCTTATATACAACCTAACATCTATAGAAATTTAACATCTATATATTCAATTAAAATTACTGGAAATAATTAAACACATATCATGCATTAATAGAGTAAAATTGAGATAAAATAATTAAATTTATTCCTATATATTCAATTACTAATTACAAGGTAAATTCAACAATAACAATTGAATTCAACAAAGTATTCAATTATTATGGCAATAATAATAACAATAAAATATATTGAACAAATAAAAAAAAAACTATAGACTTTAGGAATGAAAAATGCTTACCTTAATAATTTGTTTATTTCAAGACTTTATCTACATTATAAAAATACACCAAAACAAAAAACACAACAAAAATAACAATAGCTAAAACAAAGAAAATATACAAAAATAAAATTATTAAGCATATTAAATGGAAATACATACATTTTAATTTGTTGAAGATATAACTAGAGATTACAAGCATAAAAACAAGAGATTTGAAGCAAATGAGAGGGGGGGAATTGAAGGAGAGCTGTGAAATGAAGCAGAGGAAAAATGAACTGAAGGGGCGGTCGCTGGGATTTATAGCCCAGTTTTCCCGACATACTCACTGATGGACAATTAAATAATATTAATTTTTAATTATTCCGTCGGTAATGTTTCAAAAATTCATCGGTAAATTTTGAATTTCACACAAGAAATTTTTAATTACCCTCCATATTTTTCGCGGTCCGTTGGTAATTCTGTCGACACCTGCACGCTGTCAGAGATGCATTAATACCCGCCCTTTGGAATTCACACCGTCCGTCAGTGATTTTGTCGGTAATTGTGAACTGCCGACAAATGCCGACGAACGGTATCCATCTGTATGGATGTCGGTGATAGTGGCATTTCCAGTAAATATTTATGCAACTCTCTGTGAAATGCCGACGGACGATATCTGTCGGTATAGACGTCAGTGATAGTGGCATTTCCAGTAAATATTTATGTTTGTATTGCTTATTTACCTTCCTGCAAACACTTAAATTAAAAACTGCCCATCGCACGAAACAATAACAATAGTTAACACTTATAAAATAAATATTTCATGTTACAAAATATCATCCATAATATATATTACATTATAAAAAAATGCTTTACACTTTCCTTGATTATGATAGTTAGTCAGAATTTTCTTCTTCATCGTCAATTGAATAGTCATCAACTCCATTGCAATCTTCAATATGTGTTGCGATATCGCGGTCGCACAAATTAATTACCTTAGCTTCAAAGACAACATACAAGATAGTATAGAGCAAGTAAGGAGTCGATCCTACGCGGAAGATTCAAGTCAGATTTTTATGCTAGATGATATGTAATTTGGGGGGGGGGATTTGGATGTTATCTAGGCTAAAGCAAAAGAAAACAGAAAACTATCAAACAAAATTTAATAAAATCATAAAATTATCAAGAGAACAAACCTTGGTTGCAAGCACACATCCACCTACGTAAATCGAACCGATCATGGAAACAAAACATCAATTTATATTCGAATATTTATCTCTTCTTAACATTGGTTAATTAACGGATCCGCCGTATAACTAACCCTAACCATCAAACAACCACGGTGTCCACACTAGTAATTTAATTCAATGGCAGCCTTAAGAACTAGATAAGTTGATTAATCAAGAAAACATAACTGTCCGCAGTCTATGTTTGATTTGATTGAATGTTCTCCCTAAGATTAATAACGTAGATCCGCCCAACTATTAAACTCAGTTGTTTCACAAGTTTATATACCATAACTCCGGTTTTGATATTAAACTTAACAATAGATTGTCTACAATAATAACTTAGAGTCCGCTCTAGCAATTAAAATAAACAGTCATAGGAAAAATAAGCATAGGAGAACAAACATATTCATCATATAAACTGAAAAGAAAAGGTAAAATAAATCTCACAGTTCTTGAAATCTGAAAGTTTATGTGTCCTTGCAACCAAGAAAAAGTATTTAGCCTTGCATGTTTGTTGAACAACTAATCAAAAAGAAGGAAGAATGCATAATTTCATGTTTCTTAGAGGAGGGGGGCATTTTTCTCCTCTTGGCTGGCTGCCCCCTTTCTCTTCTCTCATTCTTTTTATATCCTAGGAAACCTTAGTCTCTATTTTACAAAATAGTCCTTCCTTAAGTAGACTGTTTACATTTAAGTACTTCAATAACTATTTTCCTAAAAAAGGAGAAATAGCCTTGCATGAAATCTTCAAGATTTGACTTAGAGGAGCTAAATTGCTGAAACAAAAACTTGGATATCGATTTAGATGCTACGGAACATAATTTGGACTCATTTCTTCACGAAACCTGTTTGCTGGTAGAATTCAGTTGTCATCTTTGAAAAATCATATCTCCTTCATATGACATATTTTGTGGCTTAAATTTGGAGCTTTTATAGCAATTTGAGTCAGGAATCCAAAACAATTGAGTTTGCATCAATTAGACTTCTGTAGCTCCAGATATTCAAGTCGGAATGGCCAAAGGTCAACACTGGCAGATTGCGAGATTTGACTTTGAAGGCTGCGATTTCCATGCTCTTCCTTATTTTATTTTCTTGCCTTAGATTTCCAGAAAGGTATGGATGTTAGCTTTTTAATTCCACTGGAATCACTTCATTTCAACCTCTATAGCTCACGCACTGCACAAAACATTGACTGAAGGTCAAATCTACCAATTATCTCCAATTTACTCATTTTTGCATCTTTCTTCCAAAAGTGCCTTCGAAACATAAAACGAAGAATATCAAGGCATTGTATATATAAACATAGACAAAGCACTAGTTAAATATGGGTGAAACTATCGAATAATATTGTTGCATCAATATGGATATCATCATCTTCATCGACATTTGCTTGTCCTTTAGAGCTCAAAACAACATTCTGCGTCAACATCAACAAGAGTATCATAAAAAACCCAAAAATTTGAATTTTCTTCCAAGTCAATCGAAGGAGCAACTCGATATGGTTCAACCAACTCACTAACTATGCATACCAACACAAGTAATCCTCCATGAACTGTTTGGTTAGAAGATGCATCGTTACAACATCTGGATGCATAAACTTTTTATTTTTACACTTCCTGCATGGACACCTAATACCGCCATCAGTAAAATTTCTCGAAATAGATGTTGCGAAATTAATAAAACTCTGAACCCCATTAAAATAATCCATCCTCCGCAATCCTTGGGGTGAGTCTCGATACATCCATGAATGATCATCCATGACTTCTATCGAACCTCTATAAAATTATGATGACAACATGTATTAATTAACTATGTTACGTAAATAAATTTACAAAAATATTGGTTTGCCCCGACATTATCCAACAAACTAAAAAAACACTTATGTTAAATATTCATTATCAATTATTAATTATCAACGCCCATACAAATTTATACATATATAAATTTATGGAAATCACAACTCCGCAATAGAATTAATAAAAATTAAAACGGACCCGTTAAACAAGCTATTATTTATTTCATCACAACACATCTAATTCGGTGTAATTCAAACAAAGTTTCAACAATTTACAAACAAATACAATTTGACAAAATCTAAAACAAACTATAACAACTACAAAATTATACATTCATACTACAAGTTTCTTTGACAAATAACAATAAAACAAGTACATATGTTAACAAAATACATATATTACAAAAAAAAATAAAAAAAATAAAATTAACATTTAAATGTTAAAATTAAAAAGGATAGATTTATTACAAAAAAATGATAAAATCCACAATAAAGCGGAGAACAGATGTTGTGACCATGTACAAAAGTATAAGAAAGATGAGTGCTTTGAGAAGAGGGGGATATTTTTAGGGTGGTGGGTGGTTGTTTGCAGTTTGTGAGGGGAGAAGAAGGAGAAATAAAGGAGGATAGAGTCGCAGAGTGCGGATCTATTGGCTTTTACAGATGGAATCACCGACGGACACATCCTGTCAGCATACCCGTTGGTAATTCTGATGGTGAATGGGACATGTCACTGAACGGAGATCCCGGTTTGAATCCCTCGGTCATTCCGTCGGTAAAATTGTCTAAAAAAATTCCACGTCATTTCAAAATTCTATATATTTCATCGGCAATTCGTTTGGTATATACCGATGAAATAATTCCGTCGGTGTATACCAAACGAATTGCCGGCGGAATCTATGTGTCGGTAATTATTACCAAAAGCAAACGTCTATCGATATAGACCGACTAAATTACAGACGAAATTATATCCGTCGGTAAAAATTTCTGACAAAATAATTCTGTCGGTAATTCTATTGATTTTCGCCGATTTTCTGGTAGTGACCTCTCACAATTGCATCCAAATCCTCGACTTCCATGACATTAGGAGTTACAATTTTTATGATGATTAATATTATTAATATTAAAAATATTATTATTTGTATTATAATTAATATTGCTAATATTAAAAATATTATTATTTGTATTATAAATTTTATTGGTTTTTTTATAATTAATATTATTAATATCATAACTAAGAAATTTTAAAAATATATCATTATTTTTTAAAAACAACCATACATTTGATTTGAAGGGTAAAATTATTATTATTATTATTATCGAAGAAAAACAATAAGTTTTATTTGAGGGGATTAAAAACTATAAAAACTTAGGTCATATAAGTTTATTATTATTATTAATATCATAAATATTATTAAATTTGAAATAGATTTTATTATTATGGAAAAAAAAACATAGATGTGATTTGAAGAGTAAAATCAATTATTTTTATTATTTTTAACTTAGGTCTGGAAGGACATGCCAGACCCAAGTTACTTGCGAGTGGCAATGGGTAGACCTAAGTCCCTTGGGTCTTGCAGCCTTACCTGACCCAATACAATTGGGTAAAGCGTCAAACCCTATTCTAATGGTTCCACCTCATGACCCAATGCTCTTGGATCTTGCGTCCTCACCCAACTCTAATGGGTTCGGATTGTGGCTAGACCCAAGGCTTTTGGGTCCCTCATTTTAGAGGGGCTCAAAGCTCTTGAGCCTAGTATTGCAGGCAAACCTACTTAAACTTGGATAAGTTTATTGTTATTATTAATATTAAAATATTATTATTTTGGTTTATAAATATGATTATTTATGTTATAATTAATATTGTTAATATTAAAAATATTATTATTTGTATTATAAATTTTATTGTTTTTATTATAATTAATATTACTAATATCATAGTTAAAATTTTTAAAAATATATCATTAATTTTGAAAAACACAATAGATTTAACTTGAATGGTAAAATTTTTATTTTTATTTTTATTATTATTATTACATCAATAAATTTGAAGAAAAATATTATTATTATTGAAGAAAAACAATATGTTTTATTTGAGGGGATTAAAAACTATAAAAACTTAGGTAAAATAAGTTTAATATTATTATTAATATCATAAATATTTTTAAATTCATTCATATTAATAAATTTGAAATAAATTTTATTACTATAAAAAAAACATATATTTGATTTGAAGGGTAAAATCAAATATTTTTATTTTAATTAACTTGGGTCTGGAAGGACATGCCAGACCCAGGTTGCTTGGGAGAGGCAGGGGGCAGACCCAAGTCCCCTAGGTCTTGCAGCCCTGCCTGACCCAAAACTATTGGGTCAAGAGTCAATCCCTGGGCTAATGGATCCACGTCAGGACCCAATGCTCTTGAATTTTGCGTCTTCATCCAACTCTAATGGGTTCATAATGCAGCCAGACCCAAGGCTTTTGGGTTCGTCATTTAAGAGGGGCCCAAAGCTTTTGGGCTCGGTGTTGCAGCTGCACCCACTTAAACTTGAGTAAGTTTATTGTTATTATTAATATTAAAAATATTATTATTTGTATTATAAATATTTTTAATTTTAATATTATTAATATTAAAATATTATTATTTTGGTTTATAAATATTTTTATTTTTATGATGATTAATATTATTAATATTACAAAATATTATTATTTGTATTATAATTAATATTTTATAATTACACTGCATCTCTATGTGGTAAGGGCAATTTTGTCATTACACTGCTTCAATCCACAGTGTCATGAATCTTGATGAACTAGACTTTTGTTAACACTGTTTCAATTCACAGTACAATGAGTCTTCATGAATAGGACTTTCCTCGCATTATTTAGCTTTATGTATAATAATTTGCAGTTTTTTTTTTCTTCTTAGGACCATTGACCTGCCTTTTGGTTATGTGGAAAACAAGAGGGAAAGGCAGAGAACTCAAATCGATCCAAGTCCTTGGAAAGTTATGGTGCGACGACAAACAGTTCAAAGCTATCTTGTTATCGTATAGTTCCTCCAGCCCTAACAACTAACACTAAGCATTGTCACAACCATTGCATCTCGCTTATAAATTCTTTGAAGACAAGTTCTCCTTCCAAGTTTCAAAGCTTCTCTGTAGAAATAAACATGCACAATTTTCCTTTATCTGAACCTACTAATACGTGGGCACAACATTAAAATGCATTTTAAAAAAAAATTGAATTTCATGCACAATTTTCCTTTATCTGAATTAATGAATAAAAATTGAATTTCATGAGTTTTTCTACAACTTTAAAATGAACTTTTTTTAAAGAGTTTTTAGTACTAAATAACCCTGTATTAACATGCTATATGCTGTGTCCAAACTTCACTAGCTTGCATAAAAGAGAAATTCACTATGTTTGGACGTTAAAATTGTTCATTCTTGCATTATTGGAGTTTTATTTTGATGCTTTTCATAGAAATATTTAGCGTATACATGTCGAAGGGACATAATATTTAACTATCACTTATAATAATGAATAAATCGATGGGATGGTACTGATAAGGGATAGCGTACATAATGAACTCAGTCGGGAGTTACAGATGACTTAACTAAAGCAGCAAGAAATGAAACAGCTATTATCGTGAGGGTGATATTGTCTATTGTACATTATGTTTTCCACTAAATAAATAAAATAAAAAAAAAAATTGAGAATTCGCTACAAGTTAGATCGAGATTACTCTTTATTACATTGAATAAGAGTGCTGATGGCAGAATAGAGAGGAGGGGAAAAGGAAGAGACACTCTTCTCTTCAGCACCTTATTCCAAATAACAAGTGGAGAAAATCACATGCAAGCAAACTCATGAGAGAAAATAAGAAGTTTGAGTGAAGATTAAAGCATCCAAAGCAAAACAAATTAAGGGAAAGGAAGAGAGCAGGCTAGCGGAAGTAGAGGAGGAGTGGAAAGAGACCAAGAAAATCTGAGGAAGAAGAGTTTTTTGGGAGTAGAAAATGCAGCTACGATAAACCCAAAACCTTCCTAGAACAATTTCTAATACATTGGGTAAGTGTTATACAAAAGATTTACTGTGGACGTGTTTTACTGTGGACTGTGAGTGATTTCACTATGGATTGCACTGTTGGGGTTTACTCTAGGCTCTTTCAAAACGTGTGGGAGTGCACACAGACACATTGCACTGTGGACGACAATGTAGGCATAAATTATTTACACTATGGACACCACTGTAGCGCCCTGGGGGCGTTCCTCTATTGAGATTGGCAAGGTGAGGATCTTTTGGATGATACTATTTCCCACACTCCACAAGAGCATTTGAGTCCTTACGAGGAAGAACTACAGAAGTTGAAGAAGAACGGGTACCAAACCGGATGGAAGTAATACCCCCAACAAAGATGGAGCAGCAAGAAAGAGCGGAGGCACATCCATTGATCATACCAGCAGGGGTGCCCCCGATGTAAGTAGACCCAAGACTACTAGTCTAGATAGTTAAAGTAGTGATGGAAGGAATGACTAGCTCTACGACACAAGCAGTTCCAACCACACAAATTCCACATGTAGCCCCTGGGAATGTCATGACCACAGACAACGTGGTATTGCTCGTACGGTTGGTTAAAAGCATGAGAGAAATGGGCTACAAACCGTATTTGGGGGAACAAGATGCTGAGATAGTCGGGAGGTGTATTAGGAAAGTTGAGAAGACTATGATCCAGATTAATATACCAGAGGGCTTACGAGTAAACTGTTCTACTCAATTGTTATCCAACCAAGCCATTACTTGGTGGGAAACCATCCATCTATGGCGGGCAACTGAAACACTGACCTGGAGCGACTTCAAATTAGAGTTTTGAAAATCAGTTTTATTCCAAGTATCATCGCAAGGTGAAGGAACAAGAATTCTTGGCATTGAGAGAAAGGGAAATGTCGATTTTGGAATATGAGAGGAGATTACATGACCTTTCACTGTTTGTTTTGCACTACATCCCCACCGAAGAACATATGATTGAGAAGCTGAGAGATGGGCTTCGGTAGGAATTGAAGCAAGATTGCCTTACGGTTTAAATTAGTGAGAGAACCGATTGAGGCAACACAAGCTTTGGAAGCTTGTATTGGAGAGGGTTCACAGGGACATCAGGGAATAGGTAAAAAGAGAGATGGGGATTTTACCAGTTGACCACCGCTTCCGAAGAAGGGAAAAAGTGGAATGTTTGAGGCATCCAAGAAGAAGGAAACAGTAGTGGTCTTTGTTTCACCAACAGTTAAGTGGAAGAGTGATGGGTGGACAAACTCAACCAAGAGCGAACCTATTAGGGGGGATTGGTGATCGGGAGAATGTGCATTACCCTCACTTTGTGAAGTGCAAACAAAGACATCAAAGAGTGTGCTCTGTTTCACTAGGACAATGTTTTATATGCAGAGAAGAGGGTCATAGATGGAGAAACTGTCAGTACTTGAGGTGAGGATGTCATTACTGCGGTGAAATAGGCCACTATAAGAAGGAATGCCCTAACAAAAACATTGGGCAAACACAGAGTATGAGGCAGCCAAGTCAAAGCTATCAATAGTTCGTCATAGTGAATAAGCCGGTAAGGTCTTCACAAGTCAAAACATAGATTTTGAAGAATCTAAAGACATATGATGTGAAGCACCAGAATCCAAGACCTATTCAAAATGTGACATACCTGAAGTACTATGAGGCAACTGACCTACAGAAGAAGAAGCAAACATTGCTTGTGGATGTAAGGAGATAAACTTCTGAAATTGCTTAGCTAGAGTACTAGGATCGGTGATAGGGCTTGATGAAACTACTGCTGCAGTATTGTTGTGTGATTATCTATAACTCTAAGATGGTCTATAAGCATTAGATTGTGACTGGCTGCCAAACTTCCAAGCTTGATTCTGTTGTCTTAACTTGGAACATTTAGCCTTCGAATGACCTTTCTGCTTATAAAAACTGCACTTATTGAAGGCAACCCTTGTGTAAGGATTATTCTGATGATTAGAGAATGACTTGGAGGGTACTACTAGTACAAATGAATTTGAAGTAGAAAGAATTTTCTTTTCAGAATAAGACTGGATACGTATTTCTTCAGCCAATAACTCATTGACAACAGAGTCAACAGAAGGCAGTGGAGAACAATGTAGAATTGAACCTCTGAGTCCTTCAAAAGCATTGCGAAGTGCTGTTAAAAACTGTACCAATCATTGTTGTTCCCTACGGTCAATATAGGCACTACATGCCTTTAATTATGCTGATTCTATAAGAGCTCATATATCATTCTCTAATTGATACTGTTTTGTAAAATTTGATTGTCATCTACGTTGTGCCCACGTATTAGTAAGTTCAGATAAAGGAAAATTGTGCGTGTTTATTTCTACATAAAAGCTTTGAAACTTGGAAGGAGAACTTGTCTTCAAAGAATTTATAAGCAGATGCAATGGTTGTGACAATGCTTGGTGTTAGTTGTTAGGGCTATTTTTTTATGATTGGTCTTTTTTCATTCTATAAATTTAAACTTTATCTCATCAACTTTGCCTTGGATCAAGTTTGGACAATTAATTGCCAAGAATATATAAATATAAGAGATCATCAACTCAAAAAAAATCACATGAAATAAATAAAAAATTTGACGACTAAAAAGGCACTATTGAAATTTGTCGGGATTTGTGAAGAGAAGCATAGTGTTAAGCGCCCTAGTAAAACACCTTTAAAGAATTATATATATATATTAAAGATTGGAATTTAACAGGGTATTAATTAACAATTAAATTTAATTATATAATTATGCGTATAAAATTGCAGCAGCGAGGACGACATGTCCTTAGGTGCCAATCAAGAAGAGGCACCTGCGCCCTCTACCGATGCTGCCTCTTCCAGCACGGCATCACAAAGCAGAGGTGGTGTGCCTTCACAACGGAATCAATTTATCCGCAAATATGAGGCACAGTGGAAGGACAACCTTTCAATGTAAGATAGTTTCGGTTTTAATTTTGTTTTTAATTATAACATAATTTATGAGCAACTAATCAATATTTCAGTCATTTAATTTATTTTCAGGTTCACAAACATTGAGGCTGCCCAAGTAATATCATCGCCGTTTAAATCATCGATAGAGATTCTAGTATTTTAATGGAGTCAGGTATCCAGACATCCTGAATGGATACCGAATATCGATACATGATTTAAAAAATTTGAGGTTGGTGTTAATTTCTAATTTACGGCTTATTTTTAATAAATTATTAATATAATTGTAAATGAATTATTATTTTTATTTTAACATAAATTATTAACATAAATTACTTATACACAACACAAATTCCAGTGGGACATCGCCCATAACAATGTTGTTTGTAGGGTGTGGGAAAATCATGTGGCAACTAGGTAACATAAAAAACAATACGATATATTTTTTTTAAAAAATTATGTTTTAAAATCTAATTTGTGACTATGGAAGTAGGTTGCATGATTTTTGGTATGAAGCACAAAAAAAGGCAAAAAAAAAAAAACACGAGAGATAGAGGCTTCCAAGGTTAGAACGACGTGGCAGTTTGGAAGGATTTCAAACCGCTACACATCCCAGAAGATATTTGGCCGTAATATATTGAGCACGTGACGTCGGAGCGGTTCACACGACGCTCACAGTCCGGTGCTGGCAATCGGAACCGGTAAATTCATGGTTCCCTGACAACGCACACCGGCGGCTCCATTTCGTTTGCTGCACATGTGAAACGGATGGTAAGATTAATTTAAATGAAATATATTGTTAAATAATTTGTTGATAGTTAATTAATTTTTTTTCTTACAGGCTACGTCTCTTAGACGTGAGCCAAGCTCAATGGAGCTGTTTGTAGAGATGCACGTGCGGAGTCAAGACCGCCAAAAGGGTGTGCAATAGTTCGTTGACAACCGTGCTCAACACTTTGTGGTATGTTCGTTCAACCATTTTATTTCGTAAGTTATTATTTTTACTGAATTGAATATGATTTCTTTTTTCATTTCCAAGAGACCTATAATAGCCGGTTGAGGGAGAGATATGGGGACGATCCTTCGACCTATCCAGATTTCGATCCAAATTTGTGGATGGAGGTAGGATCATCCGGTGGACCCGATAAAAATCGGGTGTATGGAGGGCTCTCCAACACTACAGCCGAGAACTTGCAGCCGGCCCGTAGTGTCTCAACTGTTGGGAGCTCACAATTAGCATCGAGAGTTTGTGGCCTTGCAGCAACACGCGGCTCATCTCACCAAAAAATACGAGCAACTATCAGCGAATTATGAACAAAACACGGCTCATCTCGCCGAGAAATACGAGCAACTCTCGGCGAATTATGAACAACTTTGCCAAATGGTTATGGACATGCAATCACAGAGTGGTGATACATGTGCGCCCCCTTTTTGGCTGTATGGTCCCAGGAACAACCAGCCTCCTCCTCCTCCTCCTCCTCTAGCTCTGCCTTTGTGCTAATATAATATTTTTTGGAAACACATTCAATTTGTAATGAATATTATTTAACTTCATTTTTTATTTTTGATGTTTAATAAAATTTTGTTTGCATAATTGGTTTTTTTTACTATTAATTTATATAAGTTTATTTGCATAATTGGTTTTTTTACTATTAATTTATATAATTTTATAAATTTTATTCTAAATATTTTTTTTAATATTTAAAAATATACACCGACGGATTTACCGACGGACATAGTCCGTCGGCATCTTACAGAGAGTTGAAAAATATTTACTGGATATGCCACAATCACTACAAGATTTCACAGTTTTACCGACGGACATATTCCGTCGGTGTGTGATTAGCAGTTCGTCGGTGATTTATTTACCGACGTCATCACCGACGAATGACGTTCGTCGGCTTTCCTTTCATCGGTGATTCCCCATTCCGTCGCTATATCGGTCAGCAAAACAAAAAAACCATTTGCTGATGGTTTTACAGACAGAATTTGCGCGCCAAAAAAAAAGGTTCCCGCTTGAAATATACCGACGGATTTTTATTCCGTCGGTGATATCGTGATTTACCGACGGCTACTCACCATCGGTAAATCTGTCGGTGAGTGTATGAAATACCGACTGAATACATCCGTCTGTAAATTCATCGGTAAGTGTGGCAGCTACTGTCAAATGCCGACGGATTAAGTCCGTCGGTAGGCTGTCGGTGAGTGTTTAAAATACCGACCGAATATATTCATCTGTAAATGCGTTGGTGAATGCTACTGTCAGATGCCGACGGATTAATTCCGTCGGTAAAACCCTTGGTAATAGTTTTTTCTAAATTTGTTTTTAAAAAATTATCTAGAATATATAATATAAAACTATATAAATTAATGGTAATAAAAACCAATTATGCAAATAAAATTTATATTAAACATAAAAAAAAAACAAAGTTAAATAATATTCATTACAACTAAATATGTTTAAAAAAAAATATTAAATGAAGTTTTAAAGGTAAATAATGTTTATTACAAATTAATATAAAGGTGGAGCTGGAGGAGGAGGAGGAGATCTTGGAGGAGGAGGCTGGTGGTTATACGGCCAAAAAGGATTAGGCGCACATGTTCCACTATGTGTTGCCATGTTCATGACCATTTCGCGAAGCTGTTCATAAACCGCTTTTTGTTGTTCATAAGCTGCTTTTTGTTGTTCATACTCCGCTTTTTGTTGTTCATACTCCGCTTTTTGTTGTGCTTGAGATGCTTTGATTTGCTCAGACTCCGCTCTTTGTTGTGCATGAGACGCTTTGAGTTGTGTGTACTCCGCTGATAGGTGGTCGTATTTGTCGGTGAGCTGAGCCGTGTGTTGCTGCAAGGCCACAAACTCCTTAGATTGGGAGCTTGATATTGATTGGGAGCTCCCAACGGTTGAAACACTACGGGTCGACCGCAAGTTGTCGGTCGTAGTGTTGGAGAGCCCGTAAACCCGATTTTTATCATGTCCACCTGACGATCCAACCTCCATCCATAAATCCGGATCGAATTCCGTATGGGTCAAAATATCGTCCCCTTATCTCTCCCTCAACCAATTATTATAGGTCTCCTGAAAATAAAAAAAGTAATCATCATATTCAATTCAATAAACATAATAACTTACAAAATAAAATGGTTGAACAAACATACCATGAAATGTTGAGCACGATTATCAACGAACTGTTGCACCCCCTTTTGGCGGTCTTGACTCCGCACGTGCGTCTCCACAAACAGCTCCATCGGGCTCGGCTCACGTCCAAGAGACGCAGCCTATAATGAAAAAAGATATATTAACAACAACTTAATTTAACGATATATTTCATTTAAATTAATCTTACCATCCGTTTTGCATGTGCAGCAAATGGAACGGAGCCGCCAGTGTGCGTTGTCACCGAGCCATGAATTGGCCGATTCCGATTGCCAGCACCGGACTGTGAGCGTCGTGTGAACCGCTCAGACATCACGTGCTCAAGATAGTGCGGCCATATATCTTCCGGGATGTATATCGGTTTGAAATCCCTCCAAACTGCAACATTGTTCCAGCCTTGGAAACCCCTATCCCTCGCCATTTTTTTTGCCCTTTTTTATGCTTCATACCAAAAATCACACAACCTACTTCACGCAACCAAAAATTACATTTCGAAACATAAATTTTTGTCTAAAAAAAATCTTGTATTGTTTTCGATCTTACTTAGTTGCCGCGTGATTTTCCCACACCCTCCTCACAACAGTGTTATGCTCATTGTCCCAAGAGAATTTGTGTTGTGTATAAATAAACAAGTTTAAATAAAAATAATAATTTATTTACAATTATATTAATAATTTATTAGAAATAAGCTGAAAATTATAAATTAACACCAACCTGAAATCTGTCAAACCATGCATTGATTTGAGGCATCCATTCGAGATGCTTGGATATCGACTCCATTGAAATAATGGAATCTCCATCGACGATTTAAACGCCGATGATATTACTCGGGCGGCCTCAATGTTTGTGAACCTGAAAATAAATGAAATAAATTAAATAGTGATTACTTCATAAATTATGTTGTAATTGTTTTATTTTTTAAAAAATAAAACCTTAACAAACTTACATTGAAAGGTCGTCCTTCCACTGTGCCTCGTACTTGCGGGTAAATTGATTCCACTGCGAAAGCACCCCGCCTCTGCACTGTGAAGTAGCGCTGGAAGAGGCAGCATCGGTTGACGGCGCAGGTGGTGTAGGTGCCTCTTCTTGAGAGGCACCTAAGGAAATATCATCATCAGTCGCTAGACGAACTAGCCGCGACCGTACGTGAGCGACCAACTCGGGTTTTCATTCCGCGCATCTCCACAATTTTATACAAATAATTATATAATTAAATTCAAATGTTAAAAAAAAATAATTCAACAGCACCTCCCCTATACTGGATACTACCCAAATCCACAAACCTGCACATATTAACAAAAGCCACAACCAATTGACCCAATCTATACTAATTATTCCAACATATTCAATTACTAATCCTAAGGTAAATTCAACATTAATAATTACAATTCAACAAATTATTCAATAATTATGCCAATACAACAATAAAATATATTCAATAAATAAAAAAACAAACTGTAGACTAACAATTAAAATTAATGGAAAAAATTAAACATAAATCATGCAATAATAAAGTAAAATTAACAATTATTCCAAAATATTCAATTACTAATACTAAGGTAAATTCAACATTAACAATAAATATTCAACAAATTAACAAATAATAATTATGCCAATACAACAATAAAAAATATTCAATAAATTCTAAAAAAAAACTATAGACTTTAGCAATGAATTATGCAAAAAAACTATAAACTTTATCTACATTATAGAAAATACACCAAAACAAAAAACATAGCAAAAAAAATAGCAAAAAAAAACCCTTAAAGTAAAATGAAATAGAAGAAACACATAGCTTTTAAACTGATAGAGATTCACGAGAAAAGTTGCTAGAGATTGCTGGTGAAACCTTTGAAGAATGGAGAGGAAAAGAATTGGTGAAAAACTGAGGAGAAGAAAAAATGAACTGAAGCGGCGGTCGGGGGAACTTATATGTCAGTTTTACAGACGGATTCACCGACGAATATAAAATTAATTATTATTTTAATTTATTTCGTCGGTGAAGTGTCAAAAATCCGTCAGTAAATTTTGAATTTCGCCCCAAAATTTTTAATGACCCTCCATATTTTTCGTGGTCCATCGGTAATTCTGTCGGCAAGATGACGCGGTTAGAGATGCATTTAATGCACAACCCTTTGGAATTCGCGCGGTTCGTCGGTAATTTTGTCGGTAAACTTGACCCGCCGACAACTTACCGACGGATTTATATCCATCGGTATTGTCGTCAATGATTGTGGCATTTCAAGTAATTATTTTCGAACTCTCTGTGAAATGTCGACAGACTTACATCCGTCGGTATGGACGTCGGTGATTGTCGCATTTCAAGTAATTATTTTCGAACTCTCTGTGAAATGCCGACGGACTTACATCCGTCGGGATGGACGTTGGTGATTGTGGCATTTCAAGTAATTATTTCGTGATTGTGGCATTTCAAGTAATTGTTTCAAGTAATAAATATTTCGTGTTACAAAATATATCATCCACAATCTAAATTACATGAAAAAAAGGGTTTTACACAGGGCTTCATTTTGGTAGTTAGTCGAATTTTCTTCTTCTTCGTCATCAATTGAATTGTCATCACCTTCATCGCGATCTTCAATATGGATATCATCTTCTTCATCGACATTTGCTTGTCCGCTAGAGCTCAAAACAAAATTCAACTCCTCTGCGTCAACATCAACAAGACTATCATCGAAAACACGAAAATTTGAATTTTCTTCCAATTCAATCGAAGGAGCAACTCGATATGGTTCAACCAACTCACTAACTTGAAAGACTTCATCTCGCACACTTGTGTCTTCGTTCTCATCCTAAACAACCTCAACACAACCCTGGGGTTTCGTTTGTCAAACAGACAACCAATCCACTCTTGATCGATCCTTTCTAAATGAAGGGGTGTATGTGTAATAAACTTGTTGACATTGCTTTGCAAAAACAAAGACATCGTTTATGTTGCGGAGTCCAGCTTTTGAGTTGATTTCGACCAGACCATAGTGCGGATCAACTCTGATTCCTCTGTCAGTCGTGTCATACCAATAGCATTTGAATAAAAACACTATATTCTACTCGTTATGATATTGCAGTTCGACGACCTCTTCTAATCTACCATAGTAGTCAACTTCTAACTCACTACTAGTGGATCCCTTAACACAAACACCGCTGTTGTATGTCTTTCTTCCTTGCCCGTATTTTTCAGTATGAAAAACATATCCATTGACAAATTACCCATTGTAGCACTTACATTTTCTTTCAAGCCCCAGGCTTAGTGAAGACAATGACTTAGGCGCACTCCTTCCCATTTGATAAACCTTGTATGTAATGTACATCAATAAACAGTAAATGAACGAGAATCTCGTAATGACATGCATACGTACAGTAATTTTGCAAGTTAGAATGAGTTTGTGATGGTGCTTACATGTGTTCTGAACCACGTGGCAAACTGTTCATCTTGTAATTGAAAGATATGGGATTCGGTCGCCTATGAGTTATTAGAGAGCAAATATTGTCGATGTTGCCTACAAGTGATAATGAGTGTATGATATTACAATATATAATTAATAAGTATATTACTAACAAAGTTTAATTAGTATAAACTTACTGAATAAAAGGTCTCAGCTCATCACGGTTAAATAGAACATAGTTGTGTGCTTGTTTGAACTCTATTTCCGACAAATATCTTCCTCTTACGGCATTTTTAGGTGTGGGTCATCTAGTATTGGAGAATATTGACAAGTTCCCACTAGAAGGCACTTCACCGCCATTATCATGCCGTGGAACGTGATTGATTCTCGTTCTCAGATGAGGTTCAAAATAGCACGAGATAAATGTTGAGATCTTCTCAACAATATAGACCTCACATATCGAAGCCTCAACATGTGTCTTATTCTTAACCTTTTTCTTGAGATTAAACAAGTACCTGCATTGAAATATTAATCAAGTATTTTCAATTAAGAAAAACATATAAAATACTTTTATATATGAATTACATTGCAACTCGTAATATCTAACCGTTCGAATGGGTACATCTATCTATATTGGACCGGTCCTCCAGCCTTTTCCTCGAAGTAGATGTATAGGGAGATGCTCCATTGAGTCAAAAAATGATGGAGGGAATATCATCTCAAGTTTGTATAGTGTCTCGACGATATTCGTTTGAAGCCTCTCAATGTGATCAACATTCAACTTGCTTGAGCATATATCTCTGAAGAAATGACTGATCTCCGTGAGTGCATCCCATATTCCATTTGGCAACAAATCACGAAAAGCTAATGGGATGAGTGTTTGCATAAACACGTGGTAGTCATGACTCTTCATTCCATACAATCTGCAGTCCTCTATATTAACCAACCTTGATATGTTCGATGCATGTCCATCCAAAAACACAGACTCTTAAGCCATTTGTAGACTAGCAGTTGTGCGTTTTTTCTAACACGAAGCTTGCTCTTGGTTTTGCGACCCGTGACTCATCATAAACCAACTCCATATTTTTACGGTTACAGTATAAAGCTATATCCAATCTAGCTTTAATGTTGTCCTTTGTCTTCCCCTTCACATCCATGACGGTGTTGAAAATGTTCTCAAACATGTTCTTTTCGATGTGCATGACGTCAAGGTTATGGCGGAGCAAATTGGTCTTCCAATAAGGAAGCTCCCAAAAGATACTTCGCTTTACCCAATTATGGGTCAAACCAAAACCCGGAAACTTTTGCTTACCCGATTGAAGGCCAAACACAATGTCACCGTACTCGAGACAACATCATGCAATTCTTCACCAAAAGACGCGGGGATGCAACATCTTTTTCAACTCGCCAATAAAAAAATCTTTTCTGTTCTTTCCGTACCTATGATTAAGTGGCAAGAAGCGACAAGTGATGTCAAAAAAGAAGCTTTACCTCCGTTTGCTAGCGTGAATGCCTTGTTGTTTTCCATGCAGTATGGACATGCGAGTTTCCCATGTGTGCTCCAACCAGAAAGCATTCCATAAGCTGGAAAATCATTGATAGTCCACATCAAAGTTGCCCTCATAAGAAAATTATGTTTCCTCAATATATCATAAGTTAGAGCTCCGGAGGACCACAACTGCGCCAACTCATCAATCAACGGTCGAAGACAAACATCTATATTCCGCCCTGGTCTGCTTGGACCGAGTATGACAGTAGATAAAAACATGAACTCCGGCCTCATACACATTCCCGATGGCAAGTTATAAACTGTGAGTATGACCGGCCAACAAGAATAAGGAGCAGCAAATGACCCAAATAGGTTTAATCTGTCTGTACACAACCCAAGACGCACATTCCTTGATTCAACTGAAAAGTGAGGATGCACACTGTTAAAGAGTTTCCTCGCTTTGCCGTCAGAAGGATGCACCATCACTCCATCAACCGCATCATGTGCTTGGTGCCATGTCATGTTTTCAGCAGTCCTTGGTGACATGAATAACCTCTCATAGTCTAGGTGTGATTGGGAAGTATCTAAGTTTTTTATATGCCACTAGAGTCTTTCCCCCGCGCTCTAGGTTTGTAATGGGAATGCCCGCATGTCATGCACTTGATCATCTCAAGCATTTTCAAAGTAGTATAACATGCGTAAGTTAGGGCACATGTCAATTTTCGGTATCCTAAACCGAGGGGTTTTATCATGGACTTCGCAAAGATAGAAGTTCTCTTTCACTGTTCCTTCGGGTAAAATGCTTTTTGCCCATTCAATAATCTTGTCATACCCGACCTCACTCAACCCGTGATCCGACTTGATGGTGAACACTTGTGCTACGGCTGATAATTTATCGTGGTTCGTGCAGTCATCCCATAATGGTTCGTTAGAATCTTTCAACAAATCAAAAAACCTAGCCGCATCCGCATTAGGTTCTTCTTCTACGATTGGACATTGACTGACATTACCTTGATTCATTCTCATTGCATCCATAACCATATTTCTGTAAGGATTAATGTTGTCATTTGCCGCTTCATGCACGTTGCTAGCACTAGAAGTAGACCCAACCACTGTTTCTTCCATTCTCCTCTTACTAACAAATACTTCTCCATGTGCATACCAACACTGGTAATTCTCCATAAACCCTTTGTGTAGAAGATGCATCATTACAACATCTCGGATGCGTATACTTTTTATTTTTACACTTCCCGCATGGACACCTAATACCGCCCCCCGATAAAATTTCCGGGAATAGATGTTGTGAAATTAATAAAACCCCGAACCCCGTTACAATAATCCATCCTCCGCAATCCTTGGGGTGAATCTCGATACATCCATGAACGATCATCCATGACTTATATCGAACCTCTATAAAATTATGATGACATCATGTATTAATTAACTAAGTTAGGTAAATAAACTTGCAAAAATATTACTTTACCTCGAGATTATCCAACAAACCAATCACAACTTCTCATAAATATTAAATATTCATTATCATTTATCAACGTCCATACAAATTAAAATATATAAATTTACGGAAATTACCACTCCGCAATACCATTGATAAAACTTTAAACGGACGCATTAAGCAAGCTATTAATTATTTCAAAATAGCACATGTACTTCGGTAGTTCCATAAAGTTTTAACAATTCACAAACAAATACAATCTTACAAAATCTAAAACAAACCATAACATGTATAGAATTATACACTCATATACTACAAGTTTGTTTGAGAAATAACAATAAAACATGTACATCTACCAACAAAATACATATACTAAAAAAACAATAAAATTGACATTTAATTAAATGTTAAAATTTAAAAAGATAGAATTACTTACAAAAATTGGGTAAATCAGAACACGGATGCTATGACCACAAAACTTCAAGAAATATAACTTGTTGTCTTGATATGAGGGAGATTTTTGTTTGGGGGGAGGGGGGGCAGAGCTGACATATATTAACTTTTTCCGACCGTCGGTGATTCTGACAGAAAAATCAACACGTCATCATGTACGGATCTGCCATTTCAAATCCCTCGGTGATTCCGTCGGCAATTTAAACGGCGAACCGGTCACGTCACTGTACGTCTTTGTCATTTTGAATCCGTCGATGATTCCGTCGGAAAAAATAACTCCGCAAAACCTCCACGTCGCCGACTCGCCTTTTTTTAAATTCAGAAACTTTTCCGTTCGTAATTCAGTCGGTAACTACCGACGGAAATTTTCTCCGTCGGTAGTTACCGATCAAGTACGGACGGAAAATATTCCGTCTGTAGTTACCGACTGAAGTACGGACGGAAAAGTGGTTGTTGGTAATTTCGACCTCAAATTACCGACAGACATATTCCGTCGGTAAATCCGTTGCTATTTAGCGAATTTCTGGTAGTGAATCACCGATGAATTTACAGACAAAACTAGTCCGTCGGCATTACGTAGAGTTGAAAAATATTTACTGGATATGCCACAATCACCGACGGAATAAAATCTATCGGTATATTTCCAGTGGGAATTTTTTTTTTGGCACGCATTTTCCGTCTGTAAAACCATCGTCAATTTATTTTTTACCGACAGATATAGCGACGGAATGTGGTATTACCGACGAAAGGGATGCCGACGGACGGTTTCCGTCGGTGAGTCCGTCAGTAAAACATTTATCGATGGACTATGAATCTCACATCGACGAATTCGGTCCGTCGGTAAAATTGTTAAATCTCGTAGTGTTTACAAAATTATTTAAACATATTAGAATACCATTCTTTTTTATTCTTTTTTTTTTTAAGTTCGATAGTCAATTTAAAAATTGATGCGTTTTAGAAATACCTTAAATTTAACTCCAATTGTATTACTTAATTATAAATTACATTTTAAAAAAAAACAATTGTAAATACACTTTAAAGATGGTTGAAAACATAGTTATCTATTAGATTCGAACAGAACATATAGGCAATAAAAAAAATTAATGAACATAATAATTAATCAGTTCGGTTTGACTAAGGTGGCAGATTAACATCAATTTTTTTATTATTATTTTTTATAATGGCTTGTCTTTTCAGTGAACTCAATGTAATTAATGTCTCTTTAATTTATCTCTTATGCTCTTGTACCATGGACATATGAAGAGCAAAGTTCTGATTTGGTGTTTATATTTCCCACCACTCAACCGTGGTTCAAGCAGTGGCATCAATAAAAGACAAGAGTTTCGCATCAATAAATAACAAAATATCTTTTTTAAAAAAAAAATTAATGAACATATTAATTAATTAGTTCGGTTTGACTACACTTTAAAAAATTATGGTTGAAAACATATATTGTATTGTTCATTCTATTTAGTTTATATATGTCCTATCACTACAACATTTCATAGTTTTATCTATGGACAAAATCTGTCGGTGTGAGATTCAGACTTCGTCGGTAAACTTTTTATAGACTAAATCACCGACAGAAAGCGTCCTTCGGCATGTCTTTCGTCGGTAATTCCACTTTCCGTCACTAATTTTGTTGGTAAAAAAAAATACTGATGGTTTTACAGATGGAAAATTGCCGCAAAAAAATAATTCCCGCTAGAAATATTCCGTTGGTGATAGTGGCATATGCAGTAAATATTTTTCAACTCTCGGTGAAATACCGATGGATACAGTCCCTCGATATAGACGTCAGTGATTGTGGCATATGCAGTAAATATTTTTCAACTCTCGGTGAAATACCGACGGAAATATTTCGTCTGGAAATTTGTTGGTGGGTTTTTTTTTAAAAAAAAATTTAAAAATTATTTAGAATAAATAATATAAACTAATATAAATTAAAAGTAAAAAAATCAATTATGCAAATAAAATTGTATTAAACATCAAAAATATAAAAATAAAGTTAAATAATATTCATCAAAATATTCTTTAGAAATTTAATGTGTTTCCAAAACAAAATTAAACTAGAACAATGGCGGAGTTGGAGGAGGAGGCTGGTTGTTCCCGGGACTAAACGGCCAAAAAGATGGCACACATGGATCACCCATCTGTGATCTAATGTCCATGACCATTTGATGGAGTTGTTCATAATCCGTCGAACTCCTCAAACTGGGTGCTCGATACTGATGGGGAGCTCCCAATGGTTGAGACACGACGGGCTGCCCGCAAGTTCTTGGCCATAGTATTGGAGAGCCCGTACACCCGATTTTTATCGGGTCCACCAGACGATCCTACCTCCATTCACAAATCCGGATCGAAATCCAGATGGGTCGAAGGATTGTCCCCATATCTCTCCCTCAACCGACTATTATAGGTCTCCTGAAAATTAAAAAAGAAATCATCATATTCAATTCAAGAAAATAATAACTTACGAAATAAAATGGTTGAACGAACATACCATTAAGTGTTGAGTGCGGTTGTCAACGAATTGTTGCACCCTCTTTTGGTGGTCTTCACTCTACATGTGTGTCTCTACAAACAGCTCCATTGAGCTCAACTCATGTCTAAGAGACATAGCCTGCAAGAAAAAAAATTAATCAAGTAACAACAAGTTAATTAACAATATATTTCATTTAAATTAATCTTACCATCCGTTTCGCATGTGCAGCAAATGGAATAGAGCCGTCGGTGTGTGTGGTCACCGAACCATGAATTTATCAGTTTCAGTTGCCAACACTGGACTATGAGCGTCGTGTTAACCGTTATTTCTCACGTTTTTTTGGCCTTTTTTGTGCTTCATACAAAAAATCATGCAACCTACTTCCATAGTGACAAATTAGATTTTAAAACATAATTTTTTTAAAAAAGAATATCGTATTGTTTTTGATGTTACCTAGTTGCCCCGTGATTTCCCCACACCCTCCTCACAACATTGTCAAGTGCGCTGTCCCACTCGAATTTGTTTTGTGTATGAATAATTTATTTAAAATAAAAATAATAATTTATTTACAATTATAATAATAATTTATTAAAAATAAGTTGAAAATTAGAAAATAACACCAACCTCAAATTTGTCAAACCATGTATCCATATAAGGTCCCCCCATTTAGGATGTCTGGAAACCTGACTTAATTGAAATAATGGAATCTCCATCGACGATTTAAACACCGATGATATTACTCGGACGACCTCAATGTTTGTGAACCTGAAAATAAATTAAATTAATGAAATATTGATTAGTTGTTCATAAATTATGTTATAATTAAAAAAAACTAAAACCGAAACAAACTTACATTGAAACACTACTAGAAAATCAGCGAAAACCAACAGAATTACCGAAGAAATTATTTTGTCGGTAATTTTTACCGACGGATATAATTATGTCTGTAATTTAGTCAATCTATACCGAGAGACCTTTGTTGTCGCTAATAATTACCGACAACATAGAATTGTCGACGAAATATATAGAATTTTGAAAAAAAGAAACAATGTGATGACGTGGAATTTTTTCAAATGATTTTATCGACAGAATGACCGAGGGATTCAAACCGGGATCTCCGTACAGTGACGTGTCCCATTCACCATCAAAATTACCGACGGGTATACCGGCAGGACGTGTCCGTCTGTGATTCCATCGGTAAAAGCTAATATATCCATACTCTGCCGACTCTCTCCTCTATTTCTCCTTCTTCTCCCCTCACAAACTGCAAACAAGCACCCACCCCCCCTAAAAATATCCCCCTCTTCTTAAAGCACTCATCTTTCTTATACTTTTGTATGTGGTCACAACATATGTTCTCCGTTTATTGTGGATTTTATCACTTTTTATAATAAATCTATCCTTTATAATTTTAACATTTAAATGTCAATTTTATTATTTTTTATTGTTTTTTTTAGTATATGTATTTTGTTAATGTATGTACTTGTTTTATTGTTATTTGTCAAAGAAACTTGTAGTATGAATGTATAATTTTGTAGTTGTTATAGTTTGTTTTAGATTTTGTCAAATTGTATTTGTTTGTAAATTGTTGAAACTTTGTTTGAATTACACCGAATTAGATATGTTGTGATGAAATAAATAATAGCTTGTAAAACCCGTCCGTTTTAATTTTTATCAATTCTATTGCGGAGTTGTGATTTCCGTAAATTTATATATGTATAAATTTGTATGGACGTTGATAATTTATAGTGAATATTTAACATAAGTGTAACATCCCCCATTCCGGGATAAAACGACAATTAATGTCAATCGAAAAACAAAGTAATTAATTTTTTTTTGTATATATATATATATATTCATAGTCTTCGTATTAAAATCTACTGAAATTTTGACGGAGTCCCCCATATACCAGAAGGTCCTAAGTTATTGTCATGGAATCTGTTTACACTTCTAATAACTCGCATCTCATAACTTAATTCCCGACCCAATCATCCTGGGTTTCAATTCCACACTTATACTCACACCTATCAACCACAATATTTATGATATGCATTATATAACAAAATATCATTATGGATGGATAAAAATAATTAAATATAAATACATAGACATGAAATATGGTTGTATGAACTACAGGGTTAAATTCATTCAATCAAGGTTAAACCTTAATTATACAAATTAAGTTATACAAACATTTTCATGTTTACAAAATACAGGGGTATACTCCCTAGAACCTAGATTACAAGAAGGGAACATAAGCTAGGATCTACTCCTGTCATGCATGTGATGATCCTGAAACAAAATACATATTATTGAAAGGCGCATATTACAATAAATATAACAACACAAATATCTAACAATTTCAACAAGGTAAAATGCATTCATAGTTCATTCGCTTCTCCTTTCTAGTTTTTATTAGAATCTCTTCGTTATTCAACTATTAATAACTGTTTCCTCTGCCACTTTCAACCTTTATTCCAGACTTTATGAGATCGACCATGATTATTCTTGCTTATCACATTATCGATACCAATTTCACTAGTATCATTGTCATCACCCCATAGGAGTCGATGCAAGGTGATCCCCTTACCCGGGATGCTAACATACACTAAATGTATGCTAGCCAATACATGGTGATCCCCTTACCCGGGATCCTAACATACACTAAATGTATGCTAGTCCAATCGTGGCGATCCCCTTACCCTGGATCCTAACATACACTAAATGTATGCTAGTTTACGCCTCAAATCGCACTTCTCATATTTCTTTTGTCAGTGATATCATTTGGCAATTCACACGACAAGTTTTCATCTTGAACACATTTCACATTGGTAACATAAATAATTCATGGAATTTACTAGGAAGTACAGGTGCGATTCACCTACCTGCAATAAAAGCTCTACTTGTGCTCCCCTGCTGCTGTTGCACCACGCCTGTGGTCCCTCTTGCAATTCACAGGTTTATCTCATAAATTTTCCTCACCCAAGGATATGTTTCATTATAACCATATCAACAACCAATAAGTCTTTCTTTCAGTCATTTCTTAATATTTTATATTTTTCTCATTTCACCCATTAATATTATCATTCTTTGTCCAACCACAATTATCATTCCTTTTATATATATATATATATTAACCATTTCTGTTTAAATCCCGAACTATCACTGTCTAGACATTGAACTGTTACTGTCTTGTTTTTGTTGAACTGTTACTGTCTCATTTTTGAACTGTTACTGTCTCGTTTTTTTGAACTGTTACTGTCTTATTTTTAAACTGTTACTCTCCGACCTCTCCTCAGATTTTTAACTATATCTATAGTTATAGAACTCTGATTCAAGCGAGATTAGTCTTGTTGGAAAGCTTAGACATGAGGCTACAAGTTCTCTGAAAGAAGGAGAACCCAGTTCTACCTCTAAGACAGTCAAAATTTCTCATCAACGAACCAAACCTACTACCCCATAGGGTCTGTCATGACCCAGTCTCGGTTGGTGACCCATAGCCTGAGTTCTATAACTCCAAATTGAGCAAGACCAATTTCATTAGTTAGCCAACATCCAACCCTACAATTTCTATGAGGAACCTGATGCTAATTCCTTCATCCTCCTACCTGAAATATCTCTGAAAGTCAAGAGACGAAACTATCTAGATTCGTCAATCATTCCATTTACATACAACACATGAAGTTCTTTAATTTAGCAACTCATACTTTTTCCTCAATCCAACCCTACAATGATGTGTTTAAATTTTTTGCTTTTTGTCTTATTTTATTTTTGTTTTATTCATGCATTGTATAGAATTATCTCATGCATCACAAGCTTTAATTTTTGAAAGCACACACATGCTTCAGGTTAGGTGGGGGACTAACAGCTTGCCTTATGACTTGAGTCAAGGTTTAAGTTTGTGTAAACCCCAACTCTTCGTTGAGTGCTTAGACTGGTAATAATTGGTACACGTGCCAACCCATTACCTACTGGGCCCCCATATTGCCTTCAAGAGGGTGATCACTGGGACAACAAGAGACCCTTTTAGAGACCAAGTAGTAAACCTACCCTTTGTCTCACGTAAAAGACTAGAACCTGCCTTTAGGATGTATGCTCTGTAAATAGTTGTTTTGCATCTAAGCAAGCCTTTCTTGAAGCATCTTGAATTCAGGACTTACGGGGGATATAATGGTCATCACTTAAGAAATTTCTATAGTAGAGTTTGAGCAAGAATAGAAATTCTTGTTTCATCATGCAAGAGTTATGACCATATGTCACCCCTCGAAGGGCAAAGTTCATCATATAGATTACATATCATACATTTATCATGCATGTGCCAGGATGAAAAATGGGTTCCCCCATCCGAGGTTTACTACACTGGACTGAAAAGACAGAAATGAAGAAAGGGGTCAGAGAGAGGCTCATTGTTAAAATGAAGTTGAGAGCATCAATGATGGAGTAGCTAGACTTAGGTTTGCTCGTACAAGTGTTGAGTTTCAAATGGAGAGGGAATGTCTACACGGTATTTTGTGGGGACACTGCTTGTCCACGCCCCATTGAAGCTGCATCTATCTTTTTCAGTCATGAACAACAAGAAGAATGCCTCCAGTCATCGCCTAATGACAACCTTGGTTATTGCATCGGATGTTGACCCGAAAAAAATGAAGCAGACATTGAACTTCAACGTGGCGAGCTCTCTCTGCGTAAATTTGTTTGTGGCTCTGCAAGTGGGGAATGCAAGAGGGGATGCAGTACTTTCATACGCTACAAAACTTTGTCTCACTAGTTTCAGCACTGAAACACTAGAGTAGGCCGAAGAGTCAAACCTAGTCTGAAAACATGAGCAGTTGTTGAACTTTGACGTGGCAGAGCTCTCTCTACAAAAACCCATTTATGGCTCTACAAGTGGGGAATGCAAGAGGGGATGTAGTCTCAGACGATATGAAAATTTATCCCACCAGTGGCATCAGCAAAACATTGTAGTAGGCAGAAGAGCCAGACCCGGTCTGAAAAACATGAGCATACATCAAACTGCAACGTAGCAGAGCTGTCTCGGCAGGAATCTGTTTGTGGATTTGCAAGTGGGAAATCCAAGAGGGGATGCATTAGTTTCATACGCTACAAAACTTTCTCTCATCAGTTTCAGCACCAAGACACTATAGTAGGTTGAAGAGCCAGACCTAGTCTGAAAAACATGAGCAAACATCGAACTACTATGTGGCAGAGCTCTCTCGGCAGGAATCTGTTTGTGGATCTGCAAGTGGGAAATCCAAGAAGGGATGTAGTAGTTTCAGATCATCTATAATTTTCTCCCACCAGTGTTGGCATTAAAACGCAAAGGTTGGGAGAAGAGTCGGACCTGGGTTGAAAAACAGGAAAAGACTGAAACTTCAACAGAGCAGAACTCCTTCTACAGGCGTCTGTTTGTTGAGCCATCAAAGATGAGGCAGAAGAGTTTTAGATTCATCAGGTTCTTCTCCAGTTTTGACAATGCGTGATTCCACATGTCGGTAATTGCGATGCTACATGTTTCTGGGCGCTGCCAAGATTACCAAGCTGTTGAAAGGTCTCCAACAACCCTCAACCAACCACAACAACATGAGAATATTGACATGAAGTTGTGTGGATTGCCAAAAAAATTAAGCTAGCTATCAAGATAGGAAAAATTGAAGGCTCTACCGTGGATTCCAGAACCGTGAAGAGAGTTGAATCGGAAGATGACTCTCAATTGAAAAACCTCAGCTTATTTTGCCTGGTCGAGTCTTGCCATAACATCAACTGCTCAAATGTCTTTGCCAAGATTGACATTCATCTCGCCACTCAAGTTTGTCGACCAACATCTCGTTAGATTCTATACTTGTTGCACCCACTTCGACAAATTGCATGCAACCACCGTGGTATAATTCAAACAAGATGTGAATATCATGGTGGGTTCCTGGGCCATTTTTGTTGAACAGATGCAAGAGTTTCAAGAATTGAGCTGAGTTTGTGAAAGATGAGGTCATCGATCATTTTATCGCCAGAACCTCCTCAAAATGACGAGTGATCGGAATTGCTTGGCAAAACATAGATATGGCAAGAGTAGCTGATCCACGAAGGGTGTTGACCTGTCAAATCATTTTTGTTACGGATTTTATCATTCTACATTTTGTTTTGGGATCAAATTTCATCCTTTAACGAAACATATCTTTCTTTGTCTTCATGTTGTTATGAAATCATGAGATGTTTCTTTCAAATGGTATTTTGATAAAATATTTTTGATCAAAACTCCAACATGCAAAGTTTAATCTGAAGACTAAAAGTGTTTTGATTGCAGAAATGACTCGATGCTTAAAAATGACATGAGGTGACCAAACAATTTTGAACTCATACCTCCTGAAACTGAACCACACATCATATAGCTAAGTTTTAGCAGTATGCATAATGACATGTAGTGGATTCAGTAGTTATGGACTCGTGAATCATGACTCTTACAAGTCCCAACCCTTACACTGGACGAGGTCAAAATTTATCGGTTTTAACCGACCTTGCTTGAAATGAGAAAAGGCCATCTTTGTTATCCTGTCACATTTCTTGAAATATTATCCCTTGCAGTCCCATTTTGAGCCTGGTAAAATATTTTCTTTCAAAAAGAAACTCGACTAGGATCACACCCTACACTAGGGGCAAATGAGAGATATTTTGAAGACAACGATAGGATTAATGGATAAAAGAAAGGCTTAGAACAAAAGTCCAATGATTGAGAAAGGGCTAGAAGAAGAAAAGCCATAGATTGAGGGCCATCCAAGTAAACTTTGAGGAAGGCTATGTAAAAGCAAAAAAAAAAAAAGAGTGGAATGGAAGGAGAAGACCTATCATTTCTAAGAGGAGCAAAAGAAATTTCAATCAAGGAAAGGCACAACAAATGCCAAAAGTCAACACCAAAAAAAATCAAGTTTCAGGTTTTTGGTGTGTCTAGGATGAAGCCTCTAATGTCTTCAAAAGATTAGATTGATTATTCATCAAAGAAAAGTGGATTTGCATTATGACTTATGTTAAAAGAAATCTGATCTTTGAGATTAACAATGTCATATGTCACTTTCTCTATAATGACCACAAGAGAAAGAGAGTTGATGAATAATCGATGTTGATCCTAGGTCTTTGAAACCCTCAAACACCTTTTGAGCCTGAATTTTCCTTTCTTTCATAAGCCATGAACCATAGCCTCGCATTACGTGCTTTAAAAAGCCCTTTTTAATCAAGTAAGCAATCTGAACCGATAAATGGCGATCTCAAAACTTGAAGAGCTTTTCCATAAGAGTCGTGGCTTCATGAATTAAGCTACCTGGTTATTATGCATGCCGATAAAATTGGTGCTAAAAAAGAAAACCATATTTCTTGATGAATCCTCAAGTTTTGACTTGAGCCTTTTGTTTCTTGTAATTCACAGAAGGTCACCTCATCGCAGACCATCAAATGAGATACCCAAGATCAAAGGTTAAAACTGACACAAAGAACCATGAAAAAAGTCATTTTAATCTTACAACGAATCATTTCTGTTTTCAAAATACAAGAAAATCAAAGGATTACATTGAATAATGTATGTTGGATCTTTGATCGAAGAAGCTTGATTTTCAAAAGATCTTTTCCAAAACTAATATCTCTCTGATTTCATTTCAACAATTAGACTTGAATAGACATGATCTTTGAAAGATGAGATTTGATTCCAGAATATTGACCGAATTTGCAAAATCCCTGGTAGAAATGACATCAACTCTTCTCGACACTCCTTGAAAAGTTGACCACCTAGGGGGCAATGCAGTGGACCCTGAGAAGGAAAACAAGCAGTATTCAGACCATCTGGGGGCAAAGAAAGAATCAAATGATGAGTCATCGGAGTCCATCAGAATTATGTTTAGCATCTGGCAACGACAAAGAAAAAAACTTCTTGAGTATAAACAGATGAACGAGCATTCAGATCATTGTTGGGGGCAATATTGTTCAAAGACAGTCTATGGTCTAATGAATTTCAGCAGCACTTGATGAGCAACGTTGCATCTGAAGGACATCTTTATTTTGGGCAATCCTCTGAAACATAGCTATGATTCCCAACAAATGTCGCATAATTGTATTTGAATGAATGTTGGAAGGATGCACCCACCAAGACTGACTGTGGGACCATCTGTTTTGAAGCTCACCGCATGAATATGGGTGATGAACATCATTGATGATGCCAAATCATTTCTTTTTATAAGCTGATTTGACAAGCCAAGAGGAATCCATTGAGAAGAGCATCGGGAATGCAACAAAGAGCCTTTTACGGCAAGTTATGAGAGGCATGTCGGACGACTTGGCGGTTCCAAGAAGGTGGATGATAACATATACTTGAAAAGTATTGTTTCAACTGGAGGCGAGGTTCATGATGGTTGACCACCTTGATGGGTGTTGGCATGATGCACACAACCAATCAAAGGATAATTCTCAGAAGAATCCAGGAGAGAAAATCCTTCAGGATGAATCAAGCAACACCACACTTGGGGGCAGAGTCAAGCTTGATAAACAGTGAGAGCAGTAATTGTCGTGGACAGCCTAGGATGGGCACTGCACTTACATTTGAGTGATGGATATCACATGAATGAGCCAATGCATCGAAATAACAAAGAAAGCTTTGGAATGCAAACAAAGGCACCCTAGGACGATGAATCATCAAAGAGGGGGGGACCTATATTTCAAATCGGGTAAGGATACATGCATATCAATCATAATGCATTGCTTTTATCATTATCAGATCGGTGATACATATCACTTCTCAGGTAGTGTGTTTTCCAACCCTACCTCATTTCGAGTGCGCCTTTGAGCCACCATTCTCTTAGGTAGTGCGTTTTCTAACCTTACCTCATTTTGAGTGCGCCTTTGAGCCCTCACTTCCTTTTATGTGCGCCTTTGAGCCATCACTTCTCAGGTAGTGCGTTTTCCAACCCTACCTCCTTCCGAGTGCGCCTTTGAGCCACCATCTCTTAGGTAGTGCGTTTTCTAACCCTACCTCATTTTGAGTGCGCCTTTGAGCCCTCACTTCTCAGGTACCACATTTTCTAACCCTACCTCATTTCGAGTGCGCCTTTGAGCCACCATCTCTTAGGTAGTGCATTTTCTAACCCTACCTCATTTCAAGTGCGCCTTTGAGCCATCATCATTCATTTGGGTAGGTCACCCATAACAATGAGACCAATTCACATTTTGATCATTTCATCTGGGTAGGTCACCCATAACAATGAGACCACTTTTCAACATTTTTTTTTCTGGGTAGGTCACCCATTACAATTCGACCAATTCTCAATGTTTTTTTATCTAGGTAGGTCACCCATTACAATGAGACCGCTTTTCATCTTTCATTTGGGTAGGTCACCCATTATAATGAGACTGCCTTTTGTCTTTCATCTGGGTAGGTCACCCATCATAATAAGACCATTATTTTTTTCTCTGGGTAGGTCACCCATCATAATGAGACCATCATCTTTTTCTGGGTAGGTCACCCATTACAATGAGACCATTCTCCATGTTTTTACCTGGGTAGGTCACCCATTATAATGAGACCGCTTTTCATTTTTTTTTTGGGTAGGTCACCCATTACAATGAGACCATTCTCCATGTTTTTTACCTGGGTAGGTCACCCATTATAATGAGACCGCTTTTCATTTTTTTCTGGGTAGGTCACTCATTACAATGAGACCATTCATCATGTTTCCTGGGTAGGTCACCCATCATAATGAGACCATCATTCTTCTGGGTAGGTCACCCATAACAATGAGACCAAACATCATCTTGTATATGGGTAGGTCACCCAACATAATGAGACCATCATCTTCCACCTGGGTAGGTCACCCATCATAATGAGACCATCATTCTTCTAGGTAGGTCACCCATAACAATGAGACCAAACATCATCTTGCATATGGGTAGGTCACCCAACATAATGAGACCATCATCTTCCATCTGGGTAGGTCACCCATCATAATGAGACCATCATTTTTTCTGGGTAGGTCACCCATCACAATGAGACCACCATCTTCCATTTTGGGTAGGTCACCCATAACAATGAGGCCAACTCATATTTTGATCATTCCATCTAGGTAGGTCACCCATTATAATGAGACCATCATCTTGCGTCTGGGTAGGTCACCCATCATAATGAGACCATCATTTTTTCTGGGTAGGTCACCCATCATAATGAGACCATCATCTTTTTTGGGGGTGTCACCCATCATAATGAGACCACCATCTTCATCTAGGTAGGTCACCCATAACAATGAGACCACTTATCATGTTTTCCATCTGGGTAGGTCACCCATCATAATGAGACCATCTTCCATTTGGGTAGGTCACCCGTCACAATGAGACCATCTTTTTTTCCACTTGGGTAAGTCACCCATCATAATGAGACCATCATCTTTCACTTGGGTAGGTCACCCATTATAATGAGACCACACACACATCTTTGTATCGGTTCTAGTTAAAGGAGATCGCCAGATGGGATCTCAGGTTAACCCAACCACACACAGAGTTTAGCTTTGGTTAAAGGGAATCGCTAGATGGGATTTCAGGTTGACCGAGCTATACACCAACTTTTGGTTCCGGTTAAAGGAGATCGCCAGATGGGATCTCAGGTTAACCCAATAAAAGGGGCAGGTCGCCCCTGAAAATAGACCAGCGTGAGTATGTGTGGGTAGGTCGCCCCTGAAAACAGACCACAATGAGTATGTGTGGGCAGGTCGCCCGTGAAAATAGACCATTGTGAGCGTGTGTGGGCAGGTCGCCCGTGAAAATAGACCACTTTGAGTAAGTGTGCGTGGGCAGGTCGCCCTTGAAAATAGACCACAATGAGTATGTGTGGGCAGGTCGCCCATGAAAATAGACCAGCGTGAGTATGTGTGGGAGGTCGCCCGTGAAAATAGACCAGTGTGTGTATGTGTGGGCAGGTCGCCCCTGAAAATAGACCACAATGAGTATGTTTGGGCAGGTCGCTCGTGAAAATAGACCAGCGTGAGTATGTGTGGGAGGTCGCCCGTGAAAATAGACCAGTGTGTGTATGTGTGGGCAGGTCGCCCCTGAAAATAGACCACAATGAGTATGTTTGGGTAGGTCGCCCGTGAAAATAGACCAGCATGAGTATGTGTGGGCAGGTTGCCCCTGAAAATAGACCAGTGTGAGTGTGTGGGCGGAGTCGCCCTTGAAAATAGACCACTTTTCTTCAAAATGGGTAGGTCACCCAAGATAATGAGACCACTTTCTTTTGAAAAGCAAAGTTCGATGCTGAGTGGATCACTCAATAAGCCAGGAAGACCTTTTTTTTTCTTTACAAGCTTACTATGCAAAACATTGAGGAATTTTTGCTTCGTAAGCATTGTAAAGAGGGGGCATCTGTTGCTACCCAATTTTTGACCCATATTTTTGATAAATTTTCAGAAAAAATCAAAAAAAGGCAAAAAACAATGAAAACCCCAAAATTTTGATTTTTGATATATTTGCATCATTTTTAGCATTTTCGACGTCATCTCGAAAAAATTTAAATTTTCAAAGGTATTTGGAACGCGTTCAACCGTTAACGCGTCAATTTTACAATCACTGATTTTTCTTATTGAGTCGACTTTGATATTGCTCGTTTTAAAAAAAAGTACAAAAAATATAAAAAATTGAAATTTACAAAAGGAAAAAAGAAAAGAAAAGAAAAAGAAAAGTTAAGGGACTAGTTTGAAAATATGGCAACATTTTGCCTATAAATACTAGTCTACAGTAAAAAGAAAGGGAGGAGAAAAATTGACAGGCATGGGGGCGGAGGAAATTTGGTGGGAAAAAAAAAAGAAAAACCCTACAGCCAAAAAAAACCTAGAAAGCTAAACCCTTTCTCCTCCTAGCAGCCGCCCCCTTTCCTTTGGAAACCAGAGCCCCATCTTCTCCCCATTTCCTAGACAAAGAGGCCGACGCGCCCCTCCCTTGAAAAAAGAACAGATCCCCCTCAGCTGGGACCTCCCCCCCTGCGGCCGCCTAAAAAAAAAGAGAGAAAAAGAGACCCGAGGCTTTCATCTTCCCCAAGGCAGCCGCCACCCTTTGAAACCAAGAGGGCCGCTCCTCCCTTTGAAAAAACCAAAAGCTCTCCTTCCCCCTTGGCCTTGCCAAAGACAAACCAGAGACCTCCCCTCCCACCAGCAAAAGCTCCCTTTCTCCTTAGCCGGCCACACTCCCAGCCAACAAAAAGGCCGCTCATTTTCTCTTCTGAGCTCTGGCCGAAACATAGAGAGAGCCCTGTTTGCTCTTGAACCACCGCCTAACCTTTCCTTCTCCTTTCGACCCTTCCACCGACGTAACGAGGGAAGCAACACCGACAGATGGACTACCCCGCCTAAAGACAGACCATCCGCCCTTCTTTTTGGCAAAGAAGAGAACCAGAGAGCAAAGGGGCGTCGCTGGAGTCTTCACTGTCATCGGCCATTCCCTTCCCATTTCCAGCTCCTGCCACTCTTCCCCAAAACCATTTCCAGAGAACCTCACGGTCGTCTCTCCCTGCTGGTCGACCCCCCCTTTTGTCTACGTTTTTTGCTCTTGAAACAGCCCCATTTTCCTCTCCTTGGACCAACAACCCGCACCGTCTTCTTCATCTTCTGCAACCGGCCTCCGGCAACAACATGGGTCGACACTCCTTTCTCCTCCCTCTGCCTCCCTACCTCTGCCAAAAACAAACCAAGGTCAGCCGCCGCTGTCCAGCAGCGACGCCCCCTCCTCCATTTCCCTCACAAGCCGCCCACACCTAGAACAGGAGAGCCAAAGGGAGGCCGCCGCTCCTATTTATTTCGCTGTCTTCATCTCCACCGGCGACCGAAACGGGTTTCCCCGTCATTCGGCCTCCAATAGCGGTGGCAAACAACGGCATCCAACAAGCCACAACCCTCCACCTCTCGTAACGGACCTTGGCCTAGCACAGTAGCTTCAGCCCTCACCCTAGAGCCATCAGCCACCAGAAGAAGGAAGAAAGAAAGAAAAACATATCCGAAAGAACCAGATCTTAAAAGGAAGGAGGGAGAAGCGAGATCTAAGAAAAAGAGAACCGAAAACTTTGCTTGTGTTTTTCTTGTTTTGCGGGTCACACCGGCGAGGACGGGGGAGAGAGGAGGAAGCCGTTTCGGACATCCCTGTCGCTGGTCTTTCTCGGCGGCGCGCATGATGAGCGCACGCGCCGCCGGTGGCGGCCGCGCGTGGAGCGAAGCGCCGCCACTCCTCCTACGGTTCCGGAGGGCCTCTACGGTTCCTAGACTCTTTAGGGACCTTTTTGTAATTTTTACATGTTTGAATATGTATTTAAATTTCTGTTAAATGTTTTTAGTTTATGTTATGTTGTAAAAATTGTAACAGAAAAACATAGTAAAAAGTGATGTGGAAACGTGTGTTTGGATTTTTTTTATGTTATTAAATTGTAAAAATAAAAAAAAACAAAAAGAATTAAGTGTTTAATTTAAATGTGGTTAAATATCTCAAGGACAAATAAAATTATGTTATATTTTCCATGAGAGTGTAAGAACATGTTTCTACACATATTCGGGGATTTAATAACTGATTTATTAAAACCTTAGAATTTAATTAATATTTTGAATTTTCAAATCACATCAAATCACAAAGCAGCTTACCATAGGTAGGGTGTGCTAGGGGTGCTAATACCTTCCTTAGCCACAATCAGTCCCTTACCCTCGATCTCTGACAACGACTAGTAAATCCGGGTTTCCTAGTAACCTTCAATGAAATACTAGGTGGCGACTCCCAAAGAACCAATCCAGGTAAACATAACGAAAAATCACCGAATCGCCGCGTGGGGGACATGCGACACTTCTAATAGTAAAGAGAGGTTGTAATTCTCGCATTACTTAGTAAAATCCTTTTATACTTGCTCGTGGATGTAGCCAAATTTGGGTGGACCACGTAAATTCTTGTGTGTCTCATTTCTTATTTTATCATGTTCCTTGCCTTTTGTCTTGTTGGGTTTGCATGCCAGTATCCTAACAGTGGTATCAGAGCCTTCTTGTTGGTGTTGTTAACACACAAAAGCTATTCGTGTATATGGTTACTATTCACGTCTACGACACTATTCATCCATACAGTATTGTTCACATACGTTATTGTTGACGTATAAAGAAAGTAAGTGCGGTGACTACTTACAACCTAGGAAGTTCTGTCTAAGGAGATTAAGTTTTAAGCGAGACCGTTTGTGACCCCTTAAATCTTTCTTGGGAACTTACTTTGTGAAGTATTATTCACACGATACTATTTTTGTATACATTACAGATTAGTGAAACAGTGATAGCTGAATAGATCTCGGTGAATAAAATGGCAGCAAAGTACGAGATTGAGAGATTCAATGGGAGCAATTTCTCATTGTGGAAAATGAGAATCAAGGCAATTTTAAGGAATTGCTTGGCAATAATTGGAGATAGGACCGCGAAGATCACTGATAATGCAAAATGGAATGAGATGGATGGCAATGCTTTTACTAACATACATTTAGCATTAGGCGATGAAGTATTATCAAGTGTGGTAGAAGAAAACTGTTAAGGAGATATGGGATACTCTAACAAAGCTGTATGAGTCTAAGTCTCTGCACAATAAGATTTTCTTAAAGCAGAGACTTTATACCCTTCGAATGGCAGAAACCACATCGATAACTGATGCAATCCAACCATCAAAGGATCCATTGGAGGTTCCAATTGGTCCAGTTACAAGGCTTAGGGCTAAGAAGTTCAAAGAAGCTTTTAATGGACTTCTTCAAGATACATGGGCTAAGGTGGACTTCAAGAGGATTTGTAATAATAAAAAGCAAGTTCTAAATTGTTTTCGAAAATTGATTTGAAAAGTGGTTATCATCAAATTAGGATGAAAGAAGGGGATGGATGGAAAACTGCTTTTAAAACTAAATATGGTTTGTATGAGTGGTTGGTTATGCCTTTTGGACTTACTAATGCACCTATTACTTTTATGAGATTGATGAATCATGTGTTGCGTGCTTTTATTGGTAAGTTTGTAGTTGTTTACTTTGATGATATCTTGATTTATAGTAAGGAGATTGATGAGCATATAAGTCATTTGAGACAAGTTCTTGATATGCTTAGAAAAGAGTCCTTATATGCTAATTTGAAAAGGTGTGACTTTTGCATGGATATGATTGTTTTTCTTGGATATGTGGTTAGTGCAAAAGGTATAAAAATGGATGAGGCTAAGGTTAAGGTTGTTCAAGAATGACCTACACCAAAATCCATAACAGACGTTAGGAGTTTTCATGGTTTGGCTAGTTTTTATAGGAGATTTGTTAAAGACTTTAGTACGATAGCCTCTCCATTGATGAAATTGTTAAGAAAGCCGTGGGTTTCAAGTGGGGAGAAGAACAAGAAAATGCTTTTCACTTGTTAAAATCAAAGTTGATTTCAGCACCTTTACTATTTTTACCTGATTTTAATAAAGCTTTGGAGATTGAATGTGATGCTTCAGGAATAGGTATTGGTGTTGTTTTAATGCAAGAAAAACAACCCATCGCTTATTTTAGTGAGAAACTCAATGGTGCAACTCTTAACTATCCCACTTATGATAAAGAGTTGTATGAAATAGTGCGGGCTTTGGAGACTTGGCAACATTATCGTGGCCCCGAGAGTTTGTCATACATCTGATCACCAATCGTTGAAACATTTGAAGGGTCAAGGTAAGTTAAGTAGGAGACATGCTAAATGGGTTGAGTTTATTGAAACTTTTTCATATGTGATTAAATACAAGCAAGATCGGGGAAAATGTGGTAGCCGATGCCTTGTCGCGAAGGTATGTTCTTCTTAATACTCTTAATACTAAATTGCTAGGATTTGAGTATATTAAGGAATTGTATCTTGATGATCATGATTTCGGTGCTATATATAACACATGCAAGGTTTCGGCCAAGGATAAATATTTTAGGCATGATGGATTTTTGTTTAAGGAAAATAAGTTATGTGTGCCTAATTGTTCTTTACGTGAATTGCTTGTGAGAGAAGCACATAAGGGAGGTTTAATGGGGCATTTTAGAATTACTAAAACTTTAGAGGTTCCGCATAAGCACTTTTATTGGCCTAATATGAAACGAGATGTGCAAAGAATGTGTGATAGGTGCATAACATGTAGACAAGCTAAGTCTAGGGTAATGCCTCATGGACTGTACACACCTTTGCTGTTCCTAAGGAACCTTGAGTTGATATTTCTATGGATTTCATTTTGGGTCTACCTAGGTCTAGGAAAGGGAGAGATTTTATATTTGTTATTGTGGATAGATTTTCTAAGATGACACATTTCATTGCTTGCCATAAAACAGATGATGCAATAAATATTCTTGACCTATTCTTTAGAGAGGTCATTCGGCTACATGGTCTTCCTAGGAGCATTGTATCCGATCGAGACGTTAAGTTTTTGAGTTACTTTTGGAAGGTTTTGTGGGGTAAGTTAGGAACTAAACTTTTATATTCTACTACTTGTCATCCACAAACAGATGGCCAAACTGAAGTTGTTAACCGGACTTTGATTCAATTGTTGAGGGCTATCATTCAAAAGAATCTTAAAAATTAGGAAGATTGTTTGCCATTCATTGAATTTGCATATAATCGTAGTGTGCATTCTACTACTGATTATTCACCATTAGATTTGATTCCTTTGCCTGTTGTTGAAAGGGTTAGTCTTGATGGTAATCAAAAAGCACAGGTGGTGAAAGATCTCCATGCAAAAATTGAGCAACAATAGAAAAAAAGAATGAACAATATGCAAACAAAGCCAATAGGGGACAAAAAATAGTGAGATTTGAACCAGGTGATTGGGTTTGGGTGCATATGAGGAAGAAAAGGTTTCTGAACAAAGAAGATCAAAGTTGATGCCTCGAGGAGATGGTCCTTATCGGATCATAGAAAGGATTAATGATAATGCCTATAAAGTTGATCTACCAGGTGAGTATGGTGTTAGTGCTACATTCAATGTTTCTGATCTTTCTTCGTTTGATGTAGGTGATGATTCGAGGTTGAATCCTTTTGAGGAGCGAGGGGATGATGCCATCCAACCATCAAAGGATCCATTGGAGGTTCCAGTTGGTCCAGTTACTAGGCTTAGGGCCAAGAAGTTTAAAGAAGCTTTCAATGGACTTCTTCAAGATACATGGGCTAAGGTGGACTTCAAGAGGATTTGTAATAATAAAGAGCAAGTCTTGATTAATTTGATTCATGTTCAAGAGGGGCTTGTTGGTGGAACCAAGACCATTACACAAGGATTGGGAGAAGAAGACTAGATTCGGACAGTTTGACCTTTCGTTACTCTTTTGGTTATAACTGGAGCTACTGCTCGAATTTTGATTCTAGTTGGGATGGAAACTAGACTTCCATATCTTTCCAACGGTATATGGCACGCCTTCTAATTCATTAAGACCAGAGAGAACCATCCGTTTTAAGTTGGGCAGGCTTTGCCGCGCAGAGAATGCGGAAACAACGAACTTGTCTTATTTAATTAGTTAGGCTATCAAACTTTAATTATTTTGAGAGGAGACAATTTGTTTGGGTTTTAGACTTGTTTATTTTGTTTATTTTAATTAGTTTGGGCTAGTTTTAGGTTAGGTTGATTATTATTTAAATTGGGTTTATGTGAGACCCATTAGGGAAACTAGGGTTTTGGCTTGGAGTTTAAATACTCTTTAGGAATAATTTTAGGTCAGACTTTTGATGACATTTTCAGCGTTGTAGCTGACTTTTGGTTGCTCAATCTTGGTTCTTGATTGAACTTTCAACTCTTCAAAGAATTGACCATTCTTTGTTGTGAATTTATACTTCCTTTGCTCGTCTCCAAGTGTAGGCGTTGTGATCGAATTGGTTTTATAGTCTTGTTGCCTTGGAGCAAGTCTTCCATTGTGATAAGCTCATTCAACTCTCAATAAACTTGGGTTAGATTGATCTTAGGGTCGCAAACACCATTAAATTCCGCTAGGGTTCGCATCAGTTGGTATCAGAGCTGATCTAATCATAGGTTATATCCTTCAATTTGAGTCTTTATTGTTTCTTATTTGATTCTTAATAGATTCGGCCACCTATATATAAAAATAAAATAAAAATAGGGATCTTAGTTTTGATTGCTTTGTTGAACACTTAATCATAATTTAGTGTTCTTTTGATGCTTTCTTGATCAAAATTGGCATACACACCTAAGTTCTTGATTTTGTTTTGTTCTTGCAAAATATATACATCTAGATATATAAAAAAAAAAGGAGGCTTGATCTTGAAATCTTGATTGCTGTCGCACAAAAAAAAAAGAAAGAAAATCACTTTTTTTTTTAGTTTTGGTCGAATACATGCTTGAGAAAACCTTGATCATTGGGAAATTGGTTAGTCTTGATTTGTGAATCTTTTAGTAGTCTTGTTTGTGTTTCTTGAAAATTTAGGTAGTTTAGTTGATTTTCTTGAGTTTCTGGAATTTTCTTGAATTAAATCCTTAGTTCTTGATAATTCATAATTGTTTAGCTTTTTTTGATTTTTTTATTTTTATTCGTGTCTTTAAATTTTCATATTTTTCATACAAATTTGCATTGCTATTCGTGAATTTGTCATCGAGTTTTGTTTTGTTAGTTTCGTAATTTCTTGCTTCTGGTGTCTATATAAAAATTTATAAATTCACTGCATAGTTCGTTGCTTTTTCTGAATTGTTGCTAAGTGATTTCAAGAACTAAAGAAAGGCAATTTGAGTGGAAAATGGCATAGGGAGCATATTCGAGTGAAAAGCCTATAAATTTGTGTGAAACACGAGTGAGTGAGGTGTCATTTTTATTGCTAATGATTTTCGTGCAAGTTTAAAAAAAATGTCTTCTAACAGTGTGCAATAGAAGAAGGGTGAAATCCCAGAAGATAGGCTTTTGAGAATACAACAACAGATGGAATTTATGTTTGGTGAGTGATGACTAGGATTGAAAAATTAGAGACTAGGTTCGATGGAGGGCGTAGTAAAAGGGGTAAAGAAGCTAGGAAGGAGGAAAGTGTTCTTGGAAACTCTGCAGATGAAGCCAAGGATGATCTTAACCGTGGTGGTGGGTTCCGTACATATAGGGAAGAGAGGTATGAGAATCGGTCAAGGAGGGGACATATTCGACCACATAGGGATTTGGAGCATAGAGGGGATTTTGATGATTTGGGAGATATAGACTGAAATTTGGGTAGTATTAAGTTAAAAATCTCAGCTTTTAAGGGAAAAACTGATCCGGAAGCTTATTTAGATTGGGAAAAAAAGTTGGAGATGATTTTTGACATCCATAGGTACTCGAATAAAAAAAGGTTAAGTTAGTCGTAGTGGAGTTTCTTGATTATGCCATGGTTTGGTGGGAGAGATTGGTGGTAGAAAGAAGAAGGAATAGAGAAAGACCAATTAGCATATGGGAGGAAGTTACTATGTCTAGGTTTTTGAATGGCTTGAATAGAGACATAGCTAATGTTGTGGAGTTGCAATCATATGTTGATTTGGAGGAGTTAGTACACTTAGCCATTAAGGTTGAAGGACAATTGAAAAGGAAGGGTAATACATGATTTGGAGCTTATACGGGGTCTTCTTCGGGTTGGAAGATGAATTATAGAAGAGAGGGTAGTGCGTCATCGAAGCCTTTGGTGACTTCTAAGTTGCCGAAACTACCTCCATGAAGAAGCAGGTTTCGACCAATGATCAAAAACTTAAAGGAGAAGTTCAACCGAAGCGTAATCGTGATATAAAGTGTTTCAAGTGTCAGGGATTGGGACACTATGCATCAGAATGTGCAAATCGTCGAGTTATGATTCTAAGAGATGATGGAGAGATTATGTCCACTAGTGAGGAGTCTCGATTGTGATGACATGCCCCCACTTGAGGATGCTAGTGATTTAGAGTATCTTTGTTGGTGATAAAGTTTTGGTGATTAGAAGGTCACTTAGTGTTCAGACTAAGGAGGATGACGTGGAGCAACAAAGGGAGAACATCTTCCATAGTAGATGCCTAATCAACGATAAGGTATGTAGTATGATCATTGATAGTGGTAGTTTTACTAATGTTGCTACTATTACTTTGGTTAGAAAGTTGGGATTGAATACCATAAAGCATGAGAGGCCTTATCAACTTCAATGGTTGAATGAATGTGGTGTTGTTAGGGTGAATAGACAAGGCGATGATTTCTTTTTCGTAGGCAAATATAAGGATGAAGTGTTATGTGATATTGTGCCTATGCATGCTACTCATCTCACATTACTAGGGAGGCCTTGGCAATTTGATAGAAAAGCCAAGCACGATGGGTGTAAGAACAAGTATTCATTAGAGAATGATGGAAGAATTCATACACTTGCCCTACTCTCACCAAAGCAAGTGTATGAAGATCAAATTCAATTGAAGAAGGGCTATGAGGAAGAGCAACATGTTTCGGCCAAAATGGAGGAACAAAAAGATTCGGCCAAAATGGAAAAACAAGCTGAACAACATGGTGAGGATGTGAGGAAGAGAGAAAAAATAGTGATCCATGAGTTGAAAATGAAAGGGAACAAAGTTTCGGCCATTAGGATATTAGAGGAGGGTCACGACCAAGAACAAAAAAATGAAAAGAAGGCCGAGAGTGGAGAGAAAATGAGTGGAGAGACGAAAGAAAGGGTGAGAAAAGAAGAGTGTGTAGAAAAAGTGGGGAAACACCTTAACGTTTTTGCAAAATATAATGATCTTAAACATGCCTATCTTTCTGACTTGCCTATGATTTTACTTGTGTATAAGGAGGCATTCTTTAACTTAGATGATTTAGATTCTTGTGTTCCTAGTGTTGTTAAAGTTCTTTTGCAGGAATTTGAGGATGTCTTTCTAGATGACATTCCTAGTGGTTTGCCGCCAATTAGAGGTATTGAGCATCAAATTGACTTTGTTCCAGGAGCTTCTATACCAAATAGGCCGGCTTATAGGAGCAATCCTGAAGAGACTAAGGAGCTTCAAAGTCAAGTAGGGGAGTTGATGTCGAAAGGATACATTCGAGAGAGCATGAGTCCTTGTACAGTTCCCGTGCTTCTTGTTCCAAAAAAGGACAAAACTTGGCGAATGTGTGTGAATTGTCGAGCTATCAATTACATCACTATAAAGTATCGACATCCCATTCCTAGATTAGATGATATGTTGGATGAATTACATGGTTCTAAATTGTTTTCGAAAATTGATTTGAAAAGTGGTTATCATCAAATTAGGATGAAAGAAGGGGATGAATGGAAAACCGCTTTTAAAACTAAATATGGTTTGTATGAGTGGTTGGTTATGCCTTTTGGACTTACTAATGCACCTATTACTTTTATGAGATTGATGAATCATGTGTTGCGTGCTTTTATTGGTAAGTTTGTAGTTGTTTACTTTGATGATATCTTGATTTATAGTAAGGAGATTGATGAGCATATAAGTCATTTGAGACAAGTTCTTGATATGCTTAGAAAAGAGTCCTTATATGCTAATTTGAAAAGGTGTGACTTTTGCATGGATATGATTGTTTTTCTTGGATATGTGGTTAGTGCAAAAGGTATAAAAATGGATGAGGCTAAGGTTAAGGTTGTTCAAGAATGACCTACACCAAAATCCATAACAGACGTTAGGAGTTTTCATGGTTTGGCTAGTTTTTATAGGAGATTTGTTAAAGACTTTAGTACGATAGCCTCTCCATTGACTGAAATTGTTAAGAAAGCCGTGGGTTTCAAGTGGGGAGAAGAACAAGAAAATGCTTTTCACTTGTTAAAATCAAAGTTGATTTCAGCACCTTTACTATCTTTACCTGATTTTAATAAAGCTTTGGAGATTGAATGTGATGCTTCAGGAATAGGTATTGGTGCTGTTTTAATGCAAGAAAAACAACCCATCGCTTATTTTAGTGAGAAACTCAATGGTGCAACTCTTAACTATCCCACTTATGATAAAGAGTTGTATGAAATAGTGCGGGCTTTGGAGACTTGGCAACATTATTCGTGGCCCCGAGAGTTTGTCATACATACCGATCACCAATCGTTGAAACATTTGAAGGGTCAAGGTAAGTTAAGTAGGAGACATGCTAAATGGGTTGAGTTTATTGAAACTTTTTCATATGTGATTAAATACAAGCAAGATCAGGAAAATGTGGTAGCCGATGCCTTGTCGCGAAGGTATGTTCTTCTTAATACTCTTAATACTAAATTGCTAGGATTTGAGTATATTAAGGAATTGTATCTTGATGATCATGATTTCGGTGCTATATATAACACATGCAAGGTTTCGGCCAAGGATAAATATTTTAGGCATGATGGATTTTTGTTTAAGGAAAATAAGTTATGTGTGCCTAATTGTTCTTTACGTGAATTGCTTGTGAGAGAAGCACATAAGGGAGGTTTAATGGGGCATTTTAGAATTACTAAAACTTTAGAGGTTCTGCATAAGCACTTTTATTGGCCTAATATGAAACGAGATGTGCAAAGAATGTGTGATAGGTGCATAACATGTAGACAAGCTAAGTCTAGGGTAATGCCTCATGGATCTGTACACACCTTTGCCTGTTCCTAAGGAACCTTGAGTTGATATTTCTATGGATTTCATTTTGGGTCTACCTAGGTCTAGGAAAGGGAGAGATTTTATATTTGTTATTGTGGATAGATTTTCTAAGATGACACATTTCATTGCTTGCCATAAAACAGATGATGCAATAAATATAGCTGACCTATTCTTTAGAGAGGTCATTCGGCTACATGGTCTTCCTAGGAGCATTGTATCCGATCGAGACGTTAAGTTTTTGAGTTACTTTTGGAAGGTTTTGTGGGGTAAGTTAGGAACTAAACTTTTATATTCTACTACTTGTCATCCACAAACAAGATGGCCAAACCTGAAGTTGTTAACCGGACTTTGATTCAATTGTTGAGGGCTATCATTCAAAAGAATCTTAAAAATTAGGAAGATTGTTTGCCATTCATTGAATTTGCATATAATCGTAGTGTGCATTCTACTACTGATTATTCACCATTTGAGATTGTTTATGCCTATACTTGTTTATTTTAATTAGTCTGGGCTAGTTTTAGCTTGGGTTGGTTATTATTTAAATTGGGTTTATGTGAGACCCATTAGGGAAACTAGGGTTTTGGCTTGGAGTTTAAATACTCTTTAGGAATAATTTTAGGTCGGACTTTTGATGATATTTTCAAAGACTTTGTAGCCGACTTTTGGTTGCTCAATCTTGGTTCTTGATTGAACTTTCAACTCTTCAAAGAATTGACCATTCTTTGTTGTGAATTTATACTTCCTTTGCTCTTCTCCAAGTGTAGGCATAGTGACCGAATTGGTTTTATAGTCTTGTTGCCTTGGAGCAAGTCTTCCATTGTGATAAGCTCTTTCAACTCTCAACAAACTTGGGTTAGATTGATCTTGGGGTCGCGAATACTATTAAATTTCGTTAGGGTTCGCATCATCAACACAATAAGAACTCTATTTTCACAACTCACTACATTGAGTCAACAAATTGAGGGAAATGAGCGTGCAGAGCTTCTACTTCAAAGTCTTGCTAATTCGTATGATCAGCTCATTATCAACTTGACCAATAATATCCTCTCAAACTATTTAGTATTTGATGATGTTGCAGCCACTATCTTGGAAGAAGAAAATAGACGAAAAAACAAAGAAGACAAAAATAGTTCAAACCAAGCAGAGGCGTTGTTGATGTTAAGAGGAAGATCAACGGAGCGTGGCTCCAATGGGAGTCAAATGCAAGGGAGGTCCAAATCAAGAAGTAAAAAGATTGTGAAATGCTGCAACTGTGGTAGAAAAGGGCACTTCAAAAAGGATTGTTGCTTTAAAAATGGTATAAAGAACACTGCAGAGTTATCAAAACCTCAAGGATGTGTTCCAAGCACCTCAGAAGACGGGGAGGTTTTATATAGTGAAGCAGTGACAATCTCTACAGATAGAAAAGAGCTTACTGAGGTTTGATTAATGGATTCAAGAGCAACATGGCATACGACTCCTAATCAAGATTGGTTTCATACATATGAACCCATCTCTGAAGGCTTAATGTTCATGGGTAATGATCATGCTTTAGAGATTGTTGGCATTGGCACCATCAAATTGAAGATGTATGATGGCTCAATTCGTACTATTTCAGAAGTGCGACGTGTGAAAGGCTTAAAGAAGAAAATTTTATTTGTGGGACAATTTGATAATCTTGGTTGTAAGATTCAAATAGACAATGGAATCATGAAAATCATCAAAAAAGTCTTTGGTGGTTTTAAAGGCATGAAAGATAGCTGCGAACTTGTTTGTGTTAATGAGAGAAACACATCATAAGGTAGAGGCATCAATCGCATCAACCGGTCCTTCGGAAGAGAAGACGATGATATGGCATCAAAAACTAGGCCATATGTTATAGAAATGTTTGAAAATTCTCTCTGATCATGTTACTCCCTGGGCATACAAAGGTTACTCTACCCTTTTGTGAGCACTGTGTTATAAGTAAACAACACAGGTTGAAGTTTGGCACATCAACATCTAAGAGCAAATGCATCTTAGATCTGATTCATTCTGATGTTTGGCAAGCACCGGTTGTATTCTTGGGAGTAGCAAGATACTTTGTATCATTTTTATATGACTTATTCAGGAGATGTTGGGTGTATCCAATTAGAAGGAAGGCAGATGTGCTCGTAGTCTTTAAAACCTTCAAAGCAGGGGTAGAACTTGAATCTAAAAAGAAAATCAAGTGTTTGAGGATTGATAATGGAGAAGAATATACCATTGATGAATTTGATAACTTCTGTCAACATGAAGATATCAAAAGACAGTTCACAATAGCATACACTCCACAACAAAATAGAGTGGCATTACGGATGAACAAGACTCTATTAGAAAGAACAAGAGCAATGTTGAAGGTTACAGGTCTAGGAAAGCCATTCTGGCAGAAGCAGTCAACTTCTAGTGCTAGGAAGCTAGATTATTCTCGGTTGCATATATTTGGAAGTCCTGTGTACGTGATGTATAATACTCAAAAAGCTAGCAAGCTAGATTCAAAATCCAGAAAATATGTATTCTTGGGATATGCAGATGGAGTGAAGGGGTATCGCTTGTGGGATCCCACTGCCCATAAGTTAGTCATCAATAGAGATGTCATATTTATAGAGATAAAATCCAAATGGAAGAAAATAATAGCATTTTAAAGGAGACTACGATAGTCTAGATGGAAAACACAGAATCATACTTCTTCTGAAGCTACACTAGAGTATGAAGAACAAGAACAAATAAAGTCTAAAACTCATGTAGTTTGACAATCAACTCGTGAAAGAAGACCACCGACTTGACACTCAGAATATGTTACAAGGAGCAACATTGCATATTGTCTTCTAATAGAGGTTGGAGAGCCATCAACTTTCCTTGAGGCTATAAAAAACACCGATGTATCTATGTAGATGACAGCAATGCAAGAGGAGATTGAAGCTCTACACAAGAATAACACTTGGGATCTTGTTCCGCTACCACAAGGAAGGAAGGCCATTGGCAACAAATAGGTTTACAAGATAAAGCGTGATGGTAATGATCAAGTGGAGCGGTATCGTGAAAGATTAGGAATAGACTTCAATGAAATATTTTCTCCGGTGGTACGACTTACTACAATCATAGTAGTCTTGGCGATATGTGCTATATTTGATCTTCACTTATAGCAGTTAGATGTGAAAACTGCATTCTTTATGGAGAACTTGAAGAAGAAATTGATATGCTCCAACCGGGAAGGTTTTCTTTGAAAAAGGTAAGAAGAACATGGTTTGCAGGTTGAACAAATCTATATATGGTCTCAAACCGAGGTGTTGGTACAAGAGATTTGATTCCTTCATAAGTAGCCTTGGGTACAATAGACTCGTTCGGATCATTGTATGACAAGAAGTTTGAAGAAGATGATGATTTCATCATTCTGTTGTTGTACGTGGATGACATGGTAATAGGCCCCAACAAAGATCGAGTCCTCTCACAATCAGCCATTTTCTCTTCCAACAACCCCATTAAGTTTTCTCAAAACACTTCCTTTTTGGTTTTACTAATCCCTCTTCATGTTCTGCATTTGCGGATAAACTACAGGCTATAATGCTTGCGCTTACCCTAGTCAGTGCACTTGAAGAGGACCCATGTACATAGCCTTTTGGAGGTGATGGGTGCTTGACATGACCAAAAGATTGATGTCTTCTCCCAAGTGCAGGAGTGTCGAAGTAATAAATAACCCGGCAAGACCGGGGTCGAACCACAGGGAGGTTAATTGTATAAATTATAGATAACAATAGTACAACAACAATAGTAACAATAATAACAATAATAATAATAATAACAACAGTAGTAATAATAATAATAGTAATAGTAATAGTAATAGTAATAATAATGAAGAAGAAGAAGAAAAAGAAGTTGATGAGAACTTTGAGATGGAAGATTAACGTAAGGATTAAAAAAAAATAACAACAAATGTCAAGGTTAGAGGATCCACTAATGGTATTTCAAACAAGTATAGTATAAACTCTTTTTATTCAATTGGAAACCACACACACAAAGGAGGTTCCAATCAGATTATAAATTGTTAACATGATTACATTAGTTATCTTATTCGAATAATGCTAATACTTGTAAATGTTGTCACGCATTCATGATTATAACTTATGTTAACAACAAATCAAGTTCCTTTCATAGCTCAGGTTTCGGTTATACCATACAAGTATGGGCTATGAAAGTGCCAAGTATTTGTTGTACCAAGTGTTATACAACATAAATCTAGATTAACCATTTAACAAGCAAAGTATTAAAAGTGAACAAGATAACAAATATAAAGCATGTTAGTATCCAACATTAAGGTCCATGTTAAGTTTATATTATACTTATTCCTACACCATTAGTGTACCCTATTCACCTTGACATAATTAACTTAGTTAAACATAATGAAAGAAAGAAACATAAATAAACAAGGAAAGGAAATGAAAAACATAAGCAAAAGATTAATATAAGCAAAACTTAAGCATTACAAAATATAAAGAGAGAGCAAGAGCATGATCTTGATCTGAATACCAAGATGCCTAAATACATGGCAAATGCCTCCTTTCATAGGCCAAAATTCGAAACTATTGATTTGTTGACTAATTGATGAATGGGTGGCCACATCTTGACTTGATGACAATTCTTATCTTCTTGTCTGCCAACAACTTCATTGATAACATCATAATTTGAACAGACGTAAATCATGAAAGTTCTAGGAAATTGTCTCAGCTTATGTGATAGGCCTGCATTTAAGATGAACATTTACCATAAATTAAAGGTATCTTATATTATTAGATATGTTATTATAAAACATGCTTTAGTTAAGGAGTTATTGATACTTCAAGTGCAAAATGATGATATAAAACCTTGATAAAAATGCACTTTTAAGTACTAATCACACCCCCAACCAGACTTATTACTAGTCCCTAGTAATCAAAACGTTAAAATAGAAAAATAATTTGCAACTTTCACAAAGCAAGGCATTCATCATTCAACTTCCATAAATCTATCCAGATAAACAAACTCTCATTAAATTTTATATATCTGCTCAATATCTCTTAAACAAAATATTAATAAACCTTCCTTCTTATATGCTCAATGTATGAAACATAGATGATGGGGCTTTTATTAGAAGAAAACAATATTTTGTTCTAATGTTTAAGGTTAACTTCCTTGGGTTGGGATTATTTTATTTTATTTTATTATTTTTTTTCTTTCTTTTTATTTTTTTTTATATATATATATACATATAACTTAAAACACAATGCATCTTTAACCCATGTAACGAGCTTTCGACTAATGACTCCCGAGACAGTTGATCTTAGGGCATTAGGTGTTGAGACACCCCAACGATCTTAGTAACTCGGGTTGCAAATACTGATATGTAGATAGTGCAATATTTGATTCCCTTAAGCTTTTCTCCTTAACCCATGTAACAAGCTTTGGGCCAATAGCTCCCAAGTCAATTGACTTTAGGGTATTAGGTGTTAAAACACCCCTTCAGGCTTAATTGCTTAGGTTAGGGAGGCTACGAAATCAAACTTATCTACGTTTTTATTATCATCATTTTTGTTTTTTTTTGAAAATTATAGACTATCCCTATCCCTTAGTTGTTACCTTTAATAAAAGAACATAAATAATGTAATAATCTAATGTGCAACCCACAATCATATGTTACAGCGTGTGTGTGAAAATAAAGGTTTAAGAATACTTGTTAAATGAGTATATGAGCAGAATCAAGTGATCATAATGCGAGAGTTTGTAAACCTGAATATTTCAAGAAGTATTCTAATAGGCCTTGTTATGAATATTGCAAATAACCATTGGAAAATGTTTACTAAGATGCGTCTCAAGAGTCACTAAAATTCCTCCTTACTCGCCATCCTAGTAATAACAGTTTTGTCAAATGGCTTTAATAATAGCAAAAACAGTTAGTAAGTTAGTTTTTTTTTTTAATGTCAACTACTACCCTCTCCCCCAACGAGAACAAGACATTGTCCTCAATGTCATAAGATAGAAAGATAGAGTATAGAAGACATCACCCGAAACAACGAACACCGACAAACCCGAAACACACTTAAACAAATATAAGAAATAACAACACAAAATAATATGCTATTAATAAAACCAAAAGACACAAGGATTCACAAACGAAGGCTCAAATCCAATCTAAGCTTTTTACGGCATTCCTTAGTTGACCAATTTATGCGACTCATGAAAGGATCAATTACAGGGGTGAAAGATTGTAGTTGGTCGATCAATTGTTCAACGAAGAGCAGCAGAGATTATAATTTATCGTGTCGAAGATGTTAGAAATTTCGTTCCACGACTTGATCAAGAAAAGACAACAAATTATCATAAAAACCATTAACATTGAGCAAACCTATAGGTTTATAGTGAATGTGCAGTTGGGTCCAAGAGGAAATATGAAAGATCTCTTCCAATGTGCCCGGACCACCTGGTAAGGCAATGAAGGCATCAAAGATGGTTAAACATTGTATTCATTCGATCAAACATTGTGGAGACCTATAGTTCCTCTCCAATTGCTTTCCCAATGAAGTTCCCTTTTGCTAAAGCTTTGGGGACGACCCCCGAACTTGACTACCTCCTAAAAATACAGCTATTGACACACCCCCCATTAACCCAAGGCTGCCTCCCCATACACTAAATGAATCTTTCTCTCAGCTAGTACCTGACCAAGATGATTTGCTGCTTCTAAAAATGTTATTTCCTTGAGGGACCGAAGACTACCTAGGACTGGATCCACCGTAAACACAAATATTTTTTATGTGATAACTTGAGGGACCTGCCATTTCTACACACTTCTATATCTGTCTAATGTAAGGGTTGAGTAGAAATGAGGGGAAGGAAGAGAAGATTTTATAGATGAGAAATTGAAGATGCAATCATACCCCTATATGTAGACCAGCTGGAGTCTCACTCTCTCTCTCTCTCTCTCTCTCTCTCTCTCTCTCTTTATTTAATTATTTATTTTGAAAAAGCATGTGTATGTACGGGTAGTTGTGATTGTGGCTCACATCTTCCCTTGGTTTTACGTCCAAGAACGGCTTAAATGCCCTCTATGGGTCGGGGATAGGCTTCCCATCCAGTTTTCTTAAAAATTGGCAAACAGGGGTCTTTTTTAGTCGATTCCCAAGACTAAGTCTATCATGTTCTTTATGAAAATGGGGCCATAAATCATGAATTGCACGATGCACATCTCCACTAGGATGCGTCTCAAGGGTTAATAGAAGATTATCTAAAGACCCCTTACTCGGGCCATCCTTAATGAATTGTATTTTATCTTCACGGTTTATAGATACCATTCCTAAAGAACGACATGTTGCATTACAAGTCCATCTGGCACATCGGTGATAGACTTTCAGTCGTTTTGCACGACGTTTCTTTGCAAAAGTGCTTTTACCTATTCCAGGTATGTATGAGATGAAAGAATTGGAGGACTCACCTGATAATCGGACCTTTGCTTCAATTAGCTAGCGAATATCTTCAGGAATTCCATGATTCATTAACACCTTCAATCTTGCACACCTAGCATGGTAAATTTTTGTAATCGCATTCTGAGGCAGAGCGGTAAAGTACTTTTTCAATTTTTCAAGAGTGGTGTCCATTTTCAAATGAGAATTGGAGAAGAGATTTAGAGAAGGGAGAAAGAGCCAAGAATTGCACAAATATATACAGATATCAGTTATTATGGGAAACTAAAAGAATCGATTGAAGTCACGGAGTACCGTTATCCGCCATTTGACCGGGATGAGAGACTAGCAAAACAAGAGTCACACCAAAAGGAAACACAAAAACAATGTGAGAAAAACAAAATAATCAACCTTTATCTACAGGATCATTCAAACCAATGGATTCATTTTCACTAGGAAAATTGTCAAAGTAAGCTTTCAAACGATGTCCATTTCCCTTAGAAACATTGTCATTCTTTGGATTCTCAATATCAAAGGCCCCATAAGGATACACATGTTTCTCAATAAATGGACCGCTCCATCTTGATCTTAGCTTTCTAGGAAATAAATGGAGTCAAGAATTATAAAGCAAAACTTTTTGACCAGTATCAACTTTTTGACAATTTTCACAAGTTTTGCAGAATGCATGTGTGTCCTTGAACATGGTGGGCCAATAAAATCCATTTTGTAAGATTTTTGCAGCTGTCTTTTTTGACGAGAAATGACTCCCACATGCTTCAGAATGACAAAGTTTAATGACATTACTTACCTCATTGTCGGGAATGCATCTTCGAAATATTTGATCGGGACAATATTCAAATAAGTAAGGGTCATCCCAATAAAATTTCTTCACTTCGTTCAAAAACTTACCTTTGTCTTCTGTACTCCAATGAGTTGGCAATTGTCCCGAAACAAGAAAATTAACAATATTAGCATACCAAGGCATTGTAGAGACAGAAAATAAAGATTCGTCAGGAAAGTAGTCATCGATTGGTGTGATGTCAGATCTCGATCCTGTTGTCAATCTTGACAAGTGATCTGCAACAACATTTTCGGTGCCTTTCTTGTCTTTGATTGTGATATCAAATTCTTGAAGTAACAAAATCCACCGAACCAATCTAGCCTTAGAATCTTTCTTAGAAAGAAGATATTTCAATGCTTTGCATGATCACTAAAAACAACAACGGGTGAGCCAACAAGATAAGACCTAAATTTTTCACATGCAAATACTACCGCAAGTAATTCTTTTTCGGTGGTGGTGTAATTCATTTGAGCACTATTCAAAGTTTTACTTGCATAGTAAATCACATAGGGTTTCTTATCTTTTCTTTGTCCCAAGACAAAGCACCCACGGCATAATCACTAGCGTCATACATTATTTCAAAAGGTAATGACCAATCGGGAGGTTGAATGACGGGAGCGAAGTAAGCGGGTTTTTAAGTTTAACAAAGGCTTCTTCACAATGTTCGGTCCATTCAAAAATATTATCCTTTGTTAGAAGGTTACTCAAGGGCTTAGATATTACACTAAAATCTTTGATGAACCTTCTATAAAAACCAAAGCATGTCCTAAGAATGATCTAACATCTTTAACAGATTTTGGTGTTGGCAAGTTAGCAATTAACTTGATTTTAGATTTGTCAACCTCAATTCCTTTTGATGAAACAATGTGACCAAGTACAATGCCGTTTGTTACCATAAAGTGACATTTTTCCCAATTCAAGCACAAGATTCTTCTCTTCACACCCGCTCAAAACCTTTTCTAAGTTAGTCAAACAATCATCAAATGAATCGCCAAAAACAGAAAAATCATCCATAAAAATTTCAAGAAAATGTTCAACCATATCACTAAATATACTGAGCATGCATCTTTGAAACGTGGCTGGTGCATTACATAATCCAAAATGCATCCTTCGATATGCAAAAGTACCAAATGGACATGTGAAAGTAGTCTTCTCTTGATCTTCCAATGCAATTTCAATTTGGTTATAACTCGAATAGCCATCTAGGAAACAATAAAATTCATAACCCGCAACTCTTTCTAGGATTTGATCCATGAAAGGTAAAGGAAAATGATCTTTTCTAGTCATTGAATTAAGTTTCCTATAGTCAATGCACATGCGCCAACCAAGTAATAGTCCTAGTTGGAATTAACTTATTTTTCTCATTTGTTATCACAGTGACTCCGGACTTCTTGGGTACAACTTGGGTAGGACTTACCCATTTGTCGTAAATAGGATAAATGATTCCATTATCTAGAAGCTTAATGACTTCATTTTTCACTACTTCTTTCATATTAGGATTAAGCCTTCGTTGCATTTCTCTAGAGGGTTTAGCATTTTCCTCCAAATAAATCCTGTGTGTGCAAATCAAAGGACTAATTCCTTTTATGTCAGCTATGGTCCATCCTAATGCATTTTTATGCATGTTTAGAGTTTGTAATAATTTACCTTCTTGATGTGCATTAAGTTTGGAAGAGATTATTACCGGAAAAGTTTCATTTTCTCCCAAAAACGAGTATTTGAGATTGAATGGTAACGGCTTCAAATCCGGTTTTGGTGGTTGAACACTTGAAGGTATGGACTCAATTGATCGTGGTGGCAATTCCTCAATTTTTGATCTCCAACTATTTGCCTTTGATTCTTCCTGAAAATAAACCATTTGCAAATCATCAGATTCATCAATCTTAATTTCACTAGAAGTGGTTTGAAATTGATCATGAACTAATTTTTCAGTAAAGTCCACTTCCTGGAGCTAGTGTGAATTAACTCATTTTACTTCCATATTCATCTCCAATGTCATGTTTCCAAAAGATAGCTTCATCAGTCCATTCCTAAAATTAATCAATGCATTAGAAGTTGCAAGAAATGGACGTCCTAAAATAACAGGAAATGAATTACATGCTTCAACAGGTTGTATGTCCAAGACAATAAAATCCACAGGATAAATGAACTTATCGACTTGTACTAATACATCTTCAACTATTCCTCTAAGCACTTTTACAGATCTATCGGCAAGTAAAAGAGTTACAGAAGTTGGTTTTAACTCACCTAGATTGAGACTTTGAAAAAGCTGAATATAGAAGTAAATTCACACTAGCTCCAAGATCAAGTAAGGCTCTTTTAATTTTATGTTCTCCAATAAAGCAAGAAATTGTAGGACAACCAGGGTCTTTATATTTCAATGCATTATTGTTCCGAAGAATGGCACTTACTTGTTCGGCTAAAAAGGCTTTCTTTTTCACATTCAATTTTCTCTTCACGGTGCACGAGATCTTTCAAAAACTTAGCATAAGAAGGAACCCGTTTAATAGCATCCAACAAAGGTATATTGATCCTTACCGTTTGAAAGTTTCAAAGATTTCGAGTTGTGATTGACTTTCCTTTCTTTGGCCATGGCATGAGGAAATGGAAGTCTTGGCAGGGAATCGGTCTTTTCTTTGTAATGATCGATTCAACCCCTTCCTTACCCTCAGAGATTGACTCATCATCATTCTCACAAGGTTCAAGAACGGGTTTTTCAATAACCTTACCACTGCGAAGAGTGATGACTGATTTTACTTGATCCATGTGTTGGCTTCCAGAACTACTTGCATTTGCATGAGTAGCGCCCTTGGGATTTTGTTGTGGTTGAGATGGAAACTTACCTTTCTCTTGAGGCGAGAGCGAGATGTGAACTTTGCAAGAGTATCTTTAAAATCTGTCATGCTTTGAGCAAGTTGAGTGTTAATTGCCTCTTGCTTTTCTATAAATGCATGCAATGTTTCCTCAAGATTTCTTCTAGGAGGTGGAGCATAAGGAGGTGCATATCCATGAGAATTATGATAATTATGGTGTGCTTGAAACGGTGGCTGTGAAGTTTGTGCATTATTGTTCTCACTCTTCCAACTGAAATTTGGATGATTTCTCTAACCAGGGTTGTATGTTTGCGAGTATGGGTTATGATTGGGCCTTTGGAAACTGTTTAAAGCATGGGCTTGTTCATGGAGACATTCCTTAAAAGAAGGCAAGGTTGGACAGTCATTGGTTGAATGTTTATTGGTTTCCGTGATTTGACACGCAATGTCTTGAACATATTTTAATTGACCACTCTTTTTCAATTCTAGTGCTTCGACTTTTTAGCTAAAGATGCAAACTTGGCTTGGAGGTCATGATCTTCCCTAAGGTTGTACATACCTCCACTAGATGTATGAGGTTGGGTTTTACTTGGTGCCTCATAAGTTCCCGTAGTGTCCCAATTTTGCGCATTTTCAGCTAGCAAGTCTAGGTATTCCATGGCTTCATTAGGGTCTTTATCTTCAAAAGTTCCATTGCACATCAATTCAACCATTTGCCTATCTCTAGGAGTTAACCCTTCATAAAAATGTGAAACTAATCTCCATGTTTCAAAACCATGATGGGGGCAAGTATTAAGCAAGTCTCGATACCTATCCCAACATTGATAAAATGTTTCTCCTGGTTTTTGAGAGAAAGTAATGATTTGTCTTTTGAAAGAGTTCGTTCTATGAGATGGAAAAAACTTCTTTAAAAATTGTTGTTGCATATCATCCTAAGCACGAATGGATCCAGGTCTCAAATTTTGTAGCCACGTTTTAGCTTTATCTTTTAATGAAAAAGGAAAAAGCTTTAATCTAATGGTGTTCATGCTACAATTTGAGTCATTATACGTGTTGCAAACCTCCTCAAATTCACTTAAATGCAAGTATGGATTTTCTAAATCTAAGCCATGAAAAGATGGTAAAAGTTGAATAATGTCTGTCTTAAAATTAAAATGAGATGCATCGGGAGGAAAAACTATGCATGAGGGTGCACTTGTTCTTGTGGGATTCATGTGGTCTCTAAGTGTTCTAACCCGAATATTCTCATTATTCTCATTATGAAGCGATTGGTTATCTTCTCCGACTATATTTTCTGAAAATGATGAGGATACCCTACAAAGCCTACCACTTAATGTACGTGACCACACTCTCATGCACGTGCAGGAAGAGAATAAAAGGAAGAAGAAAACAAAACAAAAATAAACAAAATAAAAAATAAACAAAGTTAGATACAAGAAAAGTGAAAAGAGAAAATAAAATAAATATTATAATTTCTACAAGAATTTACCTCCCCAGCAACGGCGCCAAAAACTTGACACGACCAAAAGATTGATGTCTTCTCCCAAGTGCGGAGTGTCGAAGTAATAAATAACCCTGCAAGACCGAGGTCGAACCACAGGGAGGTTAATTGTATAATTTATAGATAACAATAGTACAACAACAACAGTAACAATAATAACAATAACAATAATAATAACAACAGTAGTAATAATAATAATAATAGTAATAGTAATAGTAATAATAACGAAGAAGAAGAAAAAAAAGAAGTTGATGAGAACTTTGAGATGGAAGATTAACGTAAGGATTAAACAATGATAACAACAAATGTCAAGGTTAGAGGATCCACTAATGGTATTTCAAACAAGTATAGTATAAACTCTTTTTATTCAATTGGAAACCACACACAAAGGAGGTTCCAATCGGATTATAAATTGTTAACATGATTACATTAGTTATCTTATTCGAATAATGCTAATACTTGTAAATGTTGTCGAGGCATTCATGATTATAACTTATGTTAACAACAAATCAAGTTCCTTTCATAGCTCAGGTGTCGGTAATACCATACAGTATGAGCTATGAAAGTGCCAAGTATTTGTTGTACCAAGTGTTATACAACATAAATCTAGATTAACCATTTAACAAGCAAAGTATTAAAAGTGAACAAGATAACAAATATAAAGCATGTTAGTATCCAACATTAAGGTCCATGTTAAGTTTATATTATACTTATTCCTACACCATTAGTGTACCCTTTTCACCTTGACATAATTAACTTAGTTAAACATAATGAAAGAAAGAAACATAAATAAACAAGGAAAGGAAATGAAAAACATAAGCAAAAGATTAATATAAGCAAAACTTAAGCATTACAAAATATAAAGAGAGAGCAAGAGCATGATCTTGATCTGAATACCAAGATGCCTAAATACATGGCAAATGCCTCCTTTTATAGGCCAAAATTCGGAACTATTGATTTGTTGACTAATTGATGAATGGGTGGCCACATCTTGACTTGATGACAATTCTTATCTTCTTGTCTCGCCAACAACTTCATTGATAACATCATAATTTGAACAGACGTAAATCATGAAAGTTCTAGGAAATTGTCTCAGCTTTCCAGGGTAAAAATGTGAGATCATTTGGACTTCTAGAACTCGAGATATGGGCTGAACACTGAACAGTGTCTGGGCTGCAGGGACAGATTCAGACTTCTTCGTTGTTGCTACAATTTGGACTTGAAAACGGCCTTCTTAAATCTTGGACTCCTCCTAAAAGTTGTAGGCCTATGTCTTAGCTTTCCATCCATATAAGGTAGACCTAAATCCGAGATCTACAGCTCCAGATATGACCCGATTACCAAACAGTGTTCCGGTTTGGACTGCACCAACATCTCTTTTCTAAGTTTGGCCATCTCTTTGTCCTTTCAATTTCAGTACTTCAACTCATCAATCAATTCTTTCATTTATGTGATAGGCCTGCATTTAAGATGAACATTTACCATAAATTAAAGGTATCTTATATTATTAGATATGTTATTATAAAACATGCTTTAGTTAAGGAGTTATTGATACTTCAAGTGCAAAATGATGATATAAGACCTTGATAAAAATGCACTTTTAAGTACTAATCAGTGCTTTATGCCATTCTCTTTCTCACTTCATTAAAATGGTGAAGCCATCATCTTTTTACCAGTAAATTAGGGAGATTTAGTGTGTGTGTGTGTGTGTAGGCTTGCAAAGAATTGTTCATACAATATTTTTTTTCTAGAACGACCTATCCTTCATGTATTTGTGAAATTAGTCGGTCAAGTTTCTTACAACTGAGTAATGCTTGATGTTAAGCAGCAAGATAGTGTGATTTGATCAATACAAACAGCAATAAAATATATATAGCCTTGTTAACAAAAGGCTATATATAAAAAGATTAAAAAAAGGAAATGAAACCATAAAACACATGAAAAACAAACAATTTTATTAAATATATCACTACCAGAAATTCACCTAAAACTACGGAATTATCGATGGAATAATTCTGTCGGTAAATTACGGTGATAATAACTGTAATTTACACAAGTCATATTTCTTTAAGTTTTGTGGTCACAACATCCGTGTTCTGATTTATTGTGGATTTTATCATTTTCTGTAAGTAAATCTATCTTTTTTAATTTTAACATTTAATTGTTAATTTTAAATGTCAATTTTATTGTTTTTTAGTATATGTATTTTGTTAGTGTATGAACATGTTTTATTGTTATTTCTCAAACAAACTTGTAGTATGAATGTATAATTTTGTACTTGTTATGGTTTGTTTTAGATTTTGTAAAATTATATTTGTTTGTAAATTGTTGAAACTTTGTTGAATTACCGAATTACATGTGTTGTGGTGAAATAATTAACCGTTTGTTTAACGGGTTCTGTTTTAATTTTTATCAATGCTATTGCGGAGTTGTAATTTCCGTAAATTTATATGTATAAATTTGTATGGACATTGATAATTGATAATGAATATTTATGAGAAGTTGTAATTAACTTGTTGGATAATCTCGAGGTAAACCAATATTTTTGTAAATTTATTTACCTAACATAGTTAATTAATACATGTTGTCATCATAATTTTATAGAGGTTCGATAGAAGTCATGGATGATCGTTCATAGATGTATCGAGATTCACCCCAAGGATTGCGGAGGATGAATTATTGTAACGGGTTCAGGGTTTTATTAATTTCACAACATCTATTCCTATAAGTTTTCTTGGAGGCGGTATTAGGTGTCCATGCAGGAAGTGTCAAAATAAAAAGTATCTGCATCCAGATGTTGTAATGATGCATCTTTTACACAAAGGGTTCATGGAGAATTACCTATGTTGGTATGCAAACGAAGAAGTATTTGTCCGTAATAAGAGAATGGGAGAAAGGGTGGTTGGGTCAACTTCTAGTGATAGGAACGTGCATGAAGTTGCAAATGACAACAACAGTAATCGTTACAGGAATATGGTTATGGATGCAATGAGAATGAATCAAGGTAATGTCAATCAATGTCCAATCATAGAAGAAGAACCTAATGCAGATGCAGGTAGGTTTTTTGATCTATTGAAAGATTCTGACGAACCATTATGGGATGGGTGCACGAACCACAGTAAATTATCGGCCGTAGCACGGGTGTTCACCATTAAGTCAGATCACGGGTTGAGTGAGGCCGGTTATGACAAAATTATTGAATGGGTGAGAAGCATTTTACCTGAAGGGAACAGGCTGAAAGAGAACTTCTATGATGAAACCCCTTGGTTTAGGATACCAGAAAATTGACATGTGCTCTAATTTCTGCATGTTATACTACCTTGAAAATGCTGAGCTGATGAGTGCATGACATGTGGGCATTCCTGTTACAAACCTAGAAGTGACAGGGGAAAGACTCTCATGGCATATAAAAAACTTAGATACTTCCCAATCACACTTAGACTGTAAAGGTTATTCATGTCACTAAGGACATGACATGTGTATGAGGTCGAAGCTCATGTTTTTATCTACTATCATACCCGGTCCGAGCAGCCTAGGCCGAAATATAGATGTTTGTCTTCAACCGTTGACGCAGATGTGGTCCTCCGAAGCTTTGACTTATGATATATCAAGGAAACATAATTTTGTTATGAGAGTGGCTTTGATGTGGGCTATCAATGATTTTCCAGCTTATGGAATGGTTTCTGGTTGGAGCACGCATGGAAAACTAGCATGTCCATACTGCTTGGAAAATAAGAAGGCATTCACGCTAACAAACAGAGGTAAAGCTTCTTTTTTTTACTATCACCATCGTTTCTTGCCATCGAATCACAGGTATAGAAAGAACAGAAAGGATTTCTTTGCTAGCAGAGTTGAAAAGGATGTTGCACCCCCGTGTCTTTCTGGTGAAGAATTGCATGATGTTGTATCAGAGTATGGTGACATTGTGTTTGGTATCCAATCAGGTAAGCAGAAGTTTCCTGGTTTTGGTTTGACCCATAATTGGGTAAAGCGAAGTATCTTTTGGGAGCTTCCTTATTGGAAGACCAATCTCCTCTGCCATAACCTTGATGTCATGCACATAGAAAAGAACGTGTTTGAGAATATTTTCAACACCGTCATGGATGTGAAGGGGAAGTCAAAGGACAACATCAAGGCTAGATTGGATATAGCTTTTTTTTATAACCGTAAAAATATGGAGTTGGTTTGTGATGGGTCACGGGTTGCAAAACCAAGAGAAAGCTTCGTGTTAGAGAAAAATGCACAACTACTAGTCTACAAGTAGCTTAAGAGTCTGTGTTTTCCCGATGGACATGCCTCGAACATATCAAGGTTGGTTAATATGGAGGAATGCAAATTGTATGGAATGAAGAGTCATGACTTCCACGTGTTTATGCAAACACTCATTCCATTAGCTTATCGTGATTTCTTGTCAAAAGGGATATGAGATGCACTCACAGAGATCAATCTTTTCTTTAGAGATATATGCTCCAACAAGTTGAATGTTGATCACATTGAGAGGCTTGAAACAAATATCGTCAAGACACTATGCAAACTTGAGATGATATTCCCTCCATCATTTTTGACTCAATAAAGCATCTCCCCTTACATTTACCGTTCGAGGTAAAAGTTGGAGGACCAGTCCATTATAGATGGATGTATCCATTCGAACGGTTAGATATTACAGTTGTAATGTAATTCATATATAAAAGTATTTTCTTTGTTTTTCTTAATTGAAAATATTTTATTAATTCAATGCATGTACTTATTCAATCTTAAGAAAAAGGTTAAGAACAAGGCGCATGTTGAGTCTTCGATATGTGAGGCCTATATTGTTGAGGAGATCTCAACATTTATCTCGTACTATTTCAAACCTCATTTGAGAACGAGAATCAATCGTGTTCCATGACATGATGATGATGGTGAAGTGTCTTCCAATGGGAACTTGTCAATATTCTCCAATCCTGGACGACCCACACCTAAAAATGTCGTAAGGGGAAGATCTTTGTCTGAAATAGAGTTCAGACAAGCACACAATTATGTTCTATTTAACTGTGATGAGCTGAGACCTTTTATTCAGTAAGTATATGTACTACTAATTAAACTTTGTTAAGAATGTACTATTTATATATTGTAATATCATAAACTCAAATAATTTAGAACAACCTTGTAGGCAACATTGACAATATTTACTGTCCAATAACTCACAGCTGACCGAATCCTAAATCTTTTAATTACAAGATGAATAATTTGCCATGTGGTTCAGAACACATGTAAGTACTATCACAAACTCATTATCTCTTGCAAAGTTATTGTATGTCATTACAAAATTGTTGTTTACTGTTCATTATTGTACATGATATACAAGGTTTATCAAATGGGAAGGAGTGCTGTTATTTCATTGTCTTCACTAAGCCTGGGTCCTGAAAGAAAAGTTAAGTGCTACAACGGGTATTTTGTTAATGGATATGTGTTTCATACTAAAGAATGCGGGCATGGAAGAAAGACATACAACAACGGTGTTTGTGTTAAGGGATCGATTTGTAGTGAGTTTGAAGTTGACTACTATAGTAAATTAGAAGAGGTCGTCGAATTGCAATAACATAGTGAGTAGAAAAAAGTGTTTTTATTCAAATGCTATTGGTATGACACCTCTGACAGATGAATCGGAGTAGATCCTAACTATGGTTTGGTCGAAATCAACTCAAAAGCTAGACTCCGCAACATAAACGATGTCTTTGTTTTCGCAAAGCAATGCCACAAAGTTTATTACACATACACCCCTTTCTTTAGAAAGGATTGATCAAGAGTTGATTGGTAATCCGTTTTAAAAACAAAACTCAGGGGTCATGTTGAGGTTGTTCAGGATGAGAACGAAGACACAAGTGTGCGAGATGAAGTCTTTCAAGTTAGTGAGTTGTTTGAACCATATCGAGTTGCTCCTTCGATTGACTTGGAAGAAAATTCAAATTTTCCTTTTTTCAATGATAGTCTTGTTGATGTTGACGCAGAGGAGTTGAATGTTGTTTTGAGCTCTAGCAGACAAGCAAATGTCGATGAAGATGATGATGATGATATCGATATTGAAGATTGCGATGGAGCTGATGACTATTCAATTAACAACGAAGAAGAAGAAAATTTTGACTAACTATCAGAATCAAGGAAAGTGTAAAGCATTTTTTTTATAATGTAATATATATTTATGGATGAAATTTTGTAACATGAAATATTTATTTTATAAGTGTTAACTATTGTTATTGTTTTGTGCGATGGAAACATAATCTTTCATGCACAGTGCACAATCACCAACGTCGATATCGACGAATACAGTCCGTCAACATTTCACAGAGAGTTGCAAAAATATTTACTGGAAATGCCACTATCACCGACATCGATACTGACAAATATAGTCTGTTGGCAGTCCACAATTACCGACTGAATCACAAAGTTATTTTATAGTTTCAACTAAGGTTGCATAGTAACATACCAAGTTAGATTGAATTTAATAATTATGATAGTTAAACGTCAATTTTATTATTATTAATTTTTATAATGTCTTGTCTTTTAAGTGAACTCAATGTAATTAATGTCTCTTTAATTTATCTCTTATGCTCTTGTACCATGGACTTATGAAGAGCAAAGTTCGATTTCGTGTTTATATTTCCCACCACTCAACCGTGGTTCAAGCATTGGCATCAATAAAAGACAAGAGTTTCGTTCAAGAGTTTCGCATCAATAAATAATAAAATATCTTTTTTTTAAAAAATCGTCATACCGCACTTTCAAACACACACTTCATAAAATAACAATACATCTTCAAAATTATACGAAAAAATAATGGAAATTATATAGTTCTTAACATAGTTGTTAATTTGATTCGAGATCCAACCTAACCTGACTTAGAGTTTGAATTATTAGTTGGTTAAGTCAATTTATGACTCATTGGGTAAATTTATGACTCATTGGGTCAATTTAAATCTATTATTTTTATCTAGAATAATTTATTTTTTTAATTCTCTGCTTTTATAGTTTCAACTAAGGTTGCATAGTAACATACCAAGTTAGATTGAATTTAATAATTATGATAGTTAAACGTCAATTTTATTATTATTAATTTTTATAATGTCTTGTCTTTTCAGTGAACTCAATGTAATTAATGTCTCTTTAATCTATCTCTTATGCTCTGGTACCGTGGTTCAAGCATTGGCATCAATAAAAGACAAGGAAAGTTCTCTCCCACCCGTTTTCTAGTATGTGGTTGTGCCAATTTATTAGCATGTCCCATGCTGAGTTATGGATGGATGAAAATGACCTCCAATTTGGATTTTTTTGGGTACTTCATTGTTCACTATATTTATTTGATTCATATGATAATAATTGTGTTGTAGCACACGTTTCTAAACCTGGAGGTCGCGGCTTATTTCAACGTTGTGCCCACGTATTAGTAGGTTCGGATAGAGGAAAATTGTGCATGTTTATTTCTACAGAGAAGCTTTGAAACTTGGAAGGAGAACTTGTCTCAAAGAATTTATAAGCAGATGCAATGGTTGTGACAATGCTTAGTGTTAGTTGTTAAGGCTGGAGGAACTATACGTTAACCGATTAAATCACCGATGGAAAGTGTCTGTCGGCATGTCTTTCGTCGATAATCCACATTCCATCGTTAAATCTGTCGGGAAAAAAAAATATTACTGGTGGTTTTACAGACGGAAAATGCGTGCCTAAAAAAAATTCCCGCTGAAAATATACCAACAGAAATATTTCATGATAGTGGCATATCCAGTAAATATTTTTCAAATCTCGGTAAAATGTCAATGGACTCTATCCGTCTGTGAAGACGTCGATGATTGTGGCATTTCCAGTAAATATTTTTCAACTCTCGGTAAAATACCGACGGACGTTATTCGTCTGTGAAGACGTCGATGATTGTGGCATTTTTAGTGAATATTTTCAACTTTCTGTAAAATGCAAACGGAGACATTCCGTTTGTAAATTTGTCAGTGGGGTTTTTTAATTTTTTTAAAAAAATTATTTAGAATAAATAACATAAAATTATATAAATTAATACTAAAAAAACCAATTATGCAAATAAATTTTTATTAAACATCAAAAATAAAAAAATAAAGTTAAATAATATTCATTACAAATTGATGTGTTTCCAAAAAATATTAAACTAGAACAAATGCGGAGATGGAGGAGGAGGAGGAGGAGGAGGCTGGTTGTTCCCGGGATCATACGGCTAAAAAGGGGGCGTACATGTATCACCACTCTGTGATGTCATGTTCATGATCATTTGGCGGAGTTGTTCATAATTCGCCGATAGTTGCTCGTATTTTTCGGTGAGATGAGCCGTGTGTTGTTTCAAGGCCATGATCTCCTCGGATTGGGTGCTCGATAGCGATTGGCGGCTCTCAACGGTTGAGACACTATGGGCCGCCTGTAAGTTTTCACCGTAGTGTTGGAGAGCCGTACACCCGATTTTTTATCGGGTCCACCAGAGTGATCCTATCTCCATCCACAAATCGGATCGAAACCGGATGGGTCGAAGGATCGTCCCCATATCTCTCCCTCAACCGGCTATTATAAGTCTCCTGAAAATGAAAAAAGAAATCATCATATTGAATTCAATAAAAATAATAACTTATGAAATAAAATGGCCAAACGAACATACCACAAAGTGTTGAGCGCGATTGTCAACAAACTGTTGCACCCTCTTTTGGCGGTCTTCACTCCGCACGTGCGTCTCTACAAACAACTCCATTGGGCTCGGCTCACGTCCAAGAGACGTAGCCTGAAAAAAAAATTCAAGTAACAACAAATTAATTAACAATATATTTCATTTAAATTAATCTTACCATCCGCTAAACATGTGCAGCAAACAGAACAGAGCCGCTGGTGTGCGTTGTCACCGAACCATGAATTTGTCGGTTCTGGTCGCCAACACCGGACTGTGAGCGTTGTGTGAACCGCTCAGACATCACATGCTCAATATATTGCGACCATATATCTCTCGGGATGTATAACGGTTTGAAATCCCTCGAAACCGCCACGTCGTTCCAACTTTGGAGATCGTTATCTCTCGTGTTTTTTTTTCCTTCATACCAAAAATCACGCCACCTACTTCTATAGTCACTACAAGATTTAACAGTTTTACCGACGGACCGAATCCGTCGGTGTGAGATTCAACGTCCGTCGGTAAAGTTTTTTCTGACGGACTCACCGATGGAAACCGTCCATCGGCATCCCTTTCGTCGGTAATACCACCTTTCGTCGCTATATCTATCGGTAAAAAAAAATGCTTGCCAAAAAAAAATTCTCCCTAGATATATATCGACAGATTTTATTTCGTCGGTGATTGTGGCATATCTAGTAAATATTTTTCAACTATGGCAATACAAACAATAAAATATATTCAACAAATAAAAAAAAAAAACTATAGACTTTAGGAATGAAAAATGTTTAGTGTTTATTTCAAGACTTTATCTACATTATATAGAAATAATTAAATTTATTTCTATATATTCAATTACTAATTACAAGGTAAATTCAACAATAACAATTAAAATTCAACAAAGTATTCAATTATTATGGCAATACAAACAATAAAATATATTCAACAAATTAAAAAAAAAACTATAGACTTTAGGAATGAAAAATGCTTAGCTTAATAATGTGTTTATTTCAAAACTTTATCTACATTATAAAAATACACCAAAACACAAAACATAACAAAAATAACAATAGGTAAAACAAAGAACAAATAAAAAATAAAAATCTTAAAGCAAATGAAGTAGAGGAAATACATACCTTTTAATTTGTTGAAGATATAACTAGAGATTACAAGCGAAAAAACAAGAGATTTAAAGCAAATGAGAGGAAAAAAAACGAAAATGGGCACTGCAAGCAGAGGAGATGAAAAAATGAACTAAAAGGGTGGTCGCTGGGATTTATACTACAGTTTTACTGATGAAAATTTAAATAATATTATTTTTTATTTATTTTGTCGGTGATTCTTCTCAAATCTGTCGGTGAATTTTGAATTTCGCACTAGAAAATTTTAATTACCCTCCATATTTTTCGCGGTCCGTCGGTAATTTCATCGGTATCTGCATGCAGTCATAGATGCATTTAATACTCGCCCTTTGGAATTTGCACCATATGTCGGTGAATTTATCGGTAATTGTGAGCTGACGACAAAATGCCGACGGACTATAATCCGTCCGTAAGTCCATCGGTGATTGTGGCACTTTGCAGTAAATATTTTTCAACTCTCTGTGAGATGCCGACGGACTGTAATCCATCCGCAAGGTCGTCGGTGATTGTGGCACTTTGCAGTAAATATTGTCTATTTACCTTCCTGCAAACACTTAAATTGCAGACTGCCAATAGTTGAAAAACAATAACCTTGTATTGAACACTTATAAAATAAATATTTCGTGTTATAATATATCATCCATAATATATATTACATTATAAAAAAATTATAATGTAATATAAATAGTTAGTCAGAATTTTCTTCTTCTTCGTCGTCAATTGATTAGTCATCAGCTCCATCGCAATATTCAATATGGATATCATCATCATCTTCATCGACATTCAACTCCTCTATGTCAACATCAACAAGACTATCATCGAAAACACAAAAATTTGAATTTTCTTCAAAGTCAATTGAAGGAGCAACTCGATATGGTTCAACCAACTCACTAACTTGAAAGACTTCATCTCACACACTTGTGTCTTCGTTCTCATCCTGAACAACCTCGACACGACCCCTTGGTTTCGTTTTGAAAATGGATAACCAATCAACTCACTACTAGTCGATCCCTTAACACAAACACCGATGTTGTATGCCTTTCTTCCATGCCTATATTTTTCGGTATGGAACACATCTCCATTGACAAAATACCTGTTGTAGCACTTAACTTTTCTTTCAGGGCCCAGGCTCAGTGAGGACAATGACTTAGCAGCACTCCTTCCCATTTGATAAACCTTGTATGTAATTTACAGCAATAAACAGTAAACGAGAATTTTGTAATGACATACAGTAACTTTTCAAAAGATAATGAGTTTGTGATAGTACTTACTTGTCTTCTGAACCACGTGGCAAATTGTTCATCTTGTGATTGAAAGATTTGGGATTCGGTCAGCTGTGAGTTATTGGACAGTAAATATTGTCGATGTTGCCTACAAGGTTGTTCCAAGTTATGAGTTTATGATATTACAAAATATAAATAGTACATTCTTAACAAAGTTTAATTAGTAGTACATATACTTACTGAATAAAAGGTCTCAACTCATCACAGTTAAATAGAACATAATTGTGTGCTTGTCTGAACTCTATTTCCGACAAATATATTCCCCTTACAACATTTTTAGGTGTGGGTCGTCCGAGGATTGGAGAATATTGACAAGTTCCCACCGGAAGACAATTCACCGCCATCATCATGTCGTGGAATGCGATTGATTCTCGTTCTCAAATGAGGTTCGAAATAGTATGAGATAAATGTTGAGATCTTCTCAACAATCTCACATATTGAAGTCTCAACATGCGCCTTGTTCTTAACCTTTTTCTTGAGATTGAACAAGTACATGCATTGAATTAATCAATTATTTTCAATTAAGAAAAAGAAAGAAAATACTTTTATATATAAATTACATTGCAACTGTAATATCTAACCGTTCGAATGGGTACATTCATCTATATTGGACCGGTCCTCCAACTTTTTCCTCGAACGTCAAATGTATGGAGAGATGCTCCATTGAATCAAAAAATGATGGGGGGAATATCATCTCAAGTTTGCATAGTGGCTCGACGATGTTTGTTTCAAGCTCTCAATGTGATCAACATTCAATTTCCTAGAGCATATATCTCTAAAGAAATGATTGATCTCCATTAGTGCATCCCATATCCCTTTTGGCAACAAATCACGATAAGCTAATGGAATGAGTGTTCATCCATATTAACCAACTTTGATATGTTCGAGATATGTCCATTGGGAAAACGCAGACTCTTAAGCCACTTATAGACTAGTAGTTGTGCATTTTTCTCTAACACGAAGCTTGCTCTTGGTTTTGCGACCCGTGACCCATCACAAACCAACTCCATATTTTTACGGTTACAAAACAAAGCTATATCCAATCTAGCCTTGATGTTGTCCTTTGTCTTCCCCTTCACATCCATAATGGTGTTGAAAATGTTCTCCAACACGTTCTTTTCTATGTGCATGACATCAAGGTTCTGGCGGAGGAGATTGGTCTTCCAATAAGGAAGCTCCCAAAAGATACATCGCTTTATCCAATTATAGGTCAAACCAAAACCAGGAAACTTCGCTTCCGATTGGAGACCAAACACAATGTCACCGTACTCGATACAACATCATGCAATTCTTCACTAGAAAGTCACGGGGGGCAACATCATTTTCAACTCTACCAACAAAGAAATCCTTTATGTTCTTTCGCACATTCGTGATTCGGTGGCAAGAAACGACGGTGTGAAAAAAAATGAAGCTTTAACTTCGTTTCTTAGCGTAAATGCCTTGTTGTTTTCCATACAGTATGGACATACTAGTTTTCCATGCATGCTCCAACCATAAACCATTCCATAAGTTAGAAAATCATTGATTGTCCGCATCAAAGCCACCCTCATAACAAAATTTTGTTTCCTCAATATATCATAAGTCATAGCTCTGGAGGACCACAACTGCGTCAACTCATCAATCAACAATCGAAGGCAAACATCTATATTTTGGCCTGAGCTACTCGGACCAGGTATGACAGTAGATAAAAACATGAACTCTGACCTCATACACATCCCTGATGGCAAGTTATAAACCGTGAGTATGACCGGCCAATAAGAATAAGGAGCAGCAAATGATCCGAATGGGTTGAATCCGTCTGTACACAACCCAAGACACATGTTTCTTGATTCAGCTGAAAAGTGAGGATGCACACTGCTAAAATGTTTCCAGGCTTCACTATCAGAAGGATGCACCATCACCCCATCAACCACATCATGTGATTGGTTCAATGTCATGTGCTCAGCAGTCCTTGCTGACATGAATAACCTCTGCAGTCTAGGTGTGATTGGGAAGTATCTAAGTTTTTTATATGCCATGAGAGTCTTTCCCCTGTCACTTCTGGGTTTGTAACAGGAATGCCCACATGTCATGCACTCATCAGCTCAGCATTTTCAAGGTAGTATAACATGCAGAAATTAGAGCACATGTCAATTTTCTGGTATCCTAAACCAAGGGGTTTCATCATAGAAGTTCTCTTTTCACTGTTCCTTCGGGTAAAATGCTTCTCACCCATTCAATAATTTTGTCATAACCGGCCTCACTCAACCCGTGATCCGACTTAATGGTGAACACCGTGCTACGGCCGATAATTTCTCGTGGTTCGTGCACCCATCCCATAATGGTTCGTCGAATCTTTCAATAGATCAAAAAACCTACCGCATCCGCATTAGGTTCTTCTTCTATGATTGGACATTGATTGACATTACCTTGATTCATTCTCATTGCATCCATAACCATATTCCTGTAAGGATTACTGTTGTTGTCATTTGCAACTTCATGCACGTTCCTATCACTAGAAGTTGACCCAACCACCCTTTCTTCCATTCTCTTATTACGGTACAAATACTTCTTCGTTTGCATACCAACACAGGTAATTCTCCATGAACCCTTTGTGTAGAAGATGCATCATTACAACATCCTGGATGCGGATACTTTTTATTTTGACACTTCCCGCATGGACACCTAATACCGCCTCCAAGTAAAACTTATAGAATAGATGTTGTGAAATTAATAAAACCCTGAACCCGTTACAATAATTCATCCTCCGCAATCCTTGGGGTGAATCTCGATACATCTATGAACGATCATCCATGACTTCTATCGAACCTCTATAAAATTATGATGACAACATGTATTAATTAACTATGTTAGGTAAATAAATTTACAAAAATATTGGTTTACCTCGAGATTATCCAACAAGTTAATTACAACTTCTCATAAATATTCATTATCAATTATCAATGTCCATACAAATTTATACATATAAATTTACGGAAATTACAACTCCATAATAGTATTGATAAAAATTAAAACAGAACCCGTTAAACAAACTGTTAATTATTTCACCACAACACATGTAATTCGGTAATTCAACAAAGTTTCAACAATTTACAAACAAATATAATTTTACAAAATCTAAAACAAACCATAACAAGTACAAAATTATACATTCATACTACAAGTTTGTTTGAGAAATAACAATAAAACATGTTCATACACTAACAAAATACATATACTTAAAAAACAATAAAATTGACATTTAAAATTAACAATTAAATGTTAAAATTAAAAAAGATAGATTTACTTACAGAAAATGATAAAATCCACAATAAATCAGAACACGGATGTTGTGACCACAAAACTTAAAGAAATATGACTTGTGTAAATTACAGTTATTATCACCGTAATTTACCGACAGAATTATTCCGTCGATAATTCCGTAGTTTTAGGCGAATTTCTAGTAGTGATATATTTAATAAAATTGTTTGTTTTTCATGTGTTTTATGGTTTCATTTCCTTTTTTTATCTTTTTATATATAGCCTTTTGTTAACAAGGCTATATATATTTTATAGCTGTTTGTATTGATCAAATCACACTATCTTGCTGCTTAACATCAAGCATTACTCAGTTGTAAGAAACTTGACCGACTAATTTCACAAATACATGAAGGATAGGTCGTTCTAGAAAAAAAATATTGTATGAACAATTCTTTGCAAGCATACACACACACACACACACACTAAATCTCCCTAATTTACTGGTAAAAAGATGATGGCTTCACCATTTTAATGAAGTGAGAAAGAGAATGGCATAAAGCACCCATCACCTCCAAAAGGCTATGTACATGGGTCCTCTTCAAGTGCACTGACTAGGGTAAGCGCAAGCATTATAGCTTGTAGTTTATCCGCAAATGCAGTAACATGAAGAGGGATTAGTAAAACCAAAAAGGAAGTGTTTTGAGAAAACTTAATGGGGTTGTTGGAAGAGAAAATGGCTGATTGTGAGAGGACTCGATCTTTGTTGGGGCCTATTACCAACATGTCATCCACGTACAACAACAGAATGATGAAATCATCATCTTCTTCAAACTTCTTATCATACAATGATCTGAATTGAGTCTATTGTACCCAAGGCTACTTATGAAGGAATCAAATCTCTTGTACCAACACCTCGGTTTGAGACCATATAGAGATTTGTTCAACCTGCAAACCATGTTCTCCTTACCTTTTTCAGCAAAACCTTCTGGTTGGAGCATATCAATTTCTTCTTCAAGTTCTCCATAAAGAATGCAGTTTTCACATCTAACTGCTATAAGTGAAGATCAAATATAGCACATATCGCCAAGACTACTATGATTGTAGTAAGTCGTACCACCGGAGAAAATATTTCATTGAAGTCTATTCCCAATCTTTCACGATACCGCTCCACTTGATCATTACCATCACGCTTTATCTTGTAAACCTATTTGTTGCCAATGGCCTTCCTTCCTTGTGGTAGCGGAACAAGATCCCAAGTGTTATTCTTGTGTAGAGCTTCAATCTCCTCTTGCATTGCTTTGTCATCTACATAGATACATCGGTGTTTTTTATAGCCTCAAGGAAAGTTGATGGCTCTCCAACCTCTATTAGAAGACAATATGCAATGTTGCTCCTTGTAACATATTCTGAGTGTCAAGTCGGTGGTCTTCTTTCACGAGTTGACTGTCGAACTACATGAGTTTTAGACTTTATTTGTTCTTGTTCTTCATACTCTAGTGTAGCTTCAGAAAAGTATGATTCTGTGTTTTCCATCTAGACTATCGTAGTCTCCTTTAAAATGCTATTATTTTCTTCCATTTGCATTTTATCTCTATAAATATGACATCTCTATTGATGACTAACTTATGGGCAGTGGGATCCCACAAGCGATACCCTTCACTCCATCTACATATCCCAAGAATACATATTTTCTGGATTTTGAATCTAGCTTGCTAGCTTTTTGAGTATTATACATCACGTACACAGGACTTCCAAATATATGCAACCGAGAATAATCTATCTTGCTAGCACTAGAAGTTGACTGCTTCTGCCAGAATGGCTTTCCAAATATATGTAACCTTCAACATTGCTCTTGTTCTTTCTAATAGAGTCTTGTTCATCCGTAATGCCACTCTATTTTGTTGTGGAGTGTATGCTATTGTGAACTGTCTTTGATATCTTCATGTTGACGAAGTTATCAAATTCATCAATGGTATATTCTTCTCCATTATCAATCCTCAAACACTTGATTTTCTTTTTAGATTCAAGTTCTACCCCTGCTTTGACGGTTTTAAAGACTACGAGCACATCTACCTTCCTTCTAATTGGATACACCCAACATCTCCTAAATAAGTCATATAAAAACGATACAAAGTATCTTGCTACTCCCAAGAATACAACCAGTGCTTGCCAAATATTAGAATGAATCAGATCTAAGATGTATTTGCTCTTAGATGTTGATGTGCCAAACTTCAACCCGTGTTGTTTACTTATAACACAAAGTGCTCACAAAAGGGTAGAGTAACCTTTGTATGCCCAGGGAGTAACATGATCAGAGAGAATTTTCAAACATTTCTATAACATATGGCCTAGTTTTTGATGCCATATCATCGTCTTCTCTTCTGAAGGACTGGTTGATGCGATTGATGCCTCTACCTTATGATGTGTTTCTCTCATTAACACAAACAAGTTCGCAGCTATCTTTCATGCCTTTAAAACCACCAGCACTTTTTTGATGATTTTCATGATTCCATTGTCTATTTGAATCTTTCAACCAAGATTATCAAATTGTCCCACAAATAAAATTTTCTTCTTTAAGCCTTTCGCACGTCACACTTCTGAAATAGTACGAATTGAGCCATCATACATCTTCAATTTGATGGTGCCAATGCCAACAATCTCTAAAGCATGATCATTACCCATGAACATTAAGCCTTCAGAGATGGGTTCATATGTATGAAACCAATCTTGATTAGGAGTCGTATGCCATGTTGCTCTTGAATCCATTAATCAAACCCCAGTAAGCTCTTTTCTATCTGTAGAGATTGTCACTGCTTCACTATATAAAACCTCCCCGTCTTCTGAGGTGCTTACAACACATCCTTGAGGTTTTGATAACTCTGCAGTGTTCTTTATACAATTTTTAAAGCAACAATCCTTTTTGAAGTGCCCTTTTCTACCACAGTTGCAGTTGCAGCATTTCACAATCTTCTTACTTCTTGATTTGGACCTCCCTTGCATTTGACTCCCATTGGAGCCACGCTCCGTTGATCTTCCTCTTGACATCAACAACGCCTCTGCTTGGTTTGAACTATTTTTTTCTTCTTTGTTTTTTCATCTATTTTCTTCTTCCAAGATAGTGGCTGCAACATCATCAAATACTAAATAGTTTGAGAGGATATTATTGGTTAAGTTGATAATGAGCTGATCATACGAATTAGCAAGACTTTGAAGTAGAAGCTCTGCACGCTCATTTCCTCTATTTGTTGACTCAATGTAGTGAGTTGTGAAAATAGAGTTCTTATTGTGTTGATGATGCGAACGCTAACGGAATTTAATAGTATTCGCGACCCCAAGATCAATCTAACCCAAGTTTGTTGAGAGTTGAAAGAGCTTATCACAATGGAAGACTTGCTCCAAGGCAACAAGACTATAAAACCAATTCGATCACAACGCCTACACTTGGAGACGAGCAAAGGAAGTATAAATTCACAACAAAGAATGGTCAATTCTTTGAAGAGTTGAAAGTTCAATCAAAAACCAAGATTGAGCAACCAAAAGTCGGCTACAATGCTGAAAATATCATCAAAAGTCGACCTAAAATTATTCCTAAAGAGTATTTAAACTCCAAGCCAAAACCCTAGTTTCCCTAATGGGTCTCACATAAACCCAATTTAAATAATAATCAACCCAAGCTAAAACTAGCCCAGACTAATTAAAATAAATAAGTATAGAACCCAAAAAAATTGTCTCCTCTTAAAATAATTAAAGTTTGATAGCCCAACTAATTAAATAAGACAAGTTCATTGTTTCTGCATTCTGTCTGGCAGCAGCCAGGCCCTACTTAAAACGGATGTTTCTCTCTCGTCTTAATGAATTAGAAGGCATGCCATATACCGTTGGAAAGGTATGGAAGTCTAGTTTCCAGCCCAACTAGAATCAAAATTCGATCAGTAGCTCCAGTTATGACCAAAAGAGTAACGAAAGGTCAAACTGTCCGAATCTAGTCTTCTTCTCCCAATCCTTGTGTAATGGTCTTGGTTCCACCAACAAGCCCCTCTTGAACATGAATCAAATTAATCAAGACTTGCTCTTTATTATTACAAATCCTCTTGAAGTCCACCTTAGCCCATGTATCTTGAAGAAGTCCATTGAAAGCTTCTTTAAACTTCTTGGCCCTAAACCTAGTAACTGGACCAACCGGAACCTCCAATGGATCCTTTGATGGTTGGATGGCATCATCCCTCGCTCCTCAAAAGGATTCGACCTCGAATCATCACCTACATCAAACGAAGAAAGATCAGAAACATTGAATGTAGCACTAACACCATACTCACCTGGTAGATCAACTTTGTAGGCATTATCATTAATCCTTTCTATGATCTGATAAGGACCATCTCCTCGAGGCATCAACTTTGATCTTCTTTGTTCAGGAAACCTTTTCTTCCTCATATGCACCCAAACCCAATCACCTGGTTCAAATCTTACTAATTTTTGTCCCCTATTGGCTTTGTTTGCATATTGTTCATTCTTTTTTTCTATTGTTGCCGAATTTTTGCATGGAGATCTTTCACCACCTGTGCTTTTTGATTACCATCAAGACTAACCCTTTCAACAACAGGCAAAGGAATCAAATCTAATGGTGTCAAAGGGTTAAAACCATAAACAATCTCAAATGGTGAATAATCAGTAGTAGAATGCACACTACGATTATATGCAAATTCAATGAATGGCAAACAATCTTCCCAATTTTTAAGATTATTTTGAATGATAGCCCTCAACAATTTAATCAAAGTCCGGTTAACAACTTCGGTTTGGCCATCTCGTTTGTGGATGACAAGTAGTAGAATATAAAAGTTTAGTTCCTAACTTACCCCACAAAACCTTCCAAAAGTAACTCAAAAACTTAACGTCTCGATCGGATACAATGCTCCTAGGAAGATCGAGCCGAATGACCTCTCTAAAGAATAGGTCAGCTATATTTATTGCATCATCTGTTTTATGGCAAGCAATGAAATGTGTCATCTTAGAAAATCTATCCAGAACAACAAATATAGAATCTCTCCCTTTCCTAGACCTAGGTAGACCCAAAATGAAATCCATAGAAATATCACCTCAAGGTTCCTTAGGAATAAGCAAAGGTGTGTATAGTCCATGAGGCATTACCCTAGACTTAGCTTGTCTACATGTTATGCACCTATCACACATTCTTTGCACATCTCGTTTCATATTAGGCCAATAAAAGTGCTTATGCAGAACCTCTAAAGTTTTAGTAATTCTAAAATGCCCCATTAAACCTCCCTTATGTGCTTCTCTCACAAGCAATTCACGTAAAGAACAATTAGGCACACATAACTTATTTTCCTTAAACAAAAATCCATCATGCCTAAAATATTTATCCTTGGCCGAAACCTTGCATGTGTTATATATAGCACCGAAATCATGATCATCAAGATACAATTCCTTAATATACTCAAATCCTAGCAATTTAGTATTAAGAGTATTAAGAAGAACATACCTTCGCGACAAGGCATCGGCTACCACATTTTCCTGACCTTGCTTGTATTTAATCACATATGAAAAAGTTTCAATAAACTCAACCCATTTAGCATGTCTCCTACTTAACTTACCTTGACCCTTCAAATGTTTCAACGATTGGTGATCAGTATGTATGACAAACTCTCGGGGCCACAGATAATGTTGCCAAGTCTCCAAAGCCCGCACTATTGCATACAACTCTTTATCATAAGTGGGATAGTTAAGAGTTGCACCATTGAGTTTCTCACTAAAATAAGCGATGGGTTGTTTCCGCATTGTCTCCTCTCAAAATAATTAATGTTTGATAGCCCAACTAATTAAATAAGACAAGTTCGTTGTTTCCGCATTCTGTCTAGCAGCTGCCAGGCCCAATTTAAAACGGATGGTTCTCTTTGGTCTTAATGAATTAGAAGGCGTGTCATATACCGTTAGAAAGGTATGGAAGTCTAGTTTCCAGCCTAACTAGAATCATATCAAAATTCGATCAGTAGCTCCCGTTATGACTGAAAGAGTAACGAAAGGTCAAACTGTCCGAATCTAGTCTTCTTCTCCCAATCCTTGTGTAATGGTCTTGGTTCAACCAACAAGCCCCTCTTAAACATGAATCAAATTAATCAAGGCTTGATTTTTATTATTACAAATCCTATTGAAATCCACCTTAGCCCATGTATCTTGAAGAAGTCCATTGAAAGCTTCTTTGAACTTCTTAGCCCTAAGCCTAGTAACTGGACCAACTGGAACCTCCAATGGATCCTTTGATGGTTGGATCGCATCAGTTATCGATGTGGTTTCTGCCATTAGAAGGGTATAAAGTCTCTGCTTAAAAAAAATCTTATTGTGCAAAGACTTAGACTCATACAGCTTTGTTAGAGTATCCCATATCTCCTTAACAGTTTTCTTCTCTACCACACTTGATAATACTTCATCAGCTAATGCTAAATGTATGTTAGTAAAAGCATTGCCATCCATCTCATTCCATTTTGTATTATCAGTGATCTTCGCGGTCCTATCTCCAATTATTGCCAAGCAATTTCTTAAAATTGCCTTGATTCTCATTTTCCACAATGAGAAATTGCTCCCATTGAATCTCTCAATCTCGTACTTTGCTGCCATTTTATTCACCATGATCTATTCAGCTATCACTGTTTTACAAATCTGTAATGTATATAAAAATAGTATCGTGTGAATAATACTTCACAAAGTAAGTTCCCAAGAAAGATTTAAGGGGTCACAAATGGTCTCGCTTAAAACTTAATCTCCTTAGACAGAACTTCCTAGGTTGTAAGTAATCACCGCACTTACTTTCTTTATACATCAACAATAACGTATGTGAACAATACTGTATGGATGAATAGTACCACTGTATGGATGAATAGTGATGAATAGTGTCGTTGACGTGAATAGCAACCGTATACACGAATAGCTTTTGTGTGTTAACAACACCAACAAGAAGGCTCTGATTCCACTGTTAGGATACTGGCATGCAAACCCAACAAGACAAAAGGCAAAGAACATGATAAAATAAGAAATGGGACACAAAAGAATTTACGTGGTCCACCCAAATTTGGCTACATCCACGGGTAAGTATAAAAGGATTTTACTAAGTAATGCGAGAATTAAAACCTCTCTTTACTATTAGTAGAACAATTGGGAATCTCTCTATTAATTGAAGAGAACACTTGTCTTACTCTCTCACAAATACCTCACTATCTTACTCTTGTACAAATAGCTCATAACTTTGTGGGATCACTTTCCTTCCTTTCTCTCTTCTTTCTCTCTTGTGTGTACATCTTAAGGCTTGGATGCACTGCATTAATTAAATATCATCGATGTTGCCTTGTTCCAAATTATATGAGTTTATGATATCACAATAAATAAATAGTACACTCTTGACAAAGTTTAAGTAGTACATCTATATACTTACTTAATAAAAGGTCTCAACTCATCACAGTTAAATAGAACATAATTGTGTGCTTATCTGAACTCTATTTCAGATAAATATCTTCCTCTTACGGCAATTTTAGGTGTGGGTCGTCCAGGATTGGAGAATATTGACAAGTTCCCACTTGAAGGCACTTCACCACCATCATCATGTCGTGGAACATAGTTGATTCTCGTTCTCAAATGAGGTTCTAAATAGTAAGAGATAAATGTTGTGATCTCCTCAACAATATAGGCCTCATATATTGAGGCCTCAACATGCGCCTTGTTCTTAACTTTTTTCTTAAGATTGAACAAGTACCTGCATATATAGAATTAAACAAAATTATCAATAAAAAAATAATGAAAAAACTTTTAATTATAAATTGCATTGCAACTGTAATATCTAACCTCTTCAATGGATACATCCATATATACTGGACCGGTCCTCCAACTTTTACCTCATACGGTAAATGTATGGGTAGATGCTCCATTGGGTCAAAAAATGATGGAGAGTGTTGCTGGAAACTCTGCAGATGAAGCCGAGGATGATCTTAACCGTGGTGGTGGGTTCCGTACATATAGGGGAGAGAGGTATGAGAATCGGTCAAGGAGGAGACATATTCGACCGCATAGGGATTTGGAGCATAGAGGGGATTTTGATGATTTGGGAGATCTAGACTGAAATTTGGGTAGTATTAAGTTAAAAATCTCAGCTTTTAAGGGAAAAACTGATCCGGAAGCTTATTTAGATTGGGAAAAAAAGGTGGAGATGATTTTTGACATCCATAGGTACTCTGAAGAAAAAAAGGTTAAGTTAGTTGTAGTGGAGTTTACTGATTATGCCATGGTTTGGTGGGAGAGATTGGTGGTAGAAAGAAGAAGGAATAGAGAAAGACCAGTTAACATATGGAAGGAGTTGAAGATAATAATGAAGAAGAGGTATGTTCCTAAACATTATTATCGGGAGTTGTTTAATCATTTACAAATGATTACACAGGGTAATAAGAGTGTGGAGGAGTATCAGAAAGAATTAGAGGTGGCTATGATTAGAGCTAATGTTAATGAAGATGAGGAAGTTACTATGTCTAGGTTTTTGAATGGCTTGAATAGAGACATAGCTAATGTTGTGGAGTTGCAATCATATGTTGATTTGGAGGAGTTAGTACACTTAGCCATTAAGGTTGAAGGACAATTGAAAAGGAAGGGTAATACATGATTTGGAGCTTATACGGGGTCTTCTTCGGGTTAGAAGATGAATTATAGAAGAGAGGGTAGTGCGTCATGGAAGCCTTTGGTGACTTCTAAGTTGCCGAAACTACCTCCATGAAGAAGCGGGTTTCGGCCAATGATCAAAAACTTAAGGGAGAAGTTCAACCGAAGCGTAATCCTGATATAAAGTGTTTCAAGTGTCGGGGATTGGGACACTATGCATCAGAATGTGTAAATCATCGAGTTATGATTCTAAGAGATGATAGAGAGATTATGTCCATTAGTGAGGAGTCTCGATTGTGATGACATGCCCCCACTTGAGGATGCTAGTGATTTAGAGTATGCTGTTGGTGATAAAGTTTTGGTGATTAGAAGGTCACTTAGTGTTCAGACTAAGGAGGATGACGTGGAGCAATAAAGGGAGAACATCTTCCATACTAGATGCCTAATCAACGATAAGGTATGTAGTATGATCATTGATAGTGGTAGTTGTACTAATGTTGCTAGTGTTACTTTGGTTAGAAAGTTGGGATTGAATACCATAAAGCATGAGAGGCCTTATCAACTTCAATGGTTGAATGAATGTGGTGTTGTTAGGGTGAATAGACAGGCGATGATTTCTTTTTCAGTAGGCGAATATAAGGATGAAGTGTTATGTGATATTGTGCCTATGCATGCTACTCATCTGTTACTAGGAAGGCCTTGGCAATTTGATAGAAAAGCCAAGCATGATGGGTGTAAGAACAAGTATTTATTAGAGAATGATGGAAGGATTCATACACTTGCCCCACTCTCACCAAAGCAAGTGTATGAAGATCAAATTTAATTGAAGAAGGGCTATGAGGAAGAGCAACATGTTTCGGCCAAAATGGAGGAACAAAAAGATTCGGCCAAAATGGAAAAACAAGCTGAACAACATGGTGAGGATGTGAGGAAGAGAGAAAAAATAGTGATCCATGAGTTGAAAATGAAAGGGAACAAAGTTTCGGCAAAAAGAAGCACGGGAACTGCACAAGGACTTTTGGACTTACTAATGCACTGTAAAGTATCGACATCCCATTCCTAGATTAGATGATATGTTGGATGAATTACATGGTTCTAAATTGTTTTCGAAAATTGATTTGAAAAGTGGTTATCATCAAATTAGGATGAAAGAAGGGGATGAATGGAAAACTGCTTTTAAAACTAAATATGGTTTATATGAGTGGTTGGTTATGCCTTTTGGACTTACTAATGCACCTATTACTTTTATGAGATTGATGAATCATGTGTTGCGTGCTTTTATTGGTAAGTTTGTAGTCGTTTACTTTGATGATATCTTGATTTATAGTAAGGAGATTGATGAGCATATAAGTCATTTGAGACAAGTTCTTGATATGCTTAGAAAAGAGTCCTTATATGCTAATTTGAAAAAGTGTAACTTTTGCATGGATATGATTGTTTTTCTTGGATATGTGGTTAGTGCAAAAGGTATAAAAATGGATGAGGCTAAGGTTAAGGTTTGTTCAAGAATGACCTACACCAAAATCCATAACGAGACGTTAGGAGTTTTCATGGTTTGGCTAGTTTTTATAGGAGATTTGTTAAAGACTTTAGTATGATAGCCTCTCCATTGACTGAAATTGTTAAGAAAGCCGTGGGTTTCAAGTGGGGAGAAGAACAAGAAAATGCTTTTCACTTGTTAAAATCAAAGTTGATTTCAGCACCATCTTTACTTGATTTTAATAAAGCTTTTGAGATTGAATGTGATGCTTCAGGAATAGGTATTGGAGCTGTTTTATCCCACTTATGATAAAGAGTTGTATGCAATAGTGCGGGCTTTGGAGACTTGGCAACATTATCGTGGCCCCGAGAGTTTGTCATACATACCGATCACCAATCATTGAAACATTTGAAGGGTCAAGGTAAGTTAAGTAGGAGACATGCTAAATGGGTTGAGTTTATTGAAACTTTTTCATATGTGATTAAATACAAGCAAGGTTAGGAAAATGTGGTAGCTGATGCCTTGTCGCGAAGGTATGTTCTTCTTAATACTCTTAATACTAAATTGCTAGGATTTGAGTATATTAAGGAATTGTATCTTGATGATCATGATTTCGGTGCTATATATGACACATGCAAGGTTTCGGCCAAAGATAAATATTTTAGGCATGATGGATTTTTGTTTAAGGAAAATAAGTTATGTGTGCCTAATTGTTCTTTACGTGAATTGCTTGTGAGAGAAGCACATAAGGGAGGTTTAATGGGGCATTTTGGAATTACTAAAACTTTAGAGGTTCTGCATAAGCACTTTTATTGGCCTAATATGAAACGAGATGTGCAAAGAATGTGTGATAGGTGCATAACATGTAGACAAGCTAAGTCTAGGGTAATGCCTCATGGACTATACACACCTTTGCCTGTTCCTAAGGAACCTTGAGTTGATATTTCTATGGATTTCATTTTGGGTCTACCTAGGTCTAGGAAAGGGAGAGATTCTATATTTGTTGTTCTGGATAGATTTTCTAAGATGACACATTTCATTGCTTGCCATAAAACGAGATGATGCAATAAATATAGGCGACCTCTTCTTTAGAGAGGTCATTCAGCTACATGGTCTTCCTAGGAGCATTGTATCCGATCGAGACGTTAAGTTTTTGAGTTACTTTTGGAAGGTTTGTGGGGTAAGTTAGGAACTAAACTTTTATATTCTACTACTTGTCATCCACAAACAGATGGCCAAACTGAAGTTGTTAACCGGACTTTGATTCAATTGTTGTGGGCTATCATTCAAAAGAATCTTAAAAATTAGGAAGATTGTTTGCCATTCATTGAATTTGCATATAATCATAGTGTGCATTCTACTACTGATTATTCACCATTTGAGATTGTTTATGGTTTTAACCCTTTGACACCATTAGATTTGATTCCTTTGCCTATTGTTGAAAGGGTTAGTCTTGATGGTAATCAAAAAGCACAGGTGGTGAAAGATCTCCATGCAAAAATTCAGCAACAATAGAAAAAAAGAATGAACAATATGCAAACAAAGCTAATAGGGGACAAAAATTAGTGAGATTTGAACCAGGTGATTGGGTTTGGGTGCATATGAGGAAGGAAAGGTTTCCTGAACAAAGAAGATCAAAGTTGATGCCTCGAGGAGATGGTCCTTATCAGATCATAGAAAGGATTAATGATAATGCCTACAAAGTTGATCTACCAGGTGAGTATGATGTTAGTGCTACATTCAATGTTTCTGATCTTTCTTCGTTTGATGTAGGTGATGATTCGAGGTCGAATCCTTTTGAGGAGCGAGGGGATGATGCCATCCAACCATCAAAGGATCCATTGGAGGTTCCAGTTGGTCCAGTTAAAGAAATTCGCCTAAAACTACAGAATTATCGATGGAATAATTCTGTCGGTAAATTACGGTGATAATAATTGTAATTTACACAAGTCATATTTCTTTAAGTTTTGTGGTCACAACATCCGTGTTCTGATTTATTGTGGATTTTATCATTTTCTGTAAGTAAATCTATCTTTTTTAATTTTAACATTTAATTGTTAATTTTAAATGTCAATTTTATTGTTTTTTTAGTATATGTATTTTGTTAGTGTATGAACATGTTTTATTGTTATTTCTCAAACAAACTTGTAGTATGAATGTATAATTTTGTACTTGTTATGGTTTGTTTTAGATTTTGTAAAATTATATTTGTTTGTTAATTGTTGAAACTTTGTTGAATTACCGAATTACATGTGTTGTGGTGAAATAATTAACCGTTTGTTTAACGGGTTCTGTTTTAATTTTTATCAATGCTATTGCGGAGTTGTAATTTCCGTAAATTTATATGTATAAATTTGTATGGACATTGATAATTGATAATGAATATTTATGAGAAGTTGTAATTAACTTGTTGGATAATCTCGAGGTAAACCAATATTTTTGTAAATTTATTTACCTAACATAGTTAATTAATACATGTTGTCATCATAATTTTATAGAGGTTCGATAGAAGTCATGGATGATCGTTCATAGATGTATCGAGATTCACCCCAAGGATTGCGGAGGATGAATTATTGTAACGGGTTCAGGGTTTTATTAATTTCACAACATCTATTCCTATAAGTTTTACTGGAGGCGGTATTAGGTGTCCATGCAGGAAGTGTCAAAATAAAAAGTATCTGCATCCAGATGTTGTAATGATGCATCTTCTACACAAAGGGTTCATGGAGAATTACCTGTGTTGGTATGCAAACGAAGAAGTATTTGTCCGTAATAAGAGAATGGGAGAAAGGGTGGTTGGGTCAACTTCTAGTGATAGGAACGTGCATGGAGTTGCAAAAGATAACAACAGTAATCCTTACAGGAATATGGTTAGGGATGTGGTTGATGGGGTGATGGTGCATTCTTCTGATAGTGAAGCCTAGAAACATTTTAACAGTGTGCATCCTCACTTTTCAGCTGAATCAAGAAACATGCGTCTTGGGTTGTGTACAAACGGATTCAACCCATTTGGATTATTTGCTGCTCCTTATTCTTATTGGCCGGTCATACTCACGGTTTATAACTTGCCACCGGGGATGTGTATGAGGTCAGAGTTCATGTTTTTATCTACTGTCATACCTGGTCCGAGCGGCTCGAGGCCAAAATATAGATGTTTGCCTTCGATTGTTGATTGATGAGTTGACGCAGTTGTGGTCCTCCAGAGCTATGACTTATGATATATTGAGGAAACAAAATTTTGTTATGAGGGTGGCTTTGATGCGGACTATCAATGATTTTCTAACTTATGGAATGGTTTCTGGTTGGAGCATGCATGGAAAACTAGTATGTCCATACTGTATGGAAAACAACAAGGCATTTACGCTAAGAAACGAAGTTAAAGCTTCATTTTTTTACTGTCACCGTCGTTTCTTGCCACCGAATCACAGGTACAGAAAGAACATAAAGGATTTCTTTGTTGGTAGAGTTGAAAATGATGTTGCCCCCCTGTGACTTTCTAGTGAAGAATTGCATGATGTTGTATCAGAGTACGGTGACATTGTGTTTGGTCTCCAATCAGGTAAGCAGAAGTTTCCTGGTTTTGGTTTGACCTATAATTGGATAAAGCGATGTATCTTTTGGGAGCTTCCTTATTGGAAGACCAATCTCCTCCGCCAGAACCTTGATGTCATGCACATAGAAAAGAACGTGTTGGAGAACATTTTCAACACCATTATGGATGTGAAGGGGAAGACAAAGGACAACATCAAGGCTAGATTGGATATAGCTTTGTTTTGTAACCGTAAAAATATGGAGTTGGTTTGTGATGGGTCACGGGTCGCAAAACCAAGAGCAAGCTTCGTGTTAGAGAAAAATGCACAACTACTAGTCTACAAGTGGCTTAAGAGTCTGCGTTTTCCTGATGGACATGTCTCGAACATATCAAAGTTGGTTAATATGGATGAACACTCATTCCATTAGCTTATCGTGATTTGTTGTCAAAAGGGATATGGGATGCACTTATGAAGATCAGTCATTTCTTTAGAGATATATGCTCTAGCAAATTGAATGTTGATCACATTGAGAGCTTGAAACAAACATCGTCGAGCCACTATGCAAACTTGAGATGATATTCCCCCCATCATTTTTTGATTCAATGGAGCATCTCTCCATACATTTGACGTTCGAGGAAAAAGTTGGAGGACCGGTCCAATATAGATGGATGTACCCATTCGAACGGTTAGATATTACAGTTGCAATGTAATTTATATATAAAAGTATTTTCTTTGTTTTTCTTAATTGAAAATAATTGATTAATTCAATGCAGGTACTTGTTCAATCTCAAGAAAAAGGTTAAGAACAAGGCGCATGTTGAGACTTCGATATGTGAGATTGTTGAGAAGATCTCAACTTATCTCATACTATTTCGAACCTCATTTGAGAACGAGAATCAATCGCATTCCCGACATGATGATGGCGGTGAATTGTCTTCCAGTGGGAACTTGTCAATGTTCTCCAATCCTGGACGACCCACACCTAAAAATGTTGTAAGGGGAATATATTTGTCGGAAATAGAGTTCAGACAAGCACACAATTATGTTCTATTTAACTGTGATGAGTTGAGACCTTTTATTCAAGTAAGTATATGTACTACTAATTAAACTTTGTTAAGAATGTACTATTTATATTTTGTAATATCATAAACTCATAATTTGGAACAACCTTGCATGCAACATCGACAATATTTACTGTCCAATAACTCACAGCTGACCGAATCCCAAATCTTTCAATCACAAGATGAATAATTTGCCACGTGGTTCAGAAGACAAGTAAGTACTATCACAAACTCATTATCTTTTGAAAAGTTCTTGTATGTCATTACAAAATTCTCGTTCTTGTTTATTGCTGTAAATTACATACAAGGTTTATCAAATGGGAAGGAGTGCTTGCTAAGTCATTGTCCTCACTCGGCTGGGCCCCTGAAAGAAAAGTTAAGTGCTACAACGGGTATTTTGTCAATGGATATGTGTTCCATACCGAAAAATACAGGCATTGAAATTCTCAACACTTTGTGGTATGTTCGTTTAGCCATTTCATTTCATAAGTTATTATTTTTATTGAATTCAATATGATGATTTCTTTTTTCATTTTCAGGAGACTTATAATAGCCGGTTAAGGGAGAGATATGGGGACGATCTTTCGACCCATCCGGATTTCGATCCAGATTTGTGGATGGAGGTAGCATCACCCGGTGGACCCGATAAAAATCGAGTGTACGACTCTCCAACACTACTGCCGAGAACTTGCAGGCGGCCCATAGTGTCTCAACCGTTGAGAGCTCCCAATCAGTATCGAGCACCCAATTTGAGGAGATCATGGCCTTGAAACAACACACAGCTCATCTCACCGAAAAATACGAGCAACTATCGGCGAATTATGAACAACTCCGCCAAATGGTCATGAACATGACATCACAGAGTGGTGATACATGTGCGCCCCCTTTTTAGCCATATGGTCCCGGGAACAACCAGCCTCCTTCTCCTCCTCCTCCTCCATCTCCGCATTTGTTCTAGTTTAATATTTTTTGGAAACACATCAATTTGTAATGAATATTATTTAACTTTATTTTTTTATTTTTGATGTTTAATAAAAATTTATTTGCATAATTGGTTTTTTTAGTATTAATTTATATAATTTTATATTATTTATTCTAAATAATTTTTTTTAAAAAAATTAAAAAACCCCACTGACGAATTTACAGACGGAATGTCTCCGTTTTCATTTTACAGAAAGTTGAAAATATTCACTAAAAATGCCACAATCATCGACGTCTTCACAGACGAATAACGTCCGTCGGTATTTTACTGAGAGTTGAAAAATATTTACTTGGAAATGCCACAATCATCGACGTCTTCACAGACGGATAGAGTCCGTCGACATTTTACCGAGATTTGAAAAATATTTCTTGGATATGCCACTATCATGGAATATTTCTGTTGGTATATTTTCAGCGGGAATTTTTTTTAGGCACGCATTTTCTGTCTGTAAAACCACAAGTAATATTTTTTTTCCCGACAGACTTAACGATGGAATGTGGATTATCGAAGAAAGACATGCCGACAGACACTTTCTGTCGGTGATTTAATCGGTTAACGTATAGTTCCTCCAGCCTTAACAACTAACACTAAGCATTGTCACAACCATTGCATCTCGCTTATAAATTCTTTGAGACAAGTTCTCCTTCCAAGTTTCAAAGCTTCTCTGTAGAAATAAACATGCACCATTTTCCTCTATCCGAACCTACTTATACATGGGCACAACGTTGAAATAAGCCGCGACCTCTAGGTTTAGAAACATGTGCTACAACACAATTATTATCATATGAATCAAATAAATATATTGAACAATGAAGTACCCAAAAAAATCCAAATTGGAGGTCATTTTCATCCATCCATAACTCAGCATGGGACATGCTAATAAATTGGCACAACCACATACTAGAAAACGGGTGGGAGAGAACTTTCCTTGTCTTTTATTGATGCCAATGCTTGAACCACGGTACAAGAGCATAAGAGATAGATTAAAGAGACATTAATTACATTGAGTTCACTGAAAAGACAAGACATTATAAAAATTAATAATAATAAAATTGACGTTTAACTATCATAATTATTAAATTCAATCTAACTTGGTATGTTACTATGCAACCTTAGGTGAAACTATAAAAGCAGAGAATTAAAAAACTAATTTATTCTAGATAAAAATAATAGATTTAAATTGACCCGATGAGTCATAAATTTACCCAATGAGTCATAAATTGACTTAACCAACTAATAATTCAAACTCTAAGTCAGGTTAGGTTGGATCTCGAATCAATTTTAACAACTATGTTAAGAACTATATAATTTCCATTATTTTTTCGTATAATTTTGAAGATGTATTGTTATTTTATGAAGTGTGTGTTTGAAAGTGCGGTATGATGAGTTTTTTTAAAAAAGATATTTTATTATTTATTGATGCGAAACTCTTGAACGAAACTCTTGTCTTTTATTGATGCCAATGCTTGAACCACGGTTGAGTGGTGGGAAATATAAACACGAAATCAGAACTTTGCTCTTCATAAGTCCATGGTACAAGAGCATAAGAGATAAATTAAAGAGACATTAATTACATTGAGTTCACTTAAAAGACAAGACATTATAAAAATTAATAATAATAAAATTGACGTTTAACTATCATAATTATTAAATTCAATCTAACTTGGTATGTTACTATGCAACCTTAGTTGAAACTATAAAATAACTTTGTGATTCGATCGGTAATTGTAGACTTAGCCAAAGACTATATTTGTCGTATCGATGTCGGTGATAGTGGAATTTCCAAGTAAATATTTTTGCAACTCTCTGTGAAATGTTGATGGATGTATTCGTCGATATCGACGTTGGTGATCGTGCACTGTGCATGAAATATTATGTTTCCATCGCACAAAACAATAACAATAGTTAACACTTATAAAATAAATATTTCATGTTACAAAATATCATCCATAAATATATATTACATTATAAAAAAAATGCTTTACACTTTCCTTGATTCTGATAGTTAGTCAAAATTTTCTTCTTCTTTGTTGTTAATTGAATAGTCATCAGCTCCATCGCAATCTTCAATATCGATATAATCATCATCATCTTCATCGACATTTGCTTGTCTGCAAGAGCTCAAAACAACATTCAACTCCTCTGCGTCAACATCAACAAGACTATCATTGAAAACACGAAAATTTGAATTTTCTTCCAAGTCAATCGAAGGAGCAACTCGATATGGTTCAAACAACTCACTAACTTGAAAGACTTCATCTCGCACACTTGTGTCTTCGTTCTCATCCTGAACAACCTCAACATGACCCCTGAGTTTTGTTTTTAAAACGGATTACCAATCAACTCTTGATTGATCCTTTCTAAAGAAAGGGGTGTATGTGTAATAAACTTTGTGGCATTGCTTTGCGAAAACAAAGACATCGTTTATGTTGCGGAGTCTAGCTTTTGAGTTGATTTCGACCAAACCATAGTTAGGATCTACTTCGATTCCTCTATCATAGGTGTCATACCAATAGCATTTGAATAAAAACACTTTTTTCTGCTCACTATGTTATTGCAATTCGACGACCTCTTCTAATTTACCATAGTAGTCAACTTCAAACTCACTACAAATCGATCCCTTAACACAAACACCGTTGTTGTATGTCTTTCTTCCATGCCCGTATTCTTTAGTATGAAACACATATCCATTAACAAAATACCCGTTGTAGCACTTAACTTTTCTTTCAGGACCCAGGCTTAGTGAAGACAATGAAATAACAGCACTCCTTCCTATTTGATAAACCTTGTATATCATGTACAATAATGAACAAGTAAACAACAATTTTGTAATGACATACAATAACTTTGCAAGAGATAATGAGTTTGTGATAGTACTTACATGTGTTCTGAACCACATGGCAAATTGTTCATCTTGTAATTAAAAGATTTAGGATTCGGTCAGCTGTGAGTTATTGGACAGTAAATATTGTCAATGTTGCCTACAAGGTTGTTCTAAATTATATGAGTTTATGATATTACAATATATAAATAGTACATTCTTAACAAAGTTTAATTAGTAGTACATATACTTACTGAATAAAAGGTCTCAGCTTATCACAGTTAAATAGAACATAATTGTGTGCTTGTCTGAACTCTATTTCAAACAAAGATCTTCCCCTTACGACATTTTTAGGTGTGGGTCATCCAGGATTGGAGAATATTGACAAGTTCCCATTGGAAGACACTTCACCACCACCATCATGTCGTGGAACACGATTGATTCTCGTTCTCAAATGAGGTTTGAAATAGTACGAGATAAATGTTGAAATCTCCTCAACAATATAGGCCTCATATATCGAAGACTCAACATGCGCCTTGTTCTTAAACTTTTTCTTCAGATTGAACAAGTACCTGCATTGAATTAATCAAATATTTTCAATTAAGAAAAACAAAGAAAATACTTTTATATATGAATTACATTACAATTGTAATATCTAACCGTTCGAATGGATACATCCATCTATAATGGACTGGTCCTCCAACTTTTGCCTCGAACGGTAAATGTAAGGGGAGATGCTTTATTGAGTCAAAAATGATGGAGGGAATATCATCTCAAGTTTGCATAGTGTCTTGACTATATTTGTTTCAAGCCTCTCAATGTGATTAACATTCAACTTGTTGGAGCATATATCTCTAAAGAAATGATTGATCTCTGTGAGTGCATCTCATATCCCTTTTGACAATAAATCACGATAAGCTAATGGAATGAGTGTTTGCATAAACACGTGGAAGTCATGACTCTTCATTCCATACAATTTGCATTCCTCCATATTAACCAACCTTGATATGTTCGAGGCATGTCCATCTGGAAAACACAGACTCTTAAGCTATTTGTAGACTAGTAGTTGTGCATTTTTCTCTAACACAAAGTTTCTCTTGGTTTTGCAACCCGTGACCCATCACAAACCAACTCCATATTTTTACGGTTACAGAAAAAAGCTATATCCAATCTAGCCTTGATGTTGTCCTTTGTCTTCCCCTTCACATCCATGACGGTGTTGAAAATATTCTCAAACACGTTATTTTCTATGTGCATGACATCAAGGTTATGGCGGAGGAGATTGGTCTTCCAATAAGGAAGCTCCCAAAAGATACTTCGCTTTACCCAATTGTGGGTCAAACCAAAACCAGAAAACTTCTGCTTACCTGATTGGATACCAAACACAATGTCACCGTACTCTGATACAACATCATGCAATTCTTCACCAGAAAGACACGGGGGTGCAACATCCTTTTCAACTCTGCTAGCAAAGAAATCCTTTCTGTTCTTTCTATACCTGTGATTCGATGGCAAGAAACAACGGTGATAGTAAAAAAAAGAAGCTTTACCTCCGTTTGTTAGCGTGAATGCCTTCTTGTTTTCCAAGCAGTATAGACATGCTAGTTTTCCATGCGTGCTCCAACCAGAAACCATTCCATAAGCTGGAAAATCATTGGTAGCCCACATCAAAGCCGCTCTCATAACAAAATTATGTTTCCTTGATATATCATAAGTCAAAACTCCGGAGGACCACATCTGCGTCAACGGTTGAAGACAAACATCTATATTCCGGCCTAGGCTGCTCGGACCGGGTATGATAGTAGATAAAAACATGAGCTTCGACCTCATACACATGTCATGTCCTTGGTGACATGAATAACCTCTACAGTCTAGGTGTGATTGGGAAGTATCTAAGTTTTTTATATGCCACGAGAGTCTTTCCCCTTCCAGTTCTGGGTTTGTAACGAGAATGCCCACATGTCATGCACTCAGTTAGCTCAGCATTTCAAGGTAGTATAACATGCAGAAGTTAGGACACATGTCAATTTTCTGGTATCCTAAACGAAGGGTTTCATCAAGGACTTTGCAGCATAGAAGTTCTCTTTCAGCCCATTCGCTTCAGTATGTTTGTCGCCCATTTGATAATTTTGTCATAACCGGCCTTACTCAACCCATGATCTGACTTGATGGTGAACATCTATGCTACGTCCGATAATTTACTGTGGTTCATGCAGCCAACCCATAATGGTTCGTCAGAATCTTTCAACAGATCAAAAAACCTTGTTGCATCTACATTAGGTTCTTCTTCTACAATTGGACATTGACTGACATTACCTTACTTCATTCTCATTGCATCCATAACCATATTCTTGTAAGGATTATTGTTGTCATTTGCAACTCCATGCACATTGGTAGCACTAGAAGTTGACTTAACCACCCTTTCTCCCATGCTCTTATTATGAACAAATAGTTCTATGTGCGCATACCAACATAAGTAATCCTCCATGAACCCTTTGTGTAGAAGATGCATCATTACACCATCTGGATGCAGATACTTTTTATTTTGACACTTCCTGCATGGACACCAATACTGCCTCCAGTAAAATTTCTGGGAATAGATGTTGCGAAATTAATAAAACCTTGAACCTCGTTACAATAATTCATCCTCCACAATCCTTAGGGTGAATCTCGATACATCCATGAACGATCATCCATGACTTCTATCAAACCTCTATAAAATTATGATGACAATATGTATTAATTAACTATGTTAGGTAAATAAATTTGCAAAAAAATTGGTTTACCTCGATATTATCCAACAAACTAATTAAAACTTCTCATAAATATTCATTATCAATTATCAACGTCCATACAAATTTATACATATAAATTTACGGAAATTACAACGCCGTAATAGCATTGATAAAAATTAAAACGGACCCGTTGAACAAGCTATTAATTATTTCACCACAACACATGTAATTCGGTAATTCAACAAAGTTTCAACAATTTACAAACAAATACAATTTTAAAAAATCTAAAACAATCCATAACAAGTACAAAATTATATATTCATACTACAAGTTTGTTTGAGAAATAACAATAAAACATGTACATACACTAACAAAATACATATACTAAAAAAACAAAAAAAACTGACATTTAAATGTTAAAATTAAAAAAGATAGATTTATTTACAAAAAATAATAAAATCCACAATAAATCAGAACACGGATGTTCTGAACAAAACTTAAAGAAATATGACTTGTGTTGAGAAGAGGGGGATTTTTTTTTGGGGGGGTGGTTGTTTGCAGTTTGGGAGGGGAGAGTTGGGATGGGGAAGAAGAAGCATAAATAGGGGAGGAGAGGGTCGGCAGAGTGGTGATATATTAACTTTTGCCGATGGAATCCCTGACGGACTTCTTCTGTCGGCAATTCTGTCGGCAAATTTGACGGTGAATTAGTCACATCACTGTATTGAGATCCCGATTTGAATTCCTCGGTAATTCCATTGATAAAATCGCCTGCAAAAACTTCCACGTCAGCGAACCGCCTTTTATTTTAAAATTGTATATATTTTGTTTGTAACTCAGTCAGTATATACCAACCGCAGTATTCCGTCGGTATATACCGACCGAATTACAAACGGAATATTATCCATCGGTAATTATCACCGCAATTTATCGACAGAATCAGTCCGTCGGTAATTATCACCACAATTTACCGACACAATCAATTCGTCTGTAATTCCATTGGTTTTTGGCGAATTTCTGGTAGTGTATGATCTAGGGAGGAAATATTATCATTCTTGGTTTAATTATTTTTATTATAATATTTATTTAATTGATAATATTTTCTAGAATTAGTTACTTTTTATTTAATTAGGCAAATGGTAATAGGAAATTAGTAATCTAGGATTTAACTTATATTATATTATATTTTAATTATTTAATATTATTAGGGTTTTCTAGGTTTTATATTTAAAAAGTTGCAATAGTTTTTTGATAATGAATTAATGAATAAAAATTGAATTTCATGAGTTTTTCTAAAACTTTAAAATGCATTTTTTAAAAACATTTTTTAGTACTAAATAACCCTGTATTAACTTGCTATATGTTGTGTCATCCTAAAAGACAAATTTATATCGAATTATAGTGAAATCTTCTTTTTCTTCCTCCACTTCACTAGCTTGCATAAAAGAGAAATTCTCTATGTATGGACGTTAAAATTGTTCATTCTTGCATTATTGGAGTTTTATTTTGATGCTTTTCATAGAAATATTTAGCCTATACATGTAGAATGGACATAATATCTAACTATCACTAATAATGAATAAATTGAAGAATGATATTTTCTATTGTATTGTCTATAGATAATTATGTCTATTATCTATTCAGTTTTTGCAATTTGGTATTTTGTTTTTCGTTTCTTTTGCATTATAGTTCTCTATGATTGTTGATTATGGCTACTGAAAGAGGTGATTCACTTCAGTCTGTGAGTGTGAGGTTGGATGGGAAGAACTATTCGTATTGGAGTTATGTAATGTGAAATTTCTTTAAGGGTAAAAAGATGTGGGAATATGGTAGTGGAGCCTATATGGTACCTAAGAATACTGAGAAAGGGGATGTTGCTTTGATAGATGCATGGGAAACAAACAATGCAAAGATTATTACTTGGATTAACAATTTTGCTGAGCATTCCATAGGTACACAGTTGGCGAAGTATGAGATAGCAAAGGAGGTTTGAGATCATTTGCAAAGGTTATTCATGCAATCAAATTTTACAAAATAGTATCAGTTAGAGAATGACATACGAGCTCTTCACCGAAGAATATGAGTATTCGGGAGTTCTATTACGCAATGACAAATCTTTGGGATCAATTGGCTCTTACGAGAATCGGCGAAATTAAAGGCATGTAGTGCCTATATTGATCGTAGGGAACAAGAATGATTGGTACAATTCTTCACAGCACTACACAGTGATTTTAAAGGACTCAAAGATTCAAATCTACATCGTTCTTTACTGCCTTATGTTGACTCTGTTGTCTATTGTATTGTCTATTGTACATTATTTTTTCATAAAATAAATAAAATAAAATAAAATAAAAAATTGAGAATTCCTGCAAGTTAGATTGAGATTACTCTTTATTACATTAAATGCACCCAGATAATTAAGTTTGATTTGGATAAAAAAAATTAACTAAATTAATTTTAAAATTTTTTAAACTAAACTAAATAAAAAAACTGATTTATTCAATCTTATTTCTGTTAAAACCAAATAAATTTAAATAGGTTAATAATAAAACAAACTTAGATTATTTTTATCAAGGGTATGATTTTCTTGAGATAAAAAATGATTTGTTTAGTTTCGTTATATATAGTTTTGGTTTTTTGGGTTTGATTTCTTGGTTCAATTTTGTTGGTTTCTAAAATGTAAAACCAAAATCAAACGGACAAATTTTTTAAAAAAATCTGGTAATTGGTTTTTTTGTTTTGATTTTTTCAATTAATTTTAAATCGATTTTTAAGAATATTCTGGATAATCTGACTCCTACGTATAGGTTACAGGTTTGGTTTCAATTTGGTTTCTATTTGAAGAATTAACTATAATTAAAATTGATTAGTGTTTTACTGTAGCGTTGGCTACTATACATTGTGAGTGCTTTCATTGTGGATTGCACCGTTCTGCACTGTAACATGGGTACTGTAGGCTATAAGTGTTTTTACTATGGACTGCACTGTTTGGTGAGGGCGTGGTGACGCTGCAGCTTGCAGGCCCAAAGCGCAAAGCTGGAAGCACGCTCATTGGGGTTGCAAACACCTGACGCTTGCCTGAAAAATGAAAAAAAAATTATAACAATTATCATTATTATTATTATTGTTAAAAATATTATTATTTGTCTAATAAATATTATTTGTTTATTATAATTAAAAATATTATTATTTGTATTATAAATATTATTTTTTTATTAGAAATAAAAATATTAATATTAAAAATAGTATTATTTGTGTTCCAAATATTATTATTTTTAGTACAATTAAAATTATTAATATTACAAATAGTATTATTTGTGTTATGAATATTATTATTTTTATTATAATTAAAAGTATTAATATAGAAAATATTATTATTTGTGTTAATTTGTGTTATAAATATTTTTATTTTTCTTATAATTCATAGTATTCATATCAAAGATATTATTATTTGTGTTAAAATATTATTATTTTTATTATAATTCAAAGTATTAATAGAAAAAATATTATTATTTGTGGTATAAATATTATTATTTTAATTATAGTTCTCTTGGGTCCTGCGTCAGGATCCATTTCGCTTGGGTCCAACATGTGATATCCCACATCAGAAGCGAGTGTCGAGAGCCAGGGCTTTATGAGTAGTGATGGTCGCTGGCCTTTTGTACATGTTTTGGGGTGTTTGGCTCAGAACAGGGCTCGCGTCACTAGGAACAAAACCGTGAGGACGGTAAGGCCCAAAGCGAACAATATACAACAACTTGGGTTAGGCTATTACATTTGGTATCAGAGTCGAGGACGGCTCGTCTTAATATGGGGGGATTGTGATATCCTGTAAACCCCAGAAAAATAAAAATAAAAATAAATAAAGGTTGCTTAAATTGAAAACTAAGCGCATGAGAAATAAAAGTAAAGAAATTCATGCGTATGGTTGAATAAAAGACAGGAATTCAGAAATTTAAAGGAAATGGGGCCTAAATGCAAATAAGGGAAAATATAGAGTATAAATACTCTCTCCTCACCAAAAATCTGCATGAACCAGAATGAGAGAAAATAGGGAGTTTTATACCGATTCTTGCAAAATCAAGAGAGAAACACTAAAATTTCAAGAACCCATCCAAGATTAAGGGTTTATAGATGCGATAAACACTTGTGAGCAAGGGATTAATAAGAAATTGAACAAGAAGAAAAGAAAGGAGGGAGTTGAAAATCTTCAACTGGTTGAAGATCAAAATCTTAATTCGTGCTTGGGTAAGGTGTTCTAAACATGATCTTAAAAATTCATTTTAAATTCGATAATGAATTGATGCCTTGATATTGAATTATAGGTTAGGGTTCCTAGACATGAATTGGGAAAAAAGTACTTATTGTTAAAATTAAGTTAATTCATGCGTGGTATGTCGTTTATGAAAGTATTGTGTGAAGGGAAGGGGGTGACGAATTTGGATAAACTTGTCTCTTAACTTTCAATGAGATTTCAGGTAGGAGGATGAGGGAATTAAGGTCGGGTTCCTTCATAGAAATTGTAGATTTGGATGTTAGCTAACCAAGGAAACTTGTCTTGCTCAATTTGGAGATGTAGAACTCCAGTTATGGGTTACCAACCGAGACTGAGTCGTGACTAATTTACGTAGGGCAGTAGGACTGATTAGTTGATGAGCCATTTTGACCATCTTGGAGGCAGAACTGGGTTCTCCTTCCTTCAAAGAACTTGTAGCCTCGTGTATTAGCTTTCCAATGAGATCAATCTCACTTAAAATAGAGTTCTAGAACTCTAGATATAGTTAACAATCTGATGAGTGTTCAAACAGCAACAGTTGGATAGTAACAGTTCAATGTCTAGACAAAGAACGGTTGGACAATAACGGTTGGACAAGTAATAGTTCAATGTCTAGACAAGTAATAGTTGGACAAGTAACAATTCAAAGTTGGACAAGAATAATGAGACTTTTATGTGAATATTATACGTAAAAATATAAAAGAATTGAGTCATACGAACACTTGCACATTGAGATACTAACTTTGAAAATATACATGATATATGTATGTTTGTTATTATGAGGAAATAAACATGCATAGAAAATAACATATGAGTAATGAATGAATATGGATTCTCTATAATATCGGCTTGAAGGAACAATAACCAAAAACTTCCTTGTGATTCAGGAGGAGCAACCAGGATTGGATCTCTGTTAGGGGAGGTCACGAGGCAAGTGGAGGCAGTGTGTGATTTTCCCTCCTTTTTGCACTTATACAATTTAAAATTCTTCTGGTGAATGCAATTACAATAAATATCGTGTTCAATGTAAATAAAGTCTAGCGTATTTACAAGATTAGCTTCGGCTAATGGCATCCGTGAAAGGATTGTCGGGAGATGAATTACAAGATTAGCTTCGACTAATGGCATTCGTGATAGGAATGCCGGGAAACGAATTACAAGATTAGCTTCGGCTAATGGCATTCGTGATCGAATTGCCGGGAAACGAATTACAAGATTAGCTTCGACTAATGGCATCCGTGATAGGATTGCCGGGAAATGAATTACAAGATTAGCTTCGGTTAATGGCATCCATGATAGGATTGCTGGGAAATGGATTATAAGATTTGCTTCGGCTAATGTCATCCATGATAGGATTGCCGGGAAATGAATCACAAGATTAGACTTTGCAAGGTCACCCGGTTCATGCAAGTAAATAAGAGTATTCAAATTAAGAATATACAAATGAGTGTTAATTGAGTTTAAAAGATTTACAAGCAAAATATAAGTTGTTTGTTATAATTCTTATGGATCCGATAGAAAATTAATACTTCTTCCATATACATTACATGAGCATATGTATATTTCTTTTATCAATATAATGGTATGTTTGTTTATGTAACAAGTCCATCAAATATCTAGGGAAATCATTAGTTTAGGACTCTATTTTGTCAAGGTTATATAAATATTTAACTTAAACAAAAGGGAATTAACGTGTTTCTGTAGTATGCTTTTGTGTAAACTTGATGTATTTATAAAAGTTCAGCTTAGCATATAGTACTTTAGTTATCTTGTAATTAACCCTTTTGAAATGTTTAAGAACACTTATTATGTTGTAATGCTTTTTTGCATGTTAGTATTCCCTTTTCTTTTAAATTTTATGATATGATATGTGGGGTATGTTCATATTCAACTTACTCGTAGGATATATATATATATTGTGTGTGGATTGTATGAGGTGTTGAATTATGATGATTGATATAAGGTCCGGAATTAAGGGACCTTGTGATGACGGGTTGATTGAGTAAATTGATAGTAGTCGATAACTTGGGATGTCCTAAATACAAATAAAACTCTGCCGAATTTTTAGTAGATTTTTTTTAAAAAAAATTACCTCAAATTAAGAGAATATGTTGGGATCTTTTAACATTAATCAAGTCATACAGCCGGGCTGTTACATATCCCACATCGGAAGCGAGCGTCCAGAGCCAGGGCTTTATGAGTAGTGCTGGTCCGACTGTTGTACGCGCGTTTGGGGCGTCAAAGCTTAGAAGTGGACTCGCGTCACCGGGGAACAAAACCGTGAGGGCGGTAAGGCCCAAAGCGGACAATATACGACAGGTTGGGTCGGGCTATTACACTGCATTATGACCCAAGTCTCTTGGGTCGTGGGTCAGGATCCAATTGGCTTGGGTCCTACGTTAAGACCCAATGCTCTTGGGTCATGGGTTGTGTTATAATATTATTATTTTTCTTATAATTCAAACTATTCATATCAAAGATATTATTATTTGTGTTATAAATATTATTATTTTATTATAATTCAAATTATTAATATAGAAAATATTATAATTTGTGCTATAAATATTCTTGGGTTTCTTAATATAATTATTTATGTTATAAATATTATTATTTTTCTTATAATTCCAAGTATTCATATCAAAGATATTATTATTTGTGTTATAATATTATTATTTTTATATTAATTCTAAGTATTAATATAAAAATATTATAATTTGTGTTATAATATTCTTGACTTTCTTAATATAATTATTTGTGTTATAAATATTATTATTTTTCTTATAATTCAATGTATTCATATCAAACATATTATTATTTGTGTTATCAATATTGTTATTTTTCTTATAATTAAAAGTATTAATATTGAAAATATTATTATTTATGTTATAAATATTCTTGGGTTTCTTAATATAGTTATTTGTGTTATAAATTTTTTTATTTTTCTTATAGTTCAAAGTATTCATATCAAAGATATTATTATTTGTGTTAAAATATTATTATTTTTATTATAATTCTAAGTATTAATATAAAACATATTATTATTTGTCCTATAAATATTCTTGGAATTCTTAATAATTATTTGTGTTATAAATATTTTTATTTTTCGTATAATTCAAAGTATTTATATCAAAGATATCTTAAAATATATTAATGTGACTTTTTTTATATTATACAAAAGTTGGGTGATGATAATTTGTTTTTTCATTTCAGGTTGTGTTGAATTTCCTTATTAAAGCATGTTTGGTTTTGTATTTCAAAAATGCTTTGAAAAAAAATTTAATTTATTTATTGTTTTCTTTGCTTCCAATTAATATTTTTAATGTTTTTGTATTTTTTTAATGTTTTTTAAATATATTAAAATTGGGTCTGGCTGAGTAACCACATCCAAGAAAATATATTAAGTTGGGTCTTGCCCACGAAGGACCCAAAATAGCTTTGGATCCAGTAGCCGCCGGACCCATCATATTGGGTCCTACCCCATCGGGACCCACCCGACCCAACTTTATTTGTCTTGCGTTAGAACCCAATCTTTTGGGCCCTACGTCAAGATCTAGTTGCCTTGGGCTATGTCAGGACCCAAAGCATTTGGGTCCGGGGGTCAGGCGTCAGGACCCAAGGCTAATGAGTCCTGCGTCGAGACCCACTTCCCTTGGACTGTGTCGGGACCCAAAGCACTTGGGTCCAGTGTCGGGACCCAAAGCACTTGGGTCCAGTGTCAGGACCCAAGGTTCTTGGGTCTTAAGTTTCTAAATATAATTATTTTTATTATAAATAAAAATATTAATATAAAAAATATTATTTTTCTTGTTATAATTAAAAGTATTAATATTAAAAATAGTATTATTTGTGTTATAAATATAATTATTTTTTTATAATTAATATTTTAATAAAATAATTAATAAATTTTAAAAATAATTATTATCAATATTGAAAAACAACCATAGATTTGATTTGAAGTGTAAAATTAATAATAATAATAATGATAATTATTATTATTATTATTAAATTTTAAGAAACTAATATTACTACCGAAAAAAACCATAATTTTTTTTAAAGATTAAAAAAATAAACAATTTAGCAGACAAGTGAAAATTATTATTAATATTATAATTATTATTGTTGGTTTGCATTGCAGCTAGATTCAATGTTTTTGGGTCCGACGTTGTAACCAGACTCAATACTTTTGCAATGCTTTTACATCTTATATATTTATGATATTTAAAAAGATGAGCCCGCAGCGTGACACGGACACCAAACTAGTATATACGAAGTCATCTTTACGCTTCTGCCCTCCACTTGTAGCATATTCTATATTTAATGCCCACTCCAGTTTCAAAAAATGCAGAATAGAAACCGCTCCTCCTTAGCCATGGTGGTGCTTCCTTATACTGTTGCTTTCCTACTCCTTTCCTTCTTACATACTGTAAAAATCACAAGTAAGTTTGCGTCTCTTTCTATTTTAATTACCTCCTTCCATTTCTAAAGAATTTACCTTAAGCGAGCTGTCTTCATTTCAGTCTATGAAAACAAAAAATATGTTGGTGTTCTGTTTTGTCGTTTAAAAATTGATGTTTGATCATCTCGCTTTAAATTTTGTTGCTTTTTGTGCGGACTCGCAATCATTCATCGGTATAAACTACGGCCAAGTTGCGGACAACCTTCCACCACCATCATCCACCGCAAAGCTTCTTCAATCCACTTCAATCCAAAAGGTCCGATTATATGGATCGGACCCCGCCATAATCAAAGCCTTAGCCAACACCGGAATTGGAATTGTTATCGGCACCGCAAATGGTGACATTCCAGGACTAGCCTCTGATCCCAATTTTGCCAAGAGCTGGATCAACACAAACGTGCTTCCCTTCTATCCAGCTAGCAATATCATCCTCATCACTGTTGGCAACGAGGTCATGACTTCCAATAACCAGAATCTCATGAACAAGCTCTTACCAGCAATGCAAAATGTACAGAATGCTCTAAATGATGCATCGCTCGGGGGTAAAATTAAGGTCTCCACAGTTCATCCGATGAGAGTGCTTAAGCAGTCTGAGCCACCTTCTTCTGGAAGCTTTGATCCAAGTTATGGGGATCTGATGAAGGGCTTGTTGGAGTTTAATAGTGCGAATGGTTCGCCTTTCGCAATCAATCCCTACCCTTACTTTGCCTACAGAAGCGATACAAGGCCTGAGACTCTCGCTTTTTGCCTTTTCCAGCCGAATGCAGGACGAATGGATGGAAACACTAAGATCAAGTACATGAACATGTTCGATGCTCAGGTGAGAGTAAATCAAATTGCAAGTGCGAAAATTTTGTATCAATAGATGATCTAATAAAAATGCTACTGACAAGTGGTTTAATCAATTGCAGGTGGATGCAGTTTATTCTGCACTGAATTCTATGGGATTTAAGAATGTTGAGATTGTGGTGGCTGAGACTGGATGGCCATTTAAAGGAGATGACAACGACGTAGGGCCAAGCATTGAGAATGCCAAGGCTTGCAATGGCAATTTGATTGCACACCTTCGATCGATGGTGGGCACTCCACTCATGCCAGGAAAATCAGTGGATACATACCTCTTTGCTCTTTATGACGAAGACTTGAAACCTGGACCTGGTTCTGAGCGATCATTTGGACTTTTCAAGACTGATCTCACCGTGGTTTATGATGTTGGACTCTCTACAAGTAGCCAGGTAGGAGCAGAATTTATGTGCATTTCATTGGTATTTATGTGTTCTATTCCTGAGCGATCCTTTGATTTGGTAAGAACTTAACTTCTGAACAAAAAAAAACCTGATTGTCTATCCTAAACATTATGATTTTGGGAATAGGCTTGTTCTGTTAGGAAATTAACAAAAAAAAGAAAAACCCAGGCCCTTAACATCTTTTTCATGTCTCTATTAATAATGAAAAAAAAAGATAGAAAGAAATATTCAATTTTTTAATCTAACATCTTTATCAACAATATTTGAAATACATGGAATCATTATTTTTAGACAAATAAATCCAAAATATTCACCTGCAAAAACTCATTTAATTTATTAAAACAGACTCAGTCACTAGCAGCAACACCACAACCACTACTAGAAGCAGCCATCAACACCAGCACCAGCACCGGCACAACTAACAATAACAGCACCACGAGCACGAGCACGAGCACGGGCACGGGCACGAGCACGAGCACGAGCTCGAGCACGAACACCATCAGCATCAGCAGCTGCAGCAACAAAGTATATTTAATTAGGATTTTCAATTTAGGTTTGTTGTATGGGTTTATGGGACTTTCTTTGATTTACCTTTTCTTTTATGACTTGCAAACTTAGAATAAGAAGTTGTAAAGAGACGATCAAGATGAGTTAAGGTTTTTCTTTCTATTTTATAAGTTTCTCTGTATTGTTTAGGAGTAAATTGAAAAAGTAATTGGAAAATCAGTTCAGGGGATATTTGCTGGTTGAGTATTATTATTAATTATTTTTTTAAAAAAATAATGTAGCAAAAGAGAAAAGAAAGGAAAAGTTAAGTTAAGTTTATGAGCAAGTTCCCAATCCAATGAGACGAGGAAAGGCGTTGCGTATTCGACATCGTGATTTCTTTATATATTTGGTAGAAATTTGATTATCAGAAATCCCAATTTTAGTAGATTTCGTTGGTGAATTGTGAATATTTTTACATGATGCTTCTTCCTATCCATGCAAACAGCAATAAAATAAACACTCGTGTCTTCATTAACAAAAGGAAGTCCTTCACCAAACCCAAAGCTTTTACTGCTTAGTCCACCATCTATTCGCTAAATTTAAACACCAAGAAACAGAAATATTTATGAAAAAAACATTACAAATCACAGGAAGCTCAAACACCAGTAGATCCAAACCCTCCAACACCTCTCACAGTTGCATCCAAATCCTCGACTTCCATGACATCAGGAGTTACATTTTTCTCAAGAATCAATTGCACAATTCTATCGCCAACCTTTACCTTGAAATCAACATTAAAGTGGTTAAACAAGATAACCCCAACAGGGCCTCTGTAATCAGCATCTATGACACCAGCACCCACATCAATCGAGTGCTTCCATGCCAATCCCGATAAGGGTGCTAGAACAACAAAACTCAGTTTTAGAAACAAAACCAAACCATCTGTGAACATAAATTAAAAGGTACGAAGTGAGATTTACCAATACGAGCATAAGTTCCTTAGGTATAGCAATGCTCAAATCTGTAGGGATAAGGGCTTTTCCTCTAGCTGGAACCTGTCTCTGAGGCACTGCGCAACACTAGAAACAAAAACCCATGAATTTGCTAATAATCCAGCATCCTTCGAAAAACAAAAACACTAGAAGAGGGTTTTGCTTAATACCTGGAGAGATCATAGCCAGCGGCAAGCAGAGAGCATCTCGAGGGCAAAGCAGCGCTTTCAGAGAGCTTTTTCACTTTCAGGAGAGATGATGGGATTGGAGCGGCTTCGTGGACGCCATTTTGTTGGAGCTTGGGGATTTTATGAGAAGGCTCTTTGATTTCAGGGCTGTTGTTTCGTAATTCTGCTCGGGGCATTTTGAGGACTTGAGGGTTCGGATGATAACAAAATGGGAGTTGAGAAGATGAGAAATGGGAGAGATTTTGGGGATTAAGTAGAGAGAGACTCGCCCATGGCAGGGATTTCCAATTGATGGCGCCAGATGTTCCCGCCATGTTTTCGTGGTGTATAAGGTACTCTCGAAGCTGCAGACTGCAGAGGGATTACGTGCTCCACTGGGATTTTGACTACGGATCCATATCATTACTAAAGATATATAGAGTTTGGGTTTTTTTTTTTTGTCAAAATATAAGTATATATTAGAATCAAAATTAACCATGCTGCTATACCAGCAAGTTCCGAAACATGTACAAATTATAACGAAACAAAAAAAGAACAGGCTCCCAAAAACAAAACCCAGAAGTAATAAAAGCAACTAACCGGGAAACATAGTAATAGGTCTGCGCCTTGAAAACTTCTTGTATTGTAAATGGGCCTACAGATCCATCTCTGTAACAACTCGGCTTTTTCAAGGCTAAAATCGATGGAATTTTTTTTTTATCATTCGGTTTCGGGATGTTTTTTACCATATCATTCTTTAAATTTATCATTGCATTTTGTTCATTAACAAGACACAAACTACGTAGGATAACGTAAGTCAACGTTCCCATAAAATGAATTCTCAATACTTGTGCCTATAATATTATATTTCTATACTCATAAGTTTACATTACATTGTATTGACATACTTATAAATTCACATTCTTCTTCTAGTCTCATTAACATCACGAGATCATATAAGAATGTCGAACAACAAGTTACACAACTAGTACTTTCATTATCCTGACCTCATGTAATTTCAAAACATGACATCCTCATTAGATGAATACCTCATATGTATATTCATACACATCATATCAACTTGTTCGCACATTTACATCCATGTTCCATTTCAATTTTTCATTACCAGACTTTACAAAAGGGGTCAGACGACTAATTTAGTGATTAACATGTCTGTTCATATATAACTCATATCACTTATAACATGTGAATATATAGTTCTTTTCAAAATATGTGATCTGCGAAACGGATTTCCCTACGCACCATGTTGGTATGATGTCCCTGTTACAGCACAAGATAATTCCAAGCATTATAGGATTTAAAGAAATATAATAAAACAATATTAGTGTTACATTTCATTTATGGACCAAAAGAGCGTAGTTCTATCATTTCTTCTTACTTATATAAATACCACTGTTAATAATTCATCAATTACCGAGGCTAATTACAATACTCAAACCTAATCATTCGTCTCGAATACAGTTAGTCGAACTAATGTTATTCTCTATTTAAAGCATAACAATTGTAGTTCTTTCATATACTTAGTATATACCATTAGCAATCCAAACCCGGATAGCTAATCAATGTCGTCTGAAATGTCGGTACCAATGAAACCTCATTGATACCATTAGCTATCCAAACCCGGATAGCTAATCAATGTCACCTGAAATGCCGATACTAATGAAACGTCATTGATACCATTAGCTATCCAAACCCGGATAGCTAATCAATGTCATCTAAATTTTCCATTTGAACGGATCCCTTTTCTTCTCTCTCTTTTTTTTTTTATTAATATCATATACATTGTAACCACAATTGCTAAGTATCATTCACACACAAACTTAGTTATCGACACTACAACCATTTAACATCATTCACATAACCTTGGTCACCATCATCGCAGTGCCAGTACCATTGTAATATATCCTTAGACACCAACACTATAGTGATCAATTATCTATCATTTCTCTCCCAATCTCTAAGTCATTGTGTATACCCAAGCCATACTAAGGTATGTAAGATAATTACATCTATTCCAAAGTTATCATGGCTAATTTGATGCCTATCAATGTAAGGTAATTATATTCATCCTAATAATAACATAATTAATTTGACAAATAACAATGCACGCAAGGTACTCATATTCGTTCAAACATCATCCTAACTAATGGAGGTATATCGTTGCATGCATAGTACTCTTATTCATTCCAACAATATCATCACAAGTTTGATACATATCAATGCATATAAGATACTCATATCCATTATATCATAACTAGTCGATACACATCAAAGCACGCAGGTTACATATATTCATTCCAATATTATTGAAGCAATAAAACAATAAATTGTAAAATTTATCAATAAGTTTACACAAATTAAAAAGACAAGGTGCGATGCACCTACCTAGAGTATGTGCATGTGTTGCCACTCCATGCAATTGTCCAGTCCCCACAGCTTCCTCTATACCACCAGGGATTCAGTTTTTATCAACAATACAACATAGTTATTAAACCCGACACGGGGGTTGACCAGGCCAAAGGGCCGAGTTCCGGGTTTCATGGGTCAACCCTGGTCAACTCGGGTCAACCCGGATCAGCCTGGAAAAATTAAAAAAAATTAAAGTTTTAATATTTTATATGAAAAAATTAAGAAAAAATCCATGTAAATATAGGCTATACATATTGTAAATAATGAAGTTTAAAAGAATATTTTAAAAAGTTTTTTATCCCACATTAAAAAAGATATTATGTTAACCTTTTAAGTTAAAGTATTTAAACCAAAAACGTTTCTTACCCCACATTGAAAAAAGATAGTTTTTTTCTTGGGAACATAGAGTATATATACTAATGGGTTTCAAATCTCACATTAAAAAGATACTATGTTATCCTTTTAAGTTGAAGTATTTAAACCAAAAGGTTTTTTTATCCCACATTGAAAAAACGTAACTTTTTTCTTGGAAACATAAAGTATATATACTAATGGGTTTCAAATCCCATATTTGAAAGAAAAAAAAACACCAGGTCTTGCCCGGGTCACGGGTTGACCCGCCGGGTCGACAGGGTTTGGTTGAGTCATTGCGTCGGCCAATCGTTTGACAAACCCGAACCGGTCCAGCCCCCGGGTTGACCCGACGGGCCGATCCGAATTTAATAACTATGCAATACAACCAACATCACAACTTTATTTAATTTTCACTCAACTAGTATTCTCAAACCAATCACAAGGAATTTCCTTAAGATCTCATATTCTTACCCATTTTCATGTTTATATTCATTCTTATAATTTTGTTATCAAAACCATCACTTAACAACAATTCCAAGCAAAGATTAAAAATTGTCTAATTCCGATCAATTTAGCTTAACCAACCCAGAACACTATCTAGTGTCTTAATCTTAACTAAAGCTGTAAAACTTAGTTTTGGGCGTGCTTTATCTCTATGAAAGGCTAAAACATAGAAATACAATTTTTTATGAAGAAACCAACTCCAAATTATTTTGTTTTAAGGCTCAAAACCAACAATCGCAATAGCCCCTCCTTTATAGCTAAAATTTTGGACAACGAGGATTTTCATTCCTTGGAAATCCTTTTCAACTTCCAACTTATTTTCATGCGAAAACAACATCATCCAAGGTCATTTGACATCATTAAATCACAAATTCAAACAAATTCTAAAGCAAAACACTCAAACAATTTCCCTACCTCTACAATATAGCAAGATTAGACCAAAATAAGGAAACTCATTCCTTTTGGGATTTCTCCAATTATTATTATTAATACAACAAAATGATGAACTATTCATTTTCTTTCGCTTTCTCCTCGTGTGATTAAACATATGCAGCAAACCTTAACAATTAATATTCTTAGATTATTATCACAACAACAATTTCACCCTACTAGTTGGAATCCATGACAATCTTCATTAACTAATCAATTTGCCAAAAATACTTATGGCTAGCTTTAAATATGTTTTATTTTCCAAATTTCTTTCATTTTAATTTCTTCATGGTTCCACCCCATTTATATCCACACAACCAAGAAGTTAGCTTTCTATTCAATCAACATGTTCATATATCGTCAAGAAAACTCAAAAGAAACCAACCACACAAGAGATCGAAAACAATACAAATTGTACAAAAATCCTACGCTAGAAAACTAAAACTGCCTAAAAACCCTAGAAAACAACAGAATTTGGCCTCGATAGGGTACGGCTAGTGGTCACCACTAGTCTTGTTTAGAACGTCATTTTCCTTCAAGAAACAAAAGGCCGATACCTAATTCCACCAAAAAATCTGTTTTGAACAAGGCCGGCTACAGTAAATGAACAAGATCTGCATGACAAGCAAAAATTTTGTTTCTCTTTTTTTTTCAAAAAAATAAATAACAATCACAGCAAATAAAAATAAGAGCACAAGACTAAACTAAAATTACTTCCCTGGCAACGGCACCAAAATTTATTGCGATGTCGTGATCGCACAAATTAATTACCCTAGCTTCAAATACAACACACAAGATAGTATAGAGCAAGCAAGGGGTCAATCCCACGAGGAAGGTTCAAGTCAGATTTTTATGCTAGATGATATGCAATTTAGGGGGGGGTTTGGACGTTATCTAAGCTGAAGCAAAAGAAAACAGAAAACTATCAAACAAAATTTAATAAAATCAGAAAATTATCAAGAGAACAAACCTTGGTCGCAAGCACACATCCACCTACAGAAATCAGAACTGATCATGGAAACGAAACATCAATTTATATTCTGAATATTTATCTCTTCTTAACATTGGTTAGTTAACAGATCCGCCGTATAACTAACCCTAACCATCAAACAACCACAGTGTTCGCACTAGTAATTTAATTCAATGGCAGCCTTAAGAACTAGATAAGTTCATTAATCAAGAAAACATAACTGTCCATGAGTCTATGCTTGATTTGATTGAATGTTCTCCCTAAGATTAATAACGTAGATCCGCCACAATTATTAAACTCAGTTGCTTCACAAGTTGATATAATTCAACTCCGGTTTTGATATCAAACTTAGCAATAAATTGTCTACAATAATAACTTAGAGTCCGCTTTGGCAATTAAAATGAACAATCATAGGAAAAATAAGCATAGAAGAACAAACATATTCATCATATAAACTAAAAAGAAAAGGTAAAATAAATCTCACAGTTCTTGAAATCCGAAGGTTTCCGTGTCCTTGCAACCAAGAAAACGAGTTTAGCCTTGCATGTTTGTAGAACAACTAATAAAAATTTGGACTCATTTCTTCACGAAACCTGTTTTGTTTGGCAGAATTCTGTTGTCATCTTTGAAAAATCATATCTCCCTCATATGAAATAGTTTTTGGCTGGAGATTTGATAGGCCTTTGAGTCAGGAATCCAAAAAAATTTAGTTTACATCAATTGGACTTCTCTAGCTCCGGATATTCACGTCGGAATGGTCGAAGGTCAACATTGGCAGATTGTGATATTTGACTTTGAAGACTGCGATTTTCATGATCTTCCTTATTTTATTTTCTTGCCTTAGATGTTCAGAAAGGTATGGATGTTAGCTTTTTAATGCCACTAGAATCACTTCATTTCGACCTCTAGAGCTCACGCTCTGCATAAAACATCGACTGAAGGTCAAATCTGCCAATTACCTCCAATTTACTCATTTTTGCATCTTTCATCCAAAAGTGCCTTCAAAACATAAAACAAAGAATATCAAGGCATTTTATAAATAAAACATAGGTAAATCACTAGTTAAATGTGGGTGAAACTATCGAATAATATCGTTGCATCACTACTACTATTATTTTTTTTATTTTCTTCAGTCAATTTTTCTTATGTTTTTGTATTATGAATTTTCTTGAAAAAGAGTAACTTCAACATTGACCTAAAAAACATGCGTTGACAACTGAATGCATGGAAAAAAACATTGTTAGTGATGCAAAGATGTCAAAAGCATATTTTTGGGTTTTTTTTATTGTTTTTTTACTATTTTTGGATTTTTTTTCAAAAATTTATCAAAAGATAGGGTCAAAAATTAAGTAGCAACATATCAGAATGAATCAAGTCAAATGGAAAAGAAGAAACATAAATACTTTGATTAAAAGGTAAAGTGAAAAATTTTGCCAGTTTACATCCATTACAATCAGAAATATCACAAGGTTGCAAATTTCCTAAAGCTCACGTGGATGCTAAAAATCTCAAACGAGAAGATGAAACATGACCTAGAAGATAATGCCATAAATAAAAACTAGAAGAGGAATGACTCAAACGAAAAGAAGACAAATAAGCAGTAGTAGTAGCAGCAACAACAACTAACACTTTTAACTCATCCAAAATATATAGTCCATTCTCCCTACAGCCTGTCTCAATCAACTTCTAAGACTGCAGATCTTCTACACACCAAAAGGAAGAGGAAAAAAAGACTAAATAATCACCAGAATCACATAATTGTCCAACAAAAACAAGATTCAATTTGAGTTTCAGAATAAGATAAACATTAGGGAAAAACAAGTGAGGTGTGACAATAAAACCAACACCTCCTAAGGGCAATGGAAGATAAACATTAGGGAAAAACAAGTGAGGTGTGACAATAAAACCAACACCTGCTAAGGGCAATGGAGTGCCATCAGCAGTCATAACAAGAATGGGGGGCGAAGGGGACACAAAGGTAAAAGATGAAGAATCTGGAGACATATGATGTGAAGTAGCAGAATCCAAGACCCATTCAAAATGTGACATACTTGAGGAATTATGAGGCAACTGACTTACGGAAGAAGAACCAGACATTGCTTGTAACTGTAAAGAGAAAAACTTTTGAAATTGCTTTGCCAAAGTACTAGGATCGGTGATAAGGTCTCGATGAAACTACTGCGGTATTATGTTGTGGTGGTCTATAAATCTAAGGTGGTCTATGAGCATTAGATAATGACTAGGTCGTCGAGACTTCCAAGCTTGATTCCGATGTCTCAACTTGGGACACTAAGCCTTCCAATGACCTTTTTGCTTACGTAAAGCGCAAGACAACCCTTGTGTAAAACTTATTCGATAATTTGAGAATGACTTGGAGGGTACTACTAGTACAGATGAATTTGAAGCAGAAAGAATTCCCTTTTCAAAATAAGAATGGAGACGTATTTCTTCAGCCAATAACTCACTCACAACAGAGTCAACAGAAGGCAGTGGAGAACGATGTAGAATTGAACCTCTGAATCCTTCAAAATCACTGCGAACCATGTTAAAACTTGAATCAATCATTGTTATTCTCTATGATCAATATAGGCACTACATGCCTTTAATTTTGTCGATTCTGTAAGAGCCAATTGATCCCAAAGATCTGTCATTGTAGAATAGAACTCCTGAATACTACATTCTTCTAGCGAGAGCTCGTATGTCATTCTCTAATTGATAAACTTGGACTTAGATTTCCAATATTCCATACATATATTTATACTAGTCTAGGATAATTCAAAAGGTTTAAAAAATAAACACATATTTAATAGTTATATGCATATACCTAAGAGACACCTAGGAGAACTAAAAGACACTTTGAATGTAGACTTCAAAATTAATTCCAACAGTTAATGCCATTGGTTTTGAAAGGGAGAGCTCATGTCGATGTGGGCTACCTTGTGCCGTGCTCTACCAAGGTACCTCTGGTAAGAATTATGGTAATGAGAACAGTAATTAGCAAAGCTAGCATTGACGTTTGAAATAAATCGGAGCAAAAAATATTGCTGTTTCTTTTTTTGCAAAAGTTATTATCCAAATAAGGTTCTTGGTTAGCTAGCTAGCTCGATATCTTATGTCTTGCCCCCTCCCTCAGAACATGTAAAAGTTGAGTTCAAGCCTCGAAAAGCTTGACTGGGGAAGGCATGGAAGATACTCTGTACTTTGGTTCGAGACAACATCTGGGAATCTAACACTTTTTCTTGAATCTTGCTACATAGCGCGAAGCTCTTGAACGGAATTTACCACACGATGATCGACATCAAATCAGAACTTTGTTTATATTTCCCACCACACAACATCTGGGAACTTTGTTTATTAGTTGGTTAAGTCAATTTATGACTCATTGGGTCAATTTAAATTTATTATTTTTATCTAGAATAATGTGTTTTTTTTTAATTCTCGGCTTTTATAGTTTCAACTAAGGTTGCATAGTAACATACCAAGTTAGATTGAATTTAATAATTATGATAGTTAAACGTCAATTTTATTATTATTAATTTTTATAATGTCTTGTCTTTTCAGTCAACTCAATGTAATTAAGGTTCAGGCATTGGCATCAATAAAAGACAAGGAAAGTTCTCTCCCACCCGTTTTCTAGTATGTGGTTGTGCCAATTTATTAGCATGTCCCATGCTGAGTTGGTGGTTGTTATGGATGGATGAAAATGACCTCCAATTTGGATTTTTTTTGGTACTTCATTGTTCAATATATTTATTTGATTCATATGATAATAATTGTGTTGTAGCACACGTTTCTAAACCTAGAGGTCGCGGCTTATTTCGACGTTGTGCCCACGTATTAGTAGGTTCGGATAAAGGAAAATTGTGCATGTTTATTTCTACAGAGAAGCTTTGAAACACTACAACATTTAACAGTTTTATCGACAAAATTTTTCCATCGGTGTAGACATATATTCCTTTGATAATTAATTTACCAATGAAATCACCAACGAAAATGCTCCGTCAGTGAATCTTTCATCGGTAATTTTTTGTCATTCGGTAAATCCATTAGTAATAAAAAAATATTATTACCGATGAATTTACTGACGGAACATACGCGTCGGTATAATATTTTTTTATTACCAACGGATTTACCGAGGGATATACCGACGGAAATTCCATCGGTAAATATTTAAAAACATTTTAAAAAAATTCATTTTATAAAATTATAAAATAATTAAATTAACATAAATCAACACTCTATAATATATACTCAAAATGCTTGGAAAAAAGAATAAGAAAATCAACTCAAACAAATTTGCAACAAATAAGTAAAACAAAAAAATAAATTCAACTCAAAAAATTCATATGAAAAAAATGAAATTGCAATTGCTAAAAATTTAAAAATCCTATAAATAAATCAACTAAAAATTGATCTCTTATGAAAAAAAAAAAACTCACAACAACATTTATACAATTATTAAGAACAAAAACAATTAAAAATAAAATAAAAAACAAATATAGTGAAAAACATCATGAAAAAAGAAGAAAAAAGAAAAATCTTACCTTAATGTAGTTGCAAGTGAAGCTAAGGAGAGAAATTTTTTTTCGTAAAGCATATTAATTAAAAAAAAAACTAAGAGAATAAAAAAAGAAAGAAGAAGAAGACATACCCGAGCATGTAGGAAAAGAGAAGGAGATGAGGAGAGAAAAAGAAAAGAAAGAAATAGATATTGATGTTTTTTACATATAATGAAGAAGAAGAAGAAGAAGTAGAAGAAAAATAATAAGAAAAGAGTCTGTCTCTTGTGAAATAAGGGGATTCAAACTTTTTATTGGGGCACGTTAGCGACAGATTTACCTACGGATAATTGAATATTAATATTTTTTAATTATTCCATCGGTAATATTTAATTTAAATTTTTAATTTTGTAAAAAGTTTTCAGAAACCGCCAACAATTACCGACAATTTTTCAATCCGTTGGTGATTCCGTCTGTAATATTTAAATGAAAATTTTAAATTAATTGAATTTTTTCGGAAAACCAGCCAAATAACACCGACGACTTTTCAATCCGTCGGTGATTTTGTCCGTAAAGAACAACAATTAACAGTGCAATTGGAAAGTGAACAATTCTGGAGCTCTCTGGAAAATACCTATGGAAAATTCCGTCGGTGATTCTCTTTGTAATTGACATGATGAACAGTGTTCATAGTTTACCAACAAATTTACTGACGGATTTTCCTGCATATGTGATAGAATTTACCGGTAATTCCGTTAGTAAAAATGCCACGTCATCATTTTTAAATTTTTATTTTATTTTTTTTCCTACGGTAAATCCCTCGGTATATATCGAGGGAATATTTCCGTCGGTCCATCAAACTAATATATTCTAATTGGTTTCTAGAGTTTCACCACCCATATTCTATAATAAGAATATATCCGAAGTCATCTTTACGCTTCTGCCCTCGACTTGTAGCATATTCTATATTTAATGCCACTCCAGTTTCAAAAAATGCAGAATAGAAACCGCTCCTCCTTAGCCATGGTGGTGCTTCCTTATACTTGTTGCATTCCTACTCCTTTCCTTCTTACATTTGTAAAAATCTCAAGTAAGCTTGCGTCTCTTTCTATTTTAATTACCTCCTTCCATTTCCAAAGAATTTACCTTAAGCGAGCTGTCTTCATTTCAGTCTATGAAAACAAAAAATGTTGGTGTTCTGTTTTGTCGTTTAAAAATTGATGTTTGATCATCTGCTTTAAATTTTGCTGCTTTCGTGCGAGACTCGCAATCATTCATCGGTATAAACTATGGCCAAGTTGCGGACAACCTTCCACCACCATCATCCACCGCAAAGCTTCTTCAATCCACTTCAATCAAAAAGGTCCGATTATATGGATCGGACCCCGCCATAATCAAAGCCTTAGCCAACACCGGAATTGGAATTGTTATCAGCACTGCAAATGGTGACATTCCAGGACTAGCCTCTGATCCCAATTTTGCCAAGAGCTGGATCAACACAAACGTGCTTCCCTTCTATCCAGCTAGCAATATCATCCTCATCACTGTCGGCAACGGGGTCATGACTTCCAATGATCAGAATCTCATGAACAAGCTCTTACCAGCAATGCAAAATGTACAGAATGCTCTAAATGATGCATCGCTCGGGGGTAAAATTAAGGTGTCCACAGTTCATTCGATGGGAGTGCTTAAGCAGTCTGAGCCACCTTCTTCTGGAAGCTTTGATCCAAGTTATGGGGATCGATGAAGGACTTGTTGGAGTTTAATAGTGCGAATGGTTCGCCTTTCGCAATCAATCCCTACCCTTACTTTGCCTACGAAGCGATACAAGGCCCGAGACTCTCGCTTTTGCCTTTTCCAGCCGAATGCGGGACGAATGGATAGAAACACTAAGATCAAGTACATGAACATGTTCGATGCTCAGGTGAGAGTAAATCAAATTGCAAGTGCGAAAATTCTGTATCAATAGATGATCTAATAAAAATGCTACTGACAAGTGGTTTAATCAATTGCGGGTGGATGCGGTTTATTCGCACCGAACTCTATGGGATTTAAGAATGTTGAGATTGTGGTGGTCGAGACTGGATGGCCATTTAAAGGAGATGACAACGACGTAGGGCCAAGCATTGAGAATGCCAAGGCTTACAATGGCAATTTGATTGCACACCTTCGATCGATGGTGGGCACTCCACTCATGCCGGGAAAATCGGTGGATACATACCTCTTTGCTCTTTATGACGAAGACTTGAAACCTGGACACTGGTTCCGAGCGATCATTTGGACTTTTCAAGACTGATCTCACCATGGTTTATGATTTTGGACTCTCTACAAGTAGCCAGGTAAGAACAAAATCGATGTCTCTATTATCTTTATTAGTAATGATGAAAAAAAATGTAGAAAGAAATATTCAATTTTTTAATATACATCATTATCAATAATATTTGAAATATATAGAATCATCATTTTTAGACAAATAAATTCAAAATATTCTTGCAAATTACACCTGCAAAAACCCATTTAATTTATTGTAACAAATCCAGCCACCAGCAGCAGCACCACAAGTAGCCACCACAAGTAATAGCTCGTGCTCGTGCTTGTGCAATTGCACAAACAACATCAGCATCAACAGCAGCAACAACAAAATATATTTAGTTAGGATTTTCAATTTAGATTTGTTGTATGGGTTTATGGGACTTTTTTTTATTTGCCTTTTCTTTTATGACTTGCAAACTTAGAGTCAAAAGTTGTAAAGAGACGATGAAGATGGGTTAGGGTTTTTCTCTCTTTGTTTTATATGTTTCTTTATTGATTTTATTGTTCACGAGTAAATTGAAAAAATAATTAGGAAATTAGTTCAGGGGGATATTTGCTGGTTGAGTATTATTATTAATATTTTTTTAAAAAAACAATTTAGCCAAAGAAAAAAGAAAGGAAAAAAACAAGCTCCATTTACACTTTTACATGGTGCGCTCAGTTCCCAATCCAATAGAATGATGAAAGGTGTTGTTGTAATAGAATGATGAAAGGTGTTGTTGTATTCGGCATTGTGACTTCTTTATATATATATATATATATATATATATATATATATATATATATATATATATATATATTATTAACGTGGGTGTGCGAGTTAGTTTGTGCGCACCTCGACTAATCCCACGGGCCATGAAGTTAACGACTATGTAAGCCTCCAGTGGCCATCATATTAGCAATCACAGGGCTTGAACCTGAAACAACAGGGGGAGCAAACCCCTGAGTCCCAAACTTTTACCACTGGACCATCTATTAGATGGTTACTTCTTTATATATTTTATATATGGACGAACCGACTCATTTGGTAGAAATTTGATCCTTTGGAGTATCAGAAATCCCAATTTTGGTAGTTTCGTTGGTTGACTTGTGAATATTTTTGCATGATGATATAAAATATATACAGCCTTGTTGCAGATAAAAAGATAAAAAAAGGAAATGAAACCATAACCAAGAAACAGAAACATTTATGAAAAAACATTACAAATCACATAAAGCTCAAACACCATTATATCCAAACCCTTCAGCACCTCTCTGTTATGAGCACCCACGTGGACAAGTTTTTTAAAAGCAAGTGTATCAGAGACGTGGCTGGAAAGTAGGAGCTTGAAGACGGAACTTGGCCAGTAATGCATTATGTTCTAGCTTGCAGAGTTTATACAGAGACGTGGCTGGAAAGTAGGAGCTTGAAAAGGGAAGTTGGCCAGTAATGCACTACTGTATACTTGTAGACTTTATGTAGACTTCATTTCAATTTCAATTTATATTTCCTATTTTTATGATTGTTAGTTTATATAGAGCCGTAGCGGCACCTACTTTGTAGGAGTTGGTTATTGAACAATCTCTTAATATCGTAAGTTGGTTATGGTGAGTGAAAAATTTCAAACTTTTACTTGCATTGAGATCGTTGGGTTCTCTCTTAAACTAGCTCTTCCCATATTTTCAAAATAGGTCGTAAGGTAAGAAAGTCTGGCAAACTTCATTCTTTACAAGTGAATTTTACAGTCAATCGCTTATAACTCGATCATAGTTTCAGGACCTTAACAAATTGGTTCAGAGTAGGAAGTTATGGGCGATTCCTATAACAACTTACAGACACAATTTGAGATCTTCATGAAGATGTATCAGGAGAACCGACAACAAGATAGAACCAAGAGGGAGCATCTTTCTGCTCGAATTGAAGAACTTTCTTGTGACTTGGCTGCATTAGAGGTTCAACAAGGAGTTGATGGAAGTGTGAACAGGGACTAAGAGGAAATCCTCAAATGATAAACCGTTTGGAAGGACGTATTCAAAAACCTAGATACAGCCGGCTATAATTTCCTTTTTATGACGAAAAAATTACCCGTTTGCCTGGCTTAGCTGTTGTGATCATTACTTCCACCATCAACACATTCCAGAGGAAGAAAAGGTAGAAATTGCCTCTTACCACTTAGATGAGGATGCACAAGTATGGTTCCTCAAACTGGATAGGGTTCGACCTGGAATTTCTTGGGAAGACTTTAAAAGACGGTGTCACCTTCGTTTTAAAAGCAATCACTCTTGGGTAGGTCATCTAGCACATTTACGGTTTGTATTTGATCTCCTTACTGCTCATCAATTATTTCTTAAGAAATCTAAGTGCTTCATTGCTCAACATCAAGTCTCCTACCTCGGCCATATCATATCAGGAGAAGGGGTTGCAGTAGACAACAACAAAATGGCAGACATTATTGATTAGCCAAAACCAAGCACTGTGAAAGGCTTATGCGGTTTCTTAGGACTTACTAGCTATTACCGGAAGTTTGTCCAGAATTATGGTACAATTGCATCTCCTCTTACAGCTATGTTACGCAAGGATTCTTTCAAATGGACAGATGAGGCAGCTTAAGCTTTTGAGCACTTAAAAACTACTATGACCAGCACCCCTGTTTTGGCACTACTCGACTTCACCAAACTGTTTATTTTGGAATACGATGCTTCGAGTACGGGAATGGGAGCAGTGTTACATTCCGTTACAAGAGTCTTGCAGCTTATGAAAAGGAGCTCATTGGCTTAGCCAAAGTAGTCAGACATTGGCGAGCATATTTATGGGGACGCCTCTTCCTCATCCGGACAGATCATTACAGCCTCAAGTTTTTGTTAGAAAAACGTATCATCACTTCGCCTCAACAACATTGGCTAAGTAAACTCATGGGTTTTGATTTTGCAGTTGCATATCGCCCTGGCAAAAAAAATAAAGTGGCAGATGCTTTATCCCACCGCTTGGAGGATCAAACCAGCCTCGCGTCCCTCTTCATACCCCACTTGCCTCTTTTTGATTCCATTCACACTGATATTCAAAATTCAGACCAATTGCAATTGTTGAAGGAAAATATACAGCACAGTGAAGCTATTGGACCCTGGAAGTATAAAGATGGCTTGCTTTTCTTTAAACAACAAGTTTATTTGCTACACAATTCCCCTCTTGTTCCATCCATAATCTCGACTGTCCATAATAGTAACCATGAGGGTTATCATAAAACACTTCATCGCATAGCTCAAGACTTCTCACTACAAGATTTAATAGTTTTACCAACGGAATTTTTCCATCGGTGTAAGACACATATTCCGTCGGTAATTAATTTACCAACGAAATCACCGACAGAAATGCTCCGTTGGTGAATCTTTCATCGGTAATTTTTTGTCCGTCGGTAAATCCGTTGGTAATAAAAAAATATTATTACTGATGGATTTACTGACGGAACAAATGCGTTGGTAATAATATTTTTTTATTACCAACGGATTTACCGATGGACATACCGAAGGAATTTCCATCGGGAATTATTTAAAAACATTTTAAAAAAAATTCATTTTATAAAATTATAAAATAATTAAATTAACATAAATCAACACTTTATAATATATACTCAAAATGCTTGGAAAAAAAAGAATAAGAAAATCAACTCAAACAAATTTGCAACAAATAAATAAAACGAAAAAATAAATTCAACTAAAAAAATTCATATGAAAAAAATGAAGTTGCAATTGCTAAAAATTTAAAAATCCTATAAATAAATCAACTAAAAATTGATCTCATATGAAAAAAAAAAATCTCACAACAACATTTATACAATTGTTAAGAACAAAAACAATTAAAAATAAAATAAAATCATGAAAAAAGAAGAAAAAAGAAAAATGTTACCTTAATGTAGTTGCAAGTGAAGCTAAGGAGAGAAAAAAAAATTTAAGTAAAGCATATTAATTAAAAAAAAAACTAAGAGGATAAAAGAAGAAAGAAGAAGAAGACATGCCCGAGCATGGAGGAAAAGAGAAGGAGATGAGGAGAGAAAAAAAGAGAAAGAAATAGATATTGATGTTTTTTACATATAGTGAAGAAGAAGAAGAAGAAGAATAAGAAATGAGTCTGTCTCTTGTGAAATAAGGGGATTCAGGCTTTTTATTGGAGCGTGTTAGCGACGGATTTGCCGATGGATAATTGGATATTAATATTTTTTAATTATTCTGTCGGTAATTCCATCGATAATATTTAATTTAAATTTTCAATTTCGTAAAAAGTTTTCAGAAACCGCCAACAATTACCGATGATTTTTCAATCCGTCGGTGATTCCGTCTGTAATATTTAAATGAAAATTTTAAAGAAATTGAATTTTTTCATAAAACCGCCTAATAACACTAACGACTTTTTAATCCGTCAGTGATTTTGTCCATAAAGAATAACAATTAATAGTGCAATTGGAAAGTGAACAGTTCTGGAGCTCTCTGGAAAATACCGACGAAAAATTCCGTCGGTGATTCCCTTTGTAATTGACATGATGAACAGTGTTCCACAGTTTACCAACGAATTTACCGACGAATAAATTCCATCGGTAATTCCGTTGGTAAAAATGACACGTCATCATTTTTTTTTCCCACGGTAATTCCCTTGGTATATACCGAGGGAATATTTCCGTCGGTAAAAGCCCTTGGAAATTTACCGACGGAAATATTCCCTCGGTATTTCTGTTTGTATTTATCGATTTTCTGGTAGTGTCTATTGGCAAGGAATGAAAACTTTTATCCAAGCTTTTATGTGACAATTTCTTATCTGCCAATAACACAAGGTTGAAAACTTACATCCAACAGGTCTTCTTCAACCTTTGCCAATTCCACTTCAGATCTGGTCGAATATCTCTATGGATTTCATTGAATGACTGCCTACCTCCCAAGGAAAGTTTGTTTTGCTAGTTATGGTAGACTATTTTTCGATGCATGCACATCTCCTTCCTATTGCTCATCCATATCTCGTTGTGAGTGTAGCACAGTTATTCTTTGATAATATTTTCAAACTTCATGGCTTGCCTGAAACCATTATGAGTGATCCTGATGTAACGTTCACTAGTTTTTTTTGGACTAAATTGTTTTGGTTGAGTGGCACTAAATTGGCTTTTAGCTCTGCTTATCATCTACAAAGTGATATACAAACAGAGGTTGTCAATCGCACTATCGAGATGTATTTGCGTTGCTTTACAAGTGACAGTCCTCACCGTTGGTTTCAATGGTTACCTTGAGTGGAGTATTATTACAACACAAGCTACCACTCCTCTCTTAAAGCTACTCCTCCTCTCTTAAAGCTAGTCCATTCAAAGTGGTGCATGGCCGGTCTCCTCCCACTACGTTGTCTTATTGTCTTGGATTAGCTAAACTTGAAGGCACAGATCAGGAATTAAAATCCAGGGAATTTGTGATGTTTTGAAATAAATGAGTAGGAAAAGCAATAAAGCCCTTGAAGGCCTAAAAGTGAGTATAAATGAATAAGGGGTATTGTGGTAATTTAACAAACTTGACAAATATAAATAGAAAAAAAAGAAAGAGGGATCTAAAAATTGAAGGAGAGAACCGACATGAGAGAAGGGAGAAACACTACACCATTAAACAATTTTGATTCATTCCGTCGGTGTAAGGCACGCAATTCGTCGGTAAAATATTTACCGATGGCCTCACCGACGGAATCCATCCATCGAAATATTGATCGTTGGTAATTTCCCTTTCCGTCGCTAATTCTATCGGAAATAAAAAAACCAAACACCGACAGTCTTACAGACGGCGAAGCGCGCCAAAAAAAATATTTTCCGCGAGAACTTTACTGACGAAATAATTCCGTCTGTATTTTCAACGGTAATCACTGACAAAATGGCCGTCAGTGATTGTGGCATGGGCGGTAAATATTTCAGAACTCTCTGTCAAATACCGACGGATATAGTCCGTCGGTAATAGCGATGATAACGACTGACAGAATATATCCAATGGTGACTGTGGCATGGGTGATAATTTTTTTGCAACTCTCGGTAAAATACCGATGGAATGGTTCCATCGTAAGGCCATTGGTATTTATTTAAAATATTTTAAAAAAAAAATTATTTATTAATAGTAAAAAAACTAATTAACCAGATAAATAACCAAATAAAATTGTATTAAACATTAAAAATATAAAAAATAATGTTAAATAATATTCATCCAAATATTCATTACAAATTTAATGTGTTTCAAAAACAAAATTAAACTAGAATAACGGCGTAGTCGGTGGCGGAGGAGGAGGAGGTCGGTTGTTCCCGGGATGCGTACGACTAAAAAGGAGCTGCACATGTATCATCACCCATCTTTGATTGAATGTCCATTACCATTTGACGGAGCTAATCATAATCCGTCGAGAGTCGTTCATATTGTTGTTTCAAGGCCATGAACTCCTCAGACTGGGTGCTCGATACTGATGGAGAGCTCCCAACGATTGAGACACTACGGGCCGTCCGCAAATTTTCGGTTGTAGTGTTGGAGAGCCCGTAGACCCGATTTTTATCGGGTCCACTGGATGATCCTACCTCCATCCATAAATCCGGATCGAAATCTAGATGGGTTGAAGGATCGTCCCCATATCTCTCCCTCAACCGACTATTATAGGTCTCCTGAAATGTTTTTAAAAAGTCATCATATTCAATTCAAGAAAATAATAACTTACGAAATAAAATGATTGAACGAACATACCACGAAGTGTTGAGCACGGTTGTCCACAAACTGTTGCACCCCTTTTTGGCGGTCTTGACTCCGCACGTGCATCTCTACAAACAGCTCCATTGGACTCGGCTCACGTCCAAGAGACGTAGCCTGTAAGGGGAAAAAAAAGGTTGCAAGTTAAATATATTTATAAGCAACAACAAATTAATTAACGATATATTTCATTTAAATTAATCTTACCATCCGCTTCGCATGTGCACTGAATGGGATGAAGCTGCCGATGTGCGTGGTCACCGAACCATGAAAATCTTTACAATAACCACAAACCAATTGACTCCATTGGAAAATCTTCTATACAACCTAACATCTATAGAAATTCAACATCTATATATTTTCAACTAACATCTATAGAAATGAATAAATGACAATTAAAAATAATAGAAATAATAATAAACATAACAATCAATAATAGAATAAAATTGAGATAAAACAATGAAATTTAATTCTTCATTTCCAATTACCATTTCCATGGAAAATTCAACAATAACAATTAAAAGAGACTAAATTATCAAATAATTATTACAATACAAACAATAAAATAATTAAATTTTCATTCAACACATCTACACAAATTTATACGAATAATTAAATAATTAAATTCAATTATTTAAAATAAATTCATCATGACCTCCCCTATTTTAGAGACTACCCACAATTTTCATACCTACAAATATTGATAATTACACAAATATTGCAAAATCAACTCTATACAACCTAACATCTATAGAAATTCAACATCTATATATTAACCGAAATAATAAAAAACATAACAAACAATAATATAATAAAATTAAGATAAATTAATTAAATTTAATTCTATATTTCAATTAACATTTTAAAGGTAAATTCAACAATAACAATTCAAATTTAACAAAATTTTCAATTATTATGGCAATACAAACAATAAAATAAATTTAACAAATAAAAAGAAAAAACTAAAGACTTTAGGAATGAAAAATGTTTACCTTAATAGTGTGTTGATTTCAAGATTTTATCTACAAACAATATACAAAACAAAGAACATCACAAAAATAATCATAATTAAAATAAAAAAAGTAAAAAAATACAAAGATGAAGAAAGGAGAATACATACCTTTTAATATGTTGAAAACTATAAGCGGAACAATAAAAATTCACACCAATTCTTGCAAAAACAAAACACAAACGGAGAGGAGAAGAGTAGATGAAATGAGGGACAGGAAAAAAATGAACCACGGAGGGGGGGGGATGAGTTTTATACTACAATTTTTCCGACGGAAATACCGACGGAAAATAGAATAATATTTTTTTGGGCGGTGGCATTAAATTCCGTCGGTATTTAATTGATTTTCGCACCAAAATTTTGAAAATCCCTCTAGATTTTTTGAACTTCGTCGGCAAATTCATCTATAACTGTGTTTCAGATCACGCGCGCATTGGATTTGCCGCGTCCGTTGTTTTCCGTTGGAACGCGTGTTGACCAACCATGCAGTCTGAAAGTCGCACGCGTTGGAATGTGCACCGTCCATCGGTGATGTCGTCGGGAAATCCGTCGGTGATTGTGGCAGGGGATGTAATTTTTTTTCAACTCTTGGTAAAATACCGACGGGACATATTCCGTTGGTATAGCTGTTGGGGATTGTGGCAAAAAGCTGTAATTGTTTTGCAACTCTCGGTAAAATACCGATGGGACACAATCCAGTGTTGTTGTCAAGCTTTTGCATGTTTTGTTTGTATTGCCTGTCTATCCTCTTGCACAAACGCTTAAATTGCAATCTTACAGCACGCACAACACAATAACAAGAGCAAACAATTATAAAATAAATATTTCATGTTCCAAAATATCATCCATAATATTACATTATAAAAAAAAGGCTTTACAACATATTTAGTCAGAATTTTCGTCTTCGTCCTCAATTGAATTGTTATCAGTCCACTAGAGCTCAAAACATCATTCAACTCCTCTGCGTCAACATCAACAAGACTATCATCGAAAACATGAAAATTCAAATTTTCTTCTAAGTTAATTGAAGGAGCAACTCGGTATGGTTCAACCAACTTACTAGCTTGAAAGACTTCATCTATCACACTTGTGTCTTCGTTCTCATCCTGAACAACCTCAACACGACCCCTGGGTTTGGTTTTTAAAACGGATAACCAATCAACTCTTGATCGGTCCTTTCTAAAGGAAGGGGTGTATGTGTAATAAACTTGTTGGCATTGCTTTGTGGAAACAAAGACATCATTTACGTTGCGGAGTCTAGCTTTTGAGTTGATTTCAACAAGACCAAAGTGAGGATCTACTCTGATTCTTCTGTCAATTGTGTCATACCAATAGCATTTGAATAAAAACACTCTATTCTGCTCGCTATGATATTGCAGTTCGATGACCTCTTCTAATCTACCATAGTAGTCAACTTCAAACTCACTAGAAGTTGATCCCGTAATACAAACACCGTTGTTGTATGTCTTTCTTTTATGTCTGTATTCTTTAGTATGAAAGACATATCCATTGACAAAATACCCGTTGTAGCACTTGACTTTTCTTTCAGGGCTAAGGCTTAGTAAAGACAGTGAAATAACAACACGTTCTTTTCAATGTGCATGACGTCAAGGTTATGGCGGAGAAGATTAGTCTTCCAATAAGGAAGCTCCCAAAAGATACTTCGCTTCACCCAGTTATGAGTCAAACCATAACCAAGAAACTTATGCTTACCTGATTGGAGACCAAACACAATGTCACCGTACTCTGATACAACATCATGCAATTCTTGACTAGAAAGACGCGGGGGTGCAACATCCTTTTCAACTCTACCAACAAAGAAATCCTTTCTGTACATGTGATTCGGTGGCAAGAAACGACGGTGATAGTAAAAAAAATAAGCTTTACCCTCGTTTGTTAGTGTGAATGCCTTGTTGTTTTCCATACAGTATGGACATGCTAGTTTTCCATGTGTGCTCCAACAAGAAACCATTCCATAAGCTAGGAAATCATTGATAGTCCATGTCGCACATGTGCGGTGTCACGGGGATCATCCACTCTCTCAAATTTATGTAATTCTCTGGCAAATATAGGGAGATAAGGAATTCTTGTCTTTTATCAGTGGAAAAAATGGATTGGGAGTCACCAACTGGCCTCAGAGATTGGTTGCGTAAAGGGAAAGTATTAGCACCCCAAATACGCCTTACCTAAGGTAAGCTGCATTGTTTTATTGTCTAACAAAAACTAAGGTCTTGTCGTGTTTTCTAATTTTTGGTCTGTCTATGGTTTAAGAAAAGTCCTCCTCGATAAGAAGGTCCTTATCTTATCAGGTAAAAACCTAACCATTCTAACATCAATAAAAAAACTACCTTTTTAATATCGAGAATACATTTTACATATAAATTCATAATCCAAATACCAAAACAAAACAAAATAATTTTTTGGATTTTTTTGAAATATTGGCCAAGTTCTCGTGACTTTAATAAACTGGTTATTAAAGCCAAAATGCATGCTAAAACATTTTTTTTGGAAGTTTTCTTCGTTGTATGAAAATATGATGTGATTTTTTCTTTGAGAGACTTGGTCGTATGCATGAAAACAAAAACATTTTTTTTTCAAGGTTTTGAAGAAAACTGGGTATTTTAATACCGGATTTGTATCTTTACGGTATAAAAATACAAACCAATACTAAGCAAAATTCCGTAACAAAATACACGGGGAAATCACAAATTTTTCTGAAAATATTTTTTTAAAAATTTTTTTGGAACTGGCCCAGACCCGGCTGAAAAAAAATCTGGATCGAATCCCACTGCTGCATGAACAGTTGGCGTGAATTAATTCACGCCAACTGTTCATGCAGTGAACAACGGGGAAGAAGAAGAAGAAGAAGAAGGGGGGAGGAAGGGAAAGCAGACCTGGCAGCGGCTCACGGTGCTGGTGCTGGTGGTGGTGGCGGCGGTGTGGTGGTGGTGGTGTTGCTGTAGTGGCAGACAGTGGTTGCGTGGCTGCTTCTTCTTCTTCCTTCTGGAGGTGGCGGTGTGTTGTCGGTGGTGACTAGGAGGAACGGTGGAGGTGATGGTGACGTAGCAACGGTGGCTCTTCTTCTTTCTTTGTTGCTGCATGGTTTCCACTGTCTATCTCTGTTTTTCCTCTGTCCTACGGTGCAGGTGTCGTTATGGACGACGATGAGGACGGTGGCAGCTGGCGGTGATGATGATGGCGGTGGTGGTGCTGCTGCTACTTCAAATGGAGGAGAGAGAAAGATACACAGGTTGCTGCAATGTCTCCTTTCTATGCATATGCACAGGTTTCTCCTTTTTTCTTCACGAGTGTTGCAACGAAACTAGCAGGGGAAGAAGATGGCAAGAGGCTGAGGAAGAATGACTGTGGTGTTGGTAGTGCTGGGGGCGGTTATCGTGGCGGCAATGAGGAAGGCAGGTGGTGTTTACTGCAATCTTTTTTTTTTTTTCTCTGCTTCTCCCTGTCTCTTCCCTCTGTTATGTTTCCTTGTTCTCTCGTTTCCTTCCCTTTCCTCCCCTGTTTCTAGAGCTTGCTTCCCTTTTTTCTCTCAAAAAATTCTCCCCCCTTCTCTATTTTCTATCCTCCCTCACTTCGATTTCTCTCTTCTCTATTTATAAGCAGAGGAGATGGAGCCCACCCTGCCCTATCTCGTCAAGGTGCAGGGCAGGGTGGCGTGGGGTGGCTTCTGCATGCCCACCCTAACCACCGTAGGGTATGGCCTTCTTTCTCTCTTTTTACATGATGGCAGGTGAGGGTGTACATGGTTGCATTTAATGGTGGCAGAGTATGGGTTGTCGCTTGTGTCATGGTTTAGCCAAGTTGGGGGAGAGAGAAGGAGAGAGTGAGCGGGAAAAATCAAAATCTTCTTCTTCCCTGCCTCTGCATGCGTAGGGAAGAAGAACATGCACAGTGCCGTTTAAAACGAAACCGTGTCCTGCTTCTTCTTTTTTAAAAAAATGGAATGTAATTAGGAAGAACCCAAAAATAGGTTATGACAGTTGCCCCCCTCTTTACAATGCTTACAAAGCAAAACTCAATGTTTTGCATTGTAAGCTTTGTAAATAAAACACAAAGGAAATGGTCTCATTGTAATGAGTGACCTGTCCAGATAAAAAAAATATGGAGAATGGTCTCATTGTAAGGGGTGACCTACCCAGAAAAAGATGTTCTCATTGTAATGGGTGACCTACCCATGTGGAAAAAGAAAAGAGTAGTCTCATTGTAATGGGTGACCTACCCAGGTAAAAAAACATGGAGAATTGGTCGCATTGTAATGGGTGACCTACCCAAAAAAAAAAGATGGTCTCATTGTAATGGGTGACCTACCCAAGTGGAAGAATGGTCTCATTGTAATGGGTGACCTACCTAGGAAAAAAAAACATGGAGAATTGGTCGCATTGTAATGGGTGACCTACCTAGGAAAAAAAATGGTCTCATTGTTATGGGTGACCTACCCAGGTGGAAAAAGGGAAGAGTAGTCTCATTGTAATGGGTGACCTACCCAGGTGAAAGAATGGTCTCATTGTAATGGGTCACCTACCCAGGTAAAAAAACATGGAGAATTGGTCGCATTGTAATGGGTAACCTACCCAGAAAAAAGATAGCGAGGGCTCAAAGGCGCGCTCAAAAGGAGATAGGGTTAGAAAACATACTACCCAAGAGATTGTGGCTCAAAGGCACACTTGAAAGGAGATGAGGGCTCGAAAGCGCACTCAAAAGGAGGTAGGGTTAGAAAACGCACTACCTAAGGGATGGTGGCTCAAAGGCGCACTCGGAAGAAGGTAGGGTTAGAAAATGCACTACCTGAGATGGTGGGTCAAATGCGCACACAAAAGGAGGTGAGGGCTCAAAGGCGCACTCAAAATGAGGTAGGGTTAGAAAACACGCTACCCAAAAGTTGATGGTGTAACACCGATCTGACAATGTTGAAAGCAATGCATTATGATCAATATGCATGTATACTTACCTGAGAAATATAGGTCCTCATTTCTTCATGATGTCTTTCTTTTCTTAAAATTTGGAGTGTTGGTAGTAAACTTTGATGGCTTTTTTTGCTCTTGCTTACTCGAGTCACATCTTATGATCTTGATTTTCTAGGAAGGGCTCCATATCATCATACTTCTTTTTCTTCCACCCTTTATCTCAAGGGTTGCCAATTTTGCCCGACATTTTTCTTAGGAAGGGAATCATGGAGCCAGCTCTACCATGTGTTTTTTACTGCCCCCTAGCTTGATCATGCCCCCAAGTATTCAAATCGGATTTTCTTTGGGGATGAGGCTATATGAAGGAAGATTTGGTTTTTTGACAAGGAATTGTTTTTATGCAGAATTTTTAGAATTTCAAATCTATTCCAAACACATAAATCATTTTGACATCGATTCAAAGCAAACTCGTTCTAAAGAAATTCAAGTGATTCCTATGGAGAGGTTTTTAAAAGTGATGAAAACTTTTTGTTTTGCTTTTGGTGAAAAATATGAAGTGACATTTGTTTGGTCAAAAAAAGGTACAAAATTCAATTTGAGGGTTATAGAGAACCGATTTTCAAAGCATTTATTTTATTTGCATGAATAATGATTTGGTTCGCGTGAGAAAGCACTGCCTACCGATCCAGATTGCTTGCCTTTGATCAGAAAGGGCTTGATTAGGCACGTAATGTAGGCTTAGGCTATTGGTTATGAAGAAAAAGGATATTTACAAGCTCAAAAGGTGTTTATAAGATTTCAAGACTAAGGATCACTTGTGCTTGTTTCTTGACCTTTTGTCATTTGAATTTATTTCCAAAATGGTCTATCGTGCCCCCTAGTGTTAGGTTTGGGCTTTTTCTCTTTGTTTTTTTCATTCTTCATTTGGTTGAGCATAATTAAACCAGTTATTTTTTTGATAAGCTCAAATCTTTTAGATCCTTTGGATTTTTTTCTTCATGCCCGCTAGCTTTGTTTGGGCGTCTTTGATCATTTCATGCCCCCCAGTGTTATTTGAGGCACTTTTTAGTATTGAGGATTTTGGTATATCTTTCGCACTTGCCCCCCAGTGTAGGGTGAGATCCTAGCCAATGTCATTTCAAAAAATGTTACCAGGCTCAAAAAGGAACTACAAAGGATATATTTTAGCTTCGTGAAAAGAGTATCAAAGATGGCCTTTCTTCATCTCAAACACATGCACTTAGGATCGGTAAGCCTTGCTTTCATGCGAGTATGCAAAATAATTTCTCATTATTCATTCAAATAAAACTCAGCTTTAGAGTCACTTCATTGTGTTTTTGTTTTTTTTTTCTTCTTTTTTTTCAGGTTTTCTAGGAGTATGGTTACCTTTCTAAAGAATCACTTGAATTTTCAAAACTTGTTTGTTTGAATAGACACCAATATGATTTCTATTTTGTACTAAACTTTGAATTCCCAAAAATCCTTGTGAACATGTGAGATTATGCGTTGTTTTGGGAAGAAAAGGGAAAACACCAGTGGTTTCGTGAGTAAAAATTATACTCAGTGTGTTATTTGCATGAAACAACAAGAAAAATGAAGGCATGTCCTGAACACAGGAAAACACATGATCTTATTAACAAGAAAGGCTCATTTGACAAAGAAAGTCTTGTGGTATTATGAGCCAAATTACCAACAAGACTGAAACAGGTTGAAACAAAAATGATCAAACAAAAGGCAATAATAGGCAGGCTTCATCCTTCCATTTTCATAAATCTCCTCTTAGGCTAGCCTTCCCACAACAGCTCTTGTAGAGGTTTCATTGACGGTGGGGACAAAAACTGTGCTTAAAATTTGAGTGCTTCAAAATTTAGGCTGCCTTTTTCCGCACCCTGCCTTGACCATCGGTGCTTTCTGATCATTTTGCTTCTAGTGCCTTTACTGATCCATCACTTCAAGCGTGGTTAGGTAGAGGGTTCGTGTTCACCTTAGGAGTGTCTTCAAATGCTATCCACCCTGCCTTGATTAATTGCAGAAGCTTTCTCTTAAAGGCATTGCAAGTATGAATGTTATGTCCGGGAACACCAACATGGTATTCAAAAGTGAGCTCTGGCTTGTACCAGCTGCGGTAAGGTGGCTGCAAAGGCGCTAGAGGTTCGGGAGCTACATGCCCGATGCTTAATAGCTTCTAGTACATTTCATTCAGGGGCAGCGGTAATGGAGGTAGTTGTTCTTGGACCCTTTGGTAATTTCCAATTTGGCTTTTGGCTTGAAAGTTTTGGGGCTCAGGTTCTTTGGTGGGAGGTGAAGAATTGATGTTGGTAATTTGGGATGGAGTGTGATAGTTTTGGAATGTGTTTTTCCTACCCCTATAGTCATCTTCAACATGGTCGACCACCTTCCTTTCGAAGCCTCTTTTCTTGAGGCTACCAAAATTCTACCACTCTTAACGCCGTGCTCTATACGCTCACACACTACCACAACATCAGTGAATTGCTGGGCTGAACTACCCATCACATGCTCGTGATATGGTGCTTTGAGTGTATCAACAAATAAAGTGACCATCTCTTTGTCCAGAAGTGGGGGATTGACTTGAGCAGCTGATTCTCGTCATCTTTGAGCATATTCCCTGATGCTTTTTTTATCCCTTTTCTCCAGATTTGACAAACTGGTTCTGTCGGGAGCAATATCCATGTTATACTTGTATTGCTTGACAAAAGCATCCATTAGATCTTTCCATCTCCGGATCTGTGTTGTCTAATCTCATGTACCAGCTCAATGTTGCCCCACTTAAGCTATCCAGAAAAAAATGCATCAGCAGTTTTTCATCATGCACTACTTCTGCCATTTTATTATAGTAGGACTTGAGGTGGGTCATGGGGCATTGTGTTCTACTAAATTTGATGAATTCGAGAACACGAAACTTCTTCGGGACAACCACATTTGGGACTAGACACATCTCTGCTACCCGTACAGGGTCATATAAGTCTACCCCTTCAATGACTCTGATTCTAGCTTCTAGTGCCTCCATCTTATCTTGATCAATGATATCAGATGACTTGGCTTTGTGAGACTCATTGGCAAATGCATCCATGATTGCCAGGGCTGGTGCAGGTGTCGCCGATCGCACAAATGCCGGATTATGTTGAGGCTCTTGACCATGTTCACTCATTCTTTCTTCAGCCGAAGTTGTTGTCGGAGTCGATTAAAGGTGACCCGTCGGTTAGAAGGACCTTCACTAGATGTATTTCTCAATGTTTTCTCGAGTAAGCTAGTTAGAATCAGCAAATCATCTTGGTCGGGTACTAGCTGAGAAAAAGATTCATTTAGTGTATAGAGGAGGCAACCTTGGGTTAATGGGGAGTGTGTCAACAGTTGTATTTTTAGGTAGTATTCAAGTTTTGGGTGTCATTTCAACAGCTTTGGCCAAATGGACATTATTGGAAAAACAGTTGGAGAGGAACTATAGGTCTCCACAATGTCCGAACGACCGTCTGTAATGTTTGACCATGCTGATGCCTTCATTGCCTTACCAGGTGGTCTGGGCACATTAGAAGAGATATTTCATATTTCCTCTTGGGCTTAGCTGAACATTTACCATAAACCTATAGGTTTGCTAAATGTTAATGGTTTTTATAATAATTTACTCGTCTTTTCTTGATCATGTTATGGAACAACAATTTCTAACATTTTCAGCACCACAAATCCTCATCTCTCGTCTGCTCGCGAGCAATTGATTGATGAACTACAATCTTTCATCCCTGTAGTTGATTCCTCTATGAGTCGAATCAATTGGTCAATCACGGAACGCCGTAAAAACCTTAGATTGGATTTGAGCCTTAGTTTGTAAAAACTTATGTCTTTTGGTTTTATTAATAGCATATTATTTGTGTTTTGTTCTTTCTTATATTTGTTTTAGTGTGTTTCAGGTTTGTCAGTGTTCGTTGTTTCAGGTGATGTCTTCTATATTCTATCTTTCTACCTTAGAACATTGAGGACAATATCTCGTTTTGGTTGGGGGGAAAGGGTAGTTCATAAAACAAAAAAAAAACTAACTGTGTTTTCTATTATTAAAACCATTTGCAAAACTATTGTTACTAGGATGGCAGACTAAAGGAGGAATTTTAGCGACTCTTAAGACGCATCTTAGTAAACATTCTTAACAAGGTCTATCAGAATACTTCTTGAAATATTCAGGTTCACAAACTCTCGCATTATTATCAATTGATTCTACTCATATACCTAGCTAACAAGTATTCATAAACCTTCATTTTCATACACATACTTTAACATATGATTGTGGGTTGCACATTGGATTATTACATTATTTATGTTCTTTTGTTAAAGGTAACAACTAAGAGAAAATGATAGTATATAATTTGCAAAAAAAAAAAAACAAAATAATAATAATAAAAAAAAATTGAATAAATAAAAAAATAGATAAGTTTGGTTTCGTAGCCTCCTTGACTTAAGCAATTAAGCCCGAAGGGGTGTTTTAACACCTAGTACCCTAAAGTCAACTAACTTGGGAGCTATTGGCTCAGTGCTTGTTACATGGGTTGAGGAGAAAGCTTAAGGAAATCAAACATTGCACTATCTACATATTAGAAGTGGTGTCTCAATGATTAGTACTTAAAAGTGTATTTTTATCAAGGTTTTATATCATCATTTTGCACTTGAAGTATCAATAACTCCTTAACTAAAGCATGTTTTATAATAACATATCTAATAATATAAGATACCTTTAATTTATGGTAAATGTTCATCTTAAATGCAGGCCTATCACATAAATGAAAGAATTGATTGATGAGTTGAAGTAGCGAAATTGAAAGGACAAAGAGATGGCCAAACTTAGAAAAGAGATGCTGGTGCAGTTCAAACTAGAACACTGTTTGGTAATCGGGTCATATCTGGAGCTGTAGATCTCGGATTTAGGTCTACCTTATATGGATGGAAAGCTAAGACGTAAGCCTACAACTTTCATGAGGAGTCCAAGATTTAAGAAGGCCGTTTTCAAGTCCAAATGGTAGCAACAACGAAGAAGTCCGAATCTGTCCTGCAGCCCAGGACACTGTTCAGTGTTCAGCCCATATCTCGAGTTCTAGAAGTCCAAATGATCTCAAATGTTTACCCTGGAAAGATGAGACAATTGCCTAGAACTTTCATGATTGAAGTTTGTTCAAATTATGACGTCATCAATGACGTTTTTAGCAGACAAGAAGATAAGAATTGTCATCAAGTCAAGATGTGGCCACCCATTCATCAATTAGTCAACAAATCAATAGTTCCGAATTTTGGCCTATAAAAGGAGGCATTTGCCATGTATTTAGGTATCTTGGTGTTCAGATCAAGATCATGCTCTTGCTTTCTCTCTTTGTATTGCTTATGCTTTGCTTTTATTAATATCAAGTTTATGCCTTTCACTTCCTTTCCTTTACTTAGTTAACTTTTATCTTACTTATGTTCTTATCTTGTTTATTTATGTTTCTTTCTTTCATTATGTCTAGCTAAGTTAATTATGTCAAGGTGAAAAGGGTACACTAATGGTGTAAGAATAAGTATAATATAAACTTAACATGGACCTTAATGTTGGACACTAACATGCTTTATATTTGTTATCTTGTTCACTTTTAATACTTTGCTTGTTAAATGGTTAATCTAGATTTATGTTGTATAACACTTGGTACAACAAATACTTGGCACTTTCATAGCCCATACTTGTATGGTATAACCGACACCCGAGCTATGAAAGGAACTTGATTTGTTGTTAACATAAGTTATAATCATGAATGCACGACAACATTTACAAGTATTAGCATTATTCGAATAAGATAACTAATGTAATCATGTTAACAATTTATAATCTGATTGGAACCTCCTTTGTGTGTGGTTTCCAATTGAATAAAAAGAGTTTATACTATACTTGTTTGAAATACCATTAGTGGATCCTCTAACCTTGACATTTGTTGTTATCATTGTTTAATCCTTACGTTAATCTTCCATCTCAAAATTCTCATCAACTTCTTCCTCTTCTTCTTCATTATTATTATTATTGTTGTTATTGTTATTGTTGTTGTTGTATTATTGTTATCTATAATTTATACAATTAACCTCCCTGTGGTTCGACCCCGGTCTTACCGGGTTATTTATTACTTCGACACTCCCGCACTTGGGAGAAGACATCAATCTTTTGGTCGTGTCACTCAACACCCAATGCCCTAAGACCAACTAGTCTAGAGTCATTAGCCTAAAGCTCACTATATGGGTTAAGGATGCATTGTGTTTAATTTTTTTTAAAAAAAGAAAACTAATAATAATAAAAAAAAGATAATAATAATCCCAACCCAAAGGAGTTAACCTTAGAAAAACATTAGAACAAAATATTGTTTTCTTCCAATAAAAGCCCCATCATCTATGTTTTCATACATTGAGCACATAAAAAGAAGGTTTATTAATATCTTGTTTCAACAGTATGAAGCAGATATATAAATTTAATTAGAGTTTGTTTATTTGGATAGATTTGTTATAACCCATTTTTGGGTTATTCCCCAATTCACATTTTTTTCTCTCTTCAAAAAAATAAAATACAAAAAAATAAAAAAATATAACAGTGAAAAGAGGATGCCAAAACGCTCAAAAAAACAGTTAGAAATTGTTCAGGAGGTTCAAAAATACAAAGATTAAAATTTGGCAGTATTTTGTTGATTGATAAGAGCCCTGTTGACAAAGAAAATTCAATTTGAGGAAGAAAAGTCCAAAATCAGATGTTTATGGACTAAATTAAATTTTATTGAAGGTTTAATTGAATTTATGTAGGGTTTGATTACAAGAAAAATTGATTTTGAAGTCAATTTGGGCTTTAATTGGAAGAAATTCAAGTTTTGTGGTCAAATTGATTTTTAGAGTTAATTTGGTCAAATCAGGGGCTTAATTGCATAAATATTGAAGTTTGATGGCCAATTAGGGACTTAATTGAAGAAATCTGAAACCAAGGACCAAAATGAAAAACACGAGTAAATAGAGGGTCTATAATTAAACCGAATCAGGGGCCAAATTGAAGAAATTAGAAGTTTATTGATCAATTGAGGGTCAAATTGCATAAATTTAAGACCAAGGACCAAAGTGAAAAAGGCAGCCAACTTCAGGGTCGCTGTTTGATTTTTGGCTGGGATGCAATTGCATTCATTTTTAAATCAAAATTGCAATTTAGGACTCGATTGAACAAACCACAAATTAAGGACCAATGTGAACTATGACACGTTTTTCTTTGTCTTTTCCTTTTAAATGAAACAGCGTGTTTTGTCCAAAACGGTCTTTGTTTCATATACTGTTCATTAAAAAAAAGAAAAGAGAAGAAGCAAAAACGGTCTTTGTTTTGAACAACACCATATGTCTTCTTCTTCCCCTGGACACACAGAGAACAGGGGAAGAAGAAGACTTTTCTCCGCTGTTTCTCACCGCCTTCTCTTCCCCTGAGGGCTCAAAAAGACGCCGACACAACCCACATGCTTGCCACGTGTTGGAAGAATGGAGGGGACGTACCCTTTGGATAGTTCGGGGCGGTAGCACAGTGGCCGCCTCGACCTCTCTCTCTCCCCTGTTTTTCACCTATAAATACGGGGGAGACGAGGGGAAAAAAACGAAGAGAAGACAACGAGAGAGAGGGAGGAACGAAGAGAAGAGAAGAGAAGAGAGAGGACCAGAGCAGAAAAGAGAAGGAGAAAAGGAAATAAAAAGAAAGAAAAAACAGAAGAAAAAAAAACAGAGGAAGAAAAAGCACCGCTGGCCACCGCAGTCCCTTCACCGCAACACCAGCATCGCTGCCGCCAACAACACCGCCTCAACGCCACCCCATTTATTTCCCTCTTGTTGTCCCTGCCTGCATTTGCATGCAGAACGTGAATAATTCACATTCTCATAGTTGATGAGGGTGCTGGTTACTATGCTTATACACAGTAACCAGCCCATTTGGTTTTGGGCCAAGTCAGGCCCAGCCCACTGATCTGGGCCGGGTCCGACCCATTTCAAATAAAAATTAAAAGAAAAAATATTTTTTAATATTTGTGATTTCCCCGCGTGTATTGTTTTACGCTGTTTTGTTTAATCTCGATCTGTTTTTTACGAATCCGGTATTAAAATACCTGGTTTTTGTCAAAACTTCCAAAAATACAAAAATATTTGAAAAAAAAAAGAAAAAATGTTTTTGTGCATACAACCAAGTGTCTCAAAGCAAAAAAATCATATTGTGTTTGTCATACACCAGCAAAAAATGTTTTAGCATGCATTTTGACTTTAATTACCAGTTTATTAAAAAGTCAAGAGAACATTGGCCAAAATTTCAAAAACAACAAAAATTTTATTTTGTTTGTCTTTTAGTATCCGGGGTATGACATTACACGTAATACATCTTCTGGATATTAAATTCCTTTTTTCGGACGTTAGAACAACTAGGTTTTACTGCATTAAGATAAGAACCTCTTTATTGAGGAGGGCTTTTCTTGAAATTTAGACAGACAGGACCAACGACTAGAAAATGCAACAAAACCTTAGATTTTGATTAGACAAATAAAACAATGCAGCTTACCTTAGGTAGGGCATAGTTGGGGTGCTAATACCTTCCCTTTATGCAACCAGTTTCCATACCCGATCTCTGAGACCAGTTAAGGTTCCTAGTGACCAGAATACTAGGTGGCGACTCCTAGTCCATATTTTACTGATAAGAGACCAGAATTCCTTGTCTCTTCATATTTGCCAGATAGGTAGACCAATACATTTTTTCCTTGAGGGTGGACGATCGCCACGACGCCGGACGCGACAAGATTAATGGAAGTTGAATGATGAATGCCTTGCTTTGTGGAACTTGCAAATTGTTTTTCTATTTTAACACTTTGATTACTAGAGACTAGTAATAAGCTGGTTAGGGGGTGTGATTAATACATAAAAGTGCATTTTTATTAAGGTTTTATATCATCATTTTGCACTTGAAGTATCAATAACTCCTTAACTAAAGTCATGTTTTATAATATGACCCATTGATATCATTAACTATTCTCGATCCAGAATAGTTAATCAACTTATCTTTTTCACTGAACCAGGAGTAACCATGATGATGTTAGTAATCCTTACTAACATCATTAGTCACCTAATTGCTCAGGATCGACTAATCAATTTAAGAAATGTCGGCACCATTGAAACCTCATCGATACCATTAGCAATCCAAACCCGGATAGCTAATCAATATCGTCTGAAATGCCGATACCAATGAAACCTGAAATGCTGGTACCAATCAAACCTCATTGATACCATTAGCTATCCGAACCTGGATAGCTAATTAATGTCACCTGAATTTTTGATTCGTACCGATCCCCTTTCTTTCTTTTTTTATTAATATCATATGTATTGTAACCATGATTGTTAAGTATCATTCACACACAAACTTAGTTATTGACACTACTACCACTAAATATCATTCACATAACCTTGGTCACCCTCATCGCAGTGTCAAGTATCATTGTAATATATCCTTAGCCACCGACACTATGGTGACCAATTTATCTATCATTTCTCCCTTAATCTCTAAGTCATTGTGTATACTCAATCCATACTGAGGTATGTAAGATAATTACATCTATTCCAAGGTTATCATGACAAATTCGATGTCTATCAATGTAAGGTAATTGTATTTATCCTAATAATAACAAAATTAATTTGCTACATAACAATGCACACAAGATACTCATATTCGTTCAAACACCATGCTTGTCGCTCGTCCTCGCGTGGCGTCAATGGAGTTTGGGAATGAATATGGTCCTGAGCATAATCTGGAATGAATTATGCAATTGATTGTACTAAAAATGGATGTGATTGTGGATGAGATGTGATTCTAAATGTGTGCAGGGTACATTGTCGATAACTTGGGATCTCCCGGTATAGAGGAGACTCTGCCGAAATTTCGTTAGAAATTTCGGCGAGTTAAAAAAAAAATTGCTCCATCTACCCTTTATAGGGGGGAAGATTAACGGATAAACTAATAGAAAAATTGGGGTTGTTACAGTTGGTATCAGAGCATTTGGTTGCAGTTTCAGGGATTGAAATACTAATGTGATTTTGGAAAAAAAAAAATGTTGCAGGATGGCTCGTACACGGCAAGCCGCAAGGGCTGTTCCGTCTCCTGTGCAAGGAAGAGAGTATGACTCACTTTCTGGGGATGAAACCAAAAGGGACCCATTAATGGGCACTGCCTCCCATCAATCTGTGGTGTCGACCCATTTAGAGAGTGGAGATTTAGGGGGACATCAGGATGACCCTGTCACTTCTCGGATAGAAGTGTCGCCGGCTGAAACACTGGGGGGCCTAGGATCAGAAGACAGGCCACCGCCAGTGACATCAACGGTCACCCCGAATCCCTATTCGGACCCCATATTTCTCGAGAAATTGGTCAAGGCACGAGCGCAGGGATGGCTGCGGGTGCATCCAATTCTACTCCTCGGGCGGAAAGAGTAATCACCCCGGTTCAATGGGTGAAAGGCATGCGAGAAATGGGTTGCACGAACTATTCGGGGAAGAAGACGCCGAAGTAGCAGGGCATTGGTTGAGGAAGGTAGAAAGGGTTATAGATCAGATGCAGGTGCCAGAGGAAACCCGAATAGATTGTGTGACCCAGCTATTAATGGAGAGTGCCCACTCCTGGTGGGAGACCATTAGAGGAAGAAGGGCAGGAGAAGATTTGAGGTGGAGAAACTTTCGAGAAGAATTCGAGGAACGATATTACTCCCGGGCAAGACCGAAAAGAAAAAGAGCGAGGAGTTCCCGGATGCGAAATAGGGGAATATGACTTGTCTTGGAGTATGAAAGGAGGTTCCGGGATTTATCTATCTTTGCCACCACCCATCTTTCCACCGAGCATCATCGAGTGGAACGGTTTCGGGATGGACTCGAGCGGGGAGCTGAAATTAATTTTGGTGGCTATGCGGTTTCGGTCGATTCGAGAGTTAGTGCGAGTGCTCGGGGTATAGAAAGAGTAATGAATGACACACCAAGGCCAACAAGTGAACAGAGTCAGACCACGGGATTCAAAAGAAGGGATTTCACACTTCCTATAGGGAGGAATCCTCCTCCGAAGAAAGGAAAGAGTGGGTCATCATTCGGGCCATTCCACCGAAAAAAGGGGGGAGTTTTGTTCATGGTGGGAGTTCGGGGAGGAGTTAGACGAGTTAATGTTGGGGGGATCTGTGGGAGGTCGGACTCGCCAAGGGGCAAGTGTCATAGGGGGTTCCATGGAGCATAGAGGACCCATCTACCCGATATGCATGAGATGTAATCAGAAACACCCCGGGGATTGTTCAGCCACACCAGGAAGATGCTATATTTGTAGAGGGGAAGGGCATCGATGGAGGGATTGCCAGTATTTGGGAAGAGGTTGTTTCCATGTCAGGGACAAGTGCTAACAAAGGCCGACCTAGATTCCAGGAGGAAAGGACTCGGGGTAGGATATACCACATGACCCGGGAAGATATGGGGGCAATGCCGAGATGTCATAACGGGTACACTACAATTAAGTTTAATACAAGTTTATGCTTTAATTGATCCTGGGGCCAGTCATTCGTTTGTGTCCCACCGAATTACTAGAAATTTAAATGTGATACCAAGTAGATTGAATGTGGGAATGGTAGTTAGTACACCTTTAGGGAAAAATATAAACATTGATGAGGTATACAAGGGAGTGATACTAAATATTGAGGGGGCGAGCTAAGGGCGGATCTCATGCCTTTAGCATTAGATGATTTTGACTTGATGCGGGAATGGATTGGTTGAGTAGACATAGAGCACGAGTAGATTGTTTCACAAAGGCTGTAAACCTCCAAGATGTGAGTGGAAAAAGGGTAGTATTCGGGGGAGAGAGGAGGGTGATTCCAAACTCCATAATCTCGGTCATGACGGCCGAAAACGATTAGAAAGGGATGCCTGCCTGGTTGTCTCATGTGAGAGAATTAAAGAAGGGAAGCATAGAATTAACAAATATCCCTATTGTAAAAGAATTTCCAGACGTGTTTCCAGAGGAATTACCAGGACTACCTCCAATCAGGGAAATTGAGGTTTCCATTCGGACTCTTCCGGGAGTCAACCCTATAGCACAGTCCCCTTATAGAATGGCCCCTATAGAACTAGCCGAATTGAAGATCCAGCTTCGGGAGTTGTTGGACAAAGGATTCATACGGTGAGCAATTCACCTTGGGGAGCCCCGGTGTTATTTGTAAAGAAGAAGGATGGTACATTCAGGTTATGTATCGATTATCGTCAACTGAACAAAGTGACGGTAAAGAACAAGTATCCGCTACCACGGATAGATGACCTGTTTGATCAGTTGAAGGGTGCGAGAGTATTCTCGAAGATAGATCTGAGACCGGGGTATCATCAATTAAGAATCGGAGAACATGACATACGAAGAAGCGCCTTTAGAACTCGCTATGGCCATTATGAATTCTTAGTAATGCCATTTGGGTTAACTAATGCCCCTGCGGTATTTATGGATCTAATGAATCGAGTGTTCCGGTTTTATTTGGATAAATGTGTTGTAGTGTTTATTGATGATATCTTTGGTATATTCGAGCTCTTATCTGGAGCACGAGAAGCACTTGAGGAAGGTGTTAGAAATATTGAGAGAAAATAAATTGTATGCGAAATTGGATAAATGTGAGTTCTGGCTCAAAGAGGTGATATTTTTGGGACTGTTATCTCAATTTGGAGGAATATGTGTGGATCCGGGAAAAGTAGAGGAGTTCTAAAGTGGGAGAAGCCCATAAATGTGACCGAAATTCGAAGTTTCTTGGGCCTCGCAGGGTATTATTGGAGGTTTATTGAAGGATTTTCTACAATAGCATCGCCTCGACCAAGTTGACTCGTAAAGAGGTAAGGTTTAATTGGTCAAAGGAATGTGAGGAGAGTTTCCGGGAGTTGAAAAGAAGGCTTACATCAGCCCCTGTTTTGGCCCTTCCTTCTGGAAACGAAGGGTTCATTGTTTACAGTGATGCCTCAAGCAGGGGTTTGGGATGCGTATTGATGCAGCATGGGAAGGTGATCGCATATGCTTCCAGACAGCTAAAGCCGCATGAAGTGAATTATCCGGTCCATGACTTGGAACTTGCAGCAATAGTATTTGCCTTACGAGTATGGAGACATTACTTGTATGGAACACAAGTGCAGATTTTCACCGACCATAAAAGTTTGAAGTATTTAATGTCGCAAAAGGAATTAAACATGCGGCGAGAGGAGGTGGGTGGAATTGATAAAGGACTATGATTGCATAATTGATTACCATCCTGGCAAAGCCAATGTAGTGGCGGATGCATTAAGTCGAAAAGGGAAAGCAGTGATGGGTGATACAGAAACTTCAAAACAAGGGAGTGTGAGGGAATTAAAAAGGATGGGAATACAATTAAGTGTGGGTCCGGAAGGGTCACTACTAGCTCATATGAAGATCAGATCGGTGTTACAGGATAAAGTTCTAGAAGTTCAATTGGCAGATAAGGGTGTAAGGAAAATCAAGGAAAAGATAAAGCAAGGCAAAGAGTTATTCCTTCAAGTGTTGCCAGGAGGGTTGGTGGCGATGGGAAAACGAGTTTACGTGCCTGAGAATAAGACCTTAAAGGGTGAGATATTGAAGGAAGCTCATGAATCTCGGTTTGCAACCCATCCCCGGGAGCACCAAGATGTATAGGGATCTCGGGGAGTATTACTGGTGGCCAAATATGAAGAAGGAGGTAGCGGAATATGTGTCAAGATGTGGGATATGTCAACAGGTGAAGATAGAACATCAAAGGCCGGCGGAAGAATTACAATCACTGCCAATTCCAGAATGGAAATGGGAAAATATAGCCATGGACTTCGTAACCGGATTGCCAAAGGGGAAAAAGGGCAATGATGCTATATGGGTAGTGGTAGATCGACTGACAAAGTCGGCTTTATTCTTGCCCATCAAAATGACGGACCCCGTAGACAAGTTAGCCAAATTATACATGAACGAAGTGATTAGACTACACGGAGTGCCCATATCAATGGTGTCAGATCGAGACCCGAGATTTACCTCGAGGTTATGGCCATGCTTACAACGAGCTTTGGGAACCGAGGTGAACCGAGCACGGCATTCCACCCCCGCACGAGATGGCCAATCTGAAAGAACTATCCAAACACTTGAAGACCTTCTAAGGTCATGTGTGCTAGAGTTTGGGGGAAACTGGGAAGACTTGTTACCGTTGGTAGAGTTCACGTATAATAATAGTTACCAAGCTACTATCGGGATGGCTCTATATGAAGCCCTTTATAGGAGAAAATGTCGCACTCCGATATGTTGGGATGAAATTGGAGAAAGGAAACTCCTGGGTCCTGAAATGGTACAAATAACAAGCGATAAAGTAAGGGTTATTAGGCAAAGAATGAAGGAAGCCCAAGATAGACAGAAGAGTTATTCAGATAACCGGAGGAGACCTTTAGAATTCCAAATAGGGGATAGAGTATTCTTAAAGGTGGCACCATGGAAGGGCATCATTCGGTTTGGAATGAAAGGAAAGCTTGCTCCGAGGTACATTGGCCCATTTGAGGTGATAGCTAGGATAGGGCTGGTTGCTTACCGCTTGAAGCTACCAGGCACACCTAGAGAAGATTCACAATGTATTTCATGTATCATTATTACGGAAGGCGGAAGTGGATCCTTCCCGAGTGTTACCTCCAGTTCCTATGGAAGTAAAAGAAGACTTGACACTCGAAACCAGGCCAGTGAAGATCATGGATCGGAGTGAAAAAAACATTGAGGAATAAGAGAGTATCACTAGTCAGAGTGTTGTGGAGGAACTCACAAATTGAGGAAGAAACGTGGGAGAGAGAATCAGAGATTAAGGAAAAATACCCCCACCTATTCCTTGAGTCGGGTATGCGGTTTAAATTTCGGGGACGAAATTTTTATTAGGAGGGAAGAATGTGAAGCCCGAAAATAAAATAAACAAAGAGGGGGGGTTTATAATAATTCAAAATGTTGTTATAATATATATATATAAAAAAAAAAGAGGTAAAAGATGGGGCCAAAATGGAATTAACAAAAGATGGGACTATAAATACCCATCCCTTCTCTCATCCATGGCCGGCTGATAATAAGAATAAGGAGGGGAGGAGAATTTCATATTTTTCCTTCATCAAAACTAGGAGTAAACACTTAAAATTAGTAAACCCAAATAAGCCTTGGAATTATTAAGTGGAGGAACACAATCGGGTGGAAGAATTAACAAGAAGAAAAGTGAAGAGTTGGTGAAGAAAAGAGGGGGAAGAGTGGCTGACTACATACAAGGAGAAGAAGATCATGGATCGGAGTGAAAAAACATTGAGGAATAAGAGAGTATCACTAGTCAGAGTGTTGTGGAGGAACTCACAAATTGAGGAAGAAACGTGGGAGAGAGAATCAGAGATTAAGGAAAAATACCCCCACCTATTCCTTGAGTCAGGTATGCAGTTTAAATTTCGGGGACGAAATTTTTATTAGGAGGGAAGAATGTGAAGCCCGAAAATAAAATAAACAAAGAGGGGGGGTTTATAATAATTCAAAATGTTGTTATAATATATATATATAAAAAAAAAGAGGTAAAAGATGGGGCCAAAATGGAATTAACAAAAGATGGGACTATAAATACCCATCCCTTCTCTCATCCATGGCCGGCTGATAATAAGAATAAGGAGGGGAGGAGAATTTCATATTTTTCCTTCATCAAAACTAGGAGTAAACACTTAAAATTAGTAAACCCAAATAAGCCTTGGAATTATTAAGTGGAGGAACACAATCGGGTGGAAGAATTAACAAGAAGAAAAGTGAAGAGTTGGTGAAGAAAAGAGGGGGAAGAGTGGCTGACTACATACAAGGAGAAGAAGGCTAAGATTCTTCTAAAAAATTTGTGAAGTAAAGTTTAGATTTCCATCCAAGTAAGGAGTTCTAATTCCAATTTCTATGAAATCAACTTCAATTTGATTAGAAGTTTATGCTTTTCTTGAATTGGGAATTAGGGTTCTTTAACATAAAATGTTGGGAAAATGCAGAAATGAGTGAGGTTTAATGGATTAAAATAATCTAAGTGCCTTAACGAAGAAGAAGAAATGAGTGCATAAAAGAGAGGAAGGGAACTTTTGGTTCCTTTGGGCATGTTCTCTGCTGGATACTGCAGAGGGGGAATGGGAACGTATGATGTGCTTAATTAATTAATTTGGTACAAGTGACCTTAAGAGGACATAAAATGAGACGGGAATGCCATGAATAAAGGGAAGGCATGGCTGTGACTGATGAAGAAGCAGGGATTTAAGATGAAATGGAGATACTTTCTCCATTAGCAAAACAGGGCAGGTTCGCTGCCCTGTTTCCTGGGGGGATTTTGGACCTGAAAACTACAGAATTCAGGGAGGGTCCCCTCATAGAAGTTGTAGCCGGAAGTGTTAGCTTTCCAACGAATCTGACCTCGCCTAATTTGGAGTCCTAGAACTCCAGATACAAATAAAAAACTGAGGAGAGGTCAAGCTGCCACCCCTGTTGGCAGATTCGGCCAAGTTGATAAAACGGTGAAATTTAGCCATATTAAGGGTAGAATTTGTTTTCTTGCCCTTCATAAAGTGTGTCTTGATCTTTAAAAAGAATAAACGGTAATCAAAATTGAATTTATGATGTGCACTTAGACTACAAATGAGCTGAAAAGTTAAAGGATAATAATGAGGAATGTAAGTGAGAAAGAAAAGATTTGGTAAAAGAGAAATGAATATTATTTCCATTGTTGTTGTTGCGTGTAATATGTGGACTAATATGGAATAATGGTGGGTGTTTGTGGTTTCAGGAGGAACCGCGGGAGGAGTACAGCAACCACAGGGGAACGCAAGTCGGCGTCTCTGGCAGGTAGGTACTTGGTACCTATATCTCCTCTAGTTAATAATTATTTTCACTAACTTTTGAACTATAACATTTTGGTGCTTATTGATGAGGAAAGGAAAAGGGGGGGGGAGGAAGGAAGGAAAGGTTAAATGACAAAAATAAAATAAAATAAAATGAAACGGAGGACTAGATTTAATTTATGGGTTCTTTTGGAGTAACAACGAATTTTGGTAATGACTGTTTCTCGAATTTGATTTGTTTGCCCTGATATGGGAGGCTGATGATGTTAACCAAGCTGGATAACATCGGCATTATCGGTACGTGAAAGGAGAAATTATAAACTTGATTAACTATTCGGTTTCAGAATAGTTAATGATATCGGCGGGTGACGTCAATATCGGCAAAATTTATAAACTTGATTAACTATTCGGTTTCAGAATAGTTAATGATATCGGCGGGTGACGTCGATATCGGCAAAATTTATAGACTTGATTAGCTTTCCGAGGTGAAAGCTAATGATGTCAAGAATTTTTGACATCGGCATACTTGAGAACCTCCCAAGGTAATATGGAACAATGATTAACTATTTTAGTTTTTTTTTTAAAAAAAATATTGTTAATGACACAAACGGTTACGTTCGTGTCGGCATTTTCATGAAACTGATTAGTTGTTCCAGGACGGGCAACTAAAGACACTATGGAGGTCAATGGTGTTGGCAATAGTTTTTCTGATGTGGAGAGGTGGGGAGAAGTAGTCAACAGAAACAAAACAAAAAAAAAACAGAGAATTCTTATATAACCATAAAAAGGGGGTTTATGATTTAAGTAGATAGATATGCTGTTTAATTTTTCTTCCGTAAATTGCTTGTATTCTAATCATTTATTTTTAATTATATGGAAAATTTATATTTTTGCAGGTCCCTCCCATTCACGTCAGGAATAGATTTTAAGTTCTTTGATCCCTTTTTGTATAAGTTAAGAACTTAGGGATTTGTGGTGTAATTTTGTCATGCAGTAAACATGTAACCTGTATAGAATATTATATTCGTAATATTTTGTTTCTGAAATATTAAATGTATCAACCTATGCTTGGGATATTAGAATGTACTAGACTATGTTAGAATATTAAACTGTGTTGTGTTATATATATGCAATCTTCGTGCTCGAATTTGGCTATTTTAATTATTAACTTATGCTTGTGATGTAAGATGGAGTTTGGGAATGAATATGGTCCTGAGCATAATCTGGAATGAATTATGCAATTGATTGTACTAAAAATGGATGTGATTGTGGATGAGATGTGATTCTAAATGTGTGCAGGGTACATTGTCGATAACTTGGGATCTCCCGGTATAGAGGAGACTCTGCCGAAATTTCTAACGAAATTTCGGCGAGTTAAAAAAAAAAAATTGCTCCATCTACCCTTCATAGGGGGGAAGATTAACGGATAAACTAATAGAAAAATTGGGGTTGTTACATTAAATCACAAATTCAAACCAATTCTAAAGCAAAACATTCAAACAATTTCCCTACTTCTACAATATAGCAAGATTATGCCAAAATAAAGAAACTCATCTCTTTGGGATTTCTCCTATTATTATTATTTATTTATTTATTTACACACATTGTATATGTTATTATCCTTGTTTTGCATTATTAATATAACAAAATGATGAACCATTCATTTTCTTTCATTTTCTCCTCGTGCGATTAAACATATGCGACAAACCTTAACAAATAATATTTGTAGATCATTATCACAACAATAATTTCACCCTACTAGTTGGAATCCATGACAATATTCATTAACTAACCAATTTTCCAAAAATACTTATGGCTGGCTTTAAATATGTTTTATTTTCCAAATTTCTTTCATTCCAATTTCTTCATGGTTCTACCCCATTCATATCCTCACAACCAACAAGTTAGCTTTTTATTCAATCAATATGTTCATATAGCAATGTTCCTTCCTATTCTTACACAATAATCATCCTTCGTATAAAGAATACACAATTAATCTATAACAATACTAATAACAAGAACATATTTTACCATTACATTTTCCATAAACCCTACACCCACACAATTCTAATTTCATCAAAACATGTATTTAATCAAGCTTACTAAATTTTGCCAAAACTAGCAATGGATTCAAAAAGCAGTAAGTCATCAATCTCTAATTATTGTTTTAACCCCAACGGTTAGACTAAATATCCTAGATTTGTGCACAATATCTCAAAATCAAAATGATCCAATGGTTGGATCATCCTAAATCTGAATAAAACCGAGCTAACCTGAAAATGAACGAGCTACTATTCAACATAAACGAAACCTTGTCGGAGAATGATTTTCTAATCTCCACTGTCTAGAATGAACATAACATCTAGGCGCACCACATATCCAAGAATGAGCATGATCCAACGGTGGAAAGAGAAATCGGTCAGCGACCAAACCTGCCCTGCAAGTGTATTTCCTTTTGTTTTCCAGATAATTTTCGGTGATGAGTTCTATCAAACAGATTGTGTTCCTTCCAATCCCTCCGGTCCGTTAGTATAGGAGTGTGAGAAGAACAATATATCAAAACCTCAGCATGATCCAACGGTGGATTCTAGAGATATGGCCACCGGAGCATTATTGGTTTCTTCAAATTCTGCACTTCTCTCTCTAGCCGAATTTTCTCTATTGTGTCTCACCTTTTTTTTTTGTACTGGTGGCCTCTTTGCAGTTTTATAGGCACCTTTTCCTTGAATTCTGATTGGGATGAGATCTTTAACCAAGGTAGGAAAATATATTAATATACTTCATGCAAAATTGCATCCCGATCCGACGATTGGATTGAGAGCTTTGTTTCCTAATATAAAATTGGTCAGTTCATGACTTTTTCGTCAACGATCCAAATTTTCTTGTCCAATCTTCACATAAAGTCTTATCAATTTTCCTTCTAAACCTTTAAGGTCATTTTGTTATTTTGGAATATATTCATTTTAGAATTTCCATCTTTATTTATTTATCGGACTTATTACCTTTTCAAAATAACATCACTGATTTTTAATCGGTGCTTGCACCTTCAGTCTTACCCTTTTCATTACACTATCCTTTATTATAATGTATTCTTTATTACCACATTAATTTCTTAAAAACATTTGGTCATTTTTCTCATTATTTTATCCATCAAAACACGTTACATGAGGGTTTACACATCTACATATTTAAATTATAAACCAGTTTCTCTGTCCTTATGAATTCTAAACTAAAATTCATGTTATGGAGGTCATCCCTTCTATTATATATCATTATTTATCTATTATTTCTAATCTTGGTTTCCATAACTCATTGAAATCATATCACTTTCAATATTACGTTTACATGAGGGTTTACACATCTGCATATTTAAATTATAAATTTTCAGGGTTTCATATAAAGTGACCCCAAAAAGTTGAGGTATTTGTGAGAGAGTAAAAGAGGTGTTTTCTCCTATTAATAGATCTAAACCCTCCAACACCTCTCACAGTTGCATCCAAATCCTCGACTTCCATGACATTAGGAGTTACAATTTTCTCAAAAATCAACTGCGCAATTCTATCACCAACCTTTACCTCGAAATCAACAGTAGAGAGTGGTTAAACAAGATAACCCCAACATAAATAAAATGAAGTTTTGAACCAAATTATAAAATGCTAAAATTAAAAGGACCAAAAGATAAGTCCATGAAGGATACGTGGACAAAACTACATTTTCACATGAATTCTAGAAAAGCAATGATAATTTTTTTATGTCTGGTCTTTTTCTTTTAATTGTGTCTTTATGCTATAAATTTAAACTTTATCTCATCAACTCGGCCTTGGATCAAGTATGGACCTTTAATTACCAAAAATATATAAATATAAGAGATCATCATCTCAAAAAAATCACATTAAATAAATAAAAAGTTTGATGACTAAAAAAAACTCTATTAAAATTTATGTGCTTTGTGAGGAGAAGCATAGTGTCAAACGCCCTAGTAAAACACCTTTAAAGAATTAGTTTTTATTTATACAACTAGTAAAGATTGAAATTTCATAAGGCATGATTACAATTTTAAAGAATTCATTTTAATAAATGTTCAGATACATAATATTACTCGCTCATTTACAAACAAATTTAAACACATTAGAATACCATTCTTTTTTTTTTTTACATGAGAATACCATTCTTTTTTTTTTTAAGTTTGATAGTTAATTGAATACTTGATGTGTTTTAAAAATACCTTAAATTTAACTCCAATTGTAATACTTTATTATAAATTACATCTCAAATATTTTTATTTTATCATTTCGTCTAAAAATTACACAAATATACCTCATAATCTTTTCATTATCAATTATAGTTTAAGTTTTGTTGCACGAGCACCAGCAGTAGGCGCAACAGCAAAAGGTGGAGTGTTTTTTGGTGGGTTTTTTTAGAATTGAAAATTTTTAAATTGGAGTTTTCGGAGGTATATTTAATTAGAAATTTTAATTTAGGTTTGTTGTATGGGTTTATGAGACTTTCTTTGATTTGCCTTTTCTTTTATGACTTGCAAACTTAGAATCAAAAGTTGTAACAAGACGATGAAGATGGGTTAGGGTTTTTCTTTTTATTTTATAAGTCTTTCTGTCGATTCTATTATTTAGGAATAAATTAAAAAAATAATTGAAAAATTAGTTCAGAAAATATTTGCTGGTTGAGTATTATTATTAATTAAAAAAAAACAATTTAGCCAAAGAGAAAAGAATGGAAAAGTTAAGTTTATGAGCTAGCTCCATTAATTTACATTTTTACATGGTGCGCTCAATTCCCAATCTAATGGGACGAGGAAAGGTGTTGTCCTATCGTGACATCTTTATATATTTTATATCTGGACCGACCGGCTCATTTGGTAGAAATTTGATCCTTGTGAGTATCAGAAACCTCAATTTTGGTAGATTTCGTTGGTGGAATTGTGAATATTTTTACACGATGCTTCTTTTATAGTTCCTATCCATGCCTTCCCTGTTACCACTGTTTCTTTCGGTTCATCTCCGTCGTAACAGCAGTTTATAAAGTTTTATTAACTTGATCTATTATGCTTTAAGACTCCGACTAAACCAAAAACTCCAGCAACACCAACTCCAAAGCCGAAAAAAGCAACAGTTGAATCATGCCATAAAAAATTGTTTCAGAATAAGAGGTTTGATATAAACAGATGAGAAACCTAATCCAAAATCCCACTGTTTTCACTGGTAGTGGAACTGTTCTAGCATTTTATGACTTTTATTTTTCCTATAGCAAAGGACTTTGTGTCTAGGAATATCCAGTGCATGCAATCTTCTTATCGCTGTAGTTGGTGGTGGAGGTGGTGTGAAGGTTTTAGTCTTCCCAAAATTTCTGGAAGTAATCTGTCGATGTATTATAGTTTGATTCTATTCTTTTGTTTGCTTTGTGTTGTTATTAATAACCAATGCTGTACAGCTTCCTAATTAAAGGCACGCATCAGTGGTCAAGCTTTCTTACTCCTGAAGAACTGGTGCTTATCCTACAGCGTGCTTCTATCAATGTAAGATGGATGCTTTCCCTTGTGACATTTTGACATGTCTACTACTGTTATTTCTTAGCAAAAACTTATTGCTTTGGGTTTGGTGCTCGCCAGGTTAAAGAAATGGCTGGATTTTTTTACAGCCCCTTGACTGGGCGATGGTCTCTATCTGATGATATTTCTGTGAACTTCATAGCCTTTGGTACCAAAGACGGTCAATGATGAGAATTGCGTACAATGACAGGCATGCTGATTAAAAGTTTTGCTCTTAGGTATTTTATTTACTCATTCTTTGCTTCTGTCTAGTCACAAATAATTTCCACCTTGCTCTCTAATTCGTTATTAGTACTGAATGTGAGCATAAAGAAACAAAATGCTTCAGAAAGTACTGTCCTCAGACGCAAAATTTTAATCAGATGCACAATTGCAGGCTAATCTGGATTTTGCTTGTGGATGAGGGATTGACCGTGGTCCGATCCAACCAGGCGGGGCTTGCTTTAAACCGAACACAATAGCATCTCATGCTGCTTATGCCATGAATCTCTTCTATCAAACTTCTGATAAAAATCCTTTGAACTGTGATTTCTCACAATCAGCCAATTTCTCTTCTAACAACCCCACTAAGTTTTCTCAAAACACTTCCTTTTTGGTTTTACTAATCCCTCTTCATGTTACTGCATTTGCGCATAAACTACAGGCTATAATGCTTGCACTTACACTAGTGAGTGCACCTGAAGAGGACCCATGTACAGAGCCTTTTGGAGGTGATGGGTGCTTTATGCAATTCTCTTTCTCACTTGATTAAAATGGTGAAGCCATCATCTTTTTACCTGTAAATTAGGGAGATTCTATGTGTGTGTGTGTGTGTGTGTGTGTAGGCTTGCAAAGAAATGTTCATACAGTTTTTTTTTTTTTCTAGAACGACCTATCCTCCATGTGTTTGTGAAATTAGTCGGTCAAGTTTCTTACAACTGAGTAATGCTTGAGGTTAAGCAGCAAGATAGTGTGATTTGATCAATACAAACAACAATAAAATATATATAGCCTTGTTGCAGGTGGTTAATAAAAAGATAAAAAAGGAAATGAAACCATAAAACACATGAAAAACAAACAATTTTATTAAATATATCACTACCAGAAATTCACCTAAAACCAACGGAATTATCGACGGAATAATTCTGTCGGTAAATTACGGTGATAATTACCGTAATTTACACAAGTCATATTTCTTTAAGTTTTGTGGTCACAACATCCGTGTTCTGATTTATTGTGGATTTTATCATTTTCTGTAAGTAAATCTATCTTTTTTAATTTTAACATTTAATTGTTAATTTTAAATGTCAATTTTATTGTTTTTTTAGTATATGTATTTTGTTAGTGTATGTACATGTTTTTTGTTATTTCTCAAACAAACTTGTAGTATGAATGTATAATTTTGTACTTGTTATGGTTTGTTTTAGATTTTATAAAATTATATTTGTTTGTAAATTGTTGAAACTTTGTTGAATTACCGAATTACATGTGTTGTGGTGAAATAATTAATAGTTTGTTTAACGGGTTCTGTTTTAATTTTTATCAATGCTATTGCGGAGTTCTAATTTCTGTAAATTTATATGTATAAATTTGTATGGACGTTGATAATTGATAATGAATATTTATGAGAAGTTGTAATTAACTTGTTGGATAATCTCGAGGTAAACCAATATTTTTGCAAATTTATTTACCTAACATAGTTAATTAATACATGTTGTCATCATAATTTTATAGAGGTTTGATAGAAGTTATGGATGATCGTTCATGGATGTATCGAGATTCACCCCAAGGATTGCGAAGGATGGATTATTGTAACGAGTTCAGGGTTTTATTAATTGCACATGACATTGCACCAATCACATGATATGGTTGATGGAGTGATGGTGCATCCTTCTGACGGCGAAGCCTGGAAACACTTTAACAGTGTGCATCCTCACTTTTTAGCTGAATCAAGAAACGTGTGTTTGGGTTGTGTACAGACGGATCCATTCGGGTCATTTGCTGCTCCTTATTCTTGTTGGCCGATAATACTCACGGTTTGTAACTTGCCACCAGGGATGTGTATGAGGCCGGAGTTCATGTTTTTATCTATTGTCATACCTGGTCAGAGCAGCCCAGGTCGGAATATAGATGTTTGTCTTCGATCGTTGATTGATGAGTTGACGCAGTTGTGGTCCTCCGGAGTTGTGACTTATGATATATCGTGGAAATTTTTTTTTTGTTATAAGGGCGGCTTTGATGTGTACTATCAATGATTTTTTAGCTTATGGAATTGTTTCTGGTTGGAGCACACATGGAAAACTAGCATGTTCATACCGCATGGAAAACAACAAGGCATTTACGCTAAGAAACGAAGTTAAAGCTTCATTTTTTTTGTCACTATCGTTTCTTGCCACCAAATCACAGGTACAGAAAGAATAGAAAGAATTTCTTTGTTGGCAGAGTTAAAAAGGATGTTGCCCCCCCCGTCTTTCTAGTGAAGAATTGCATGATGTTGTATCAGAATACGGTGACATTGTGTTTGGTCTCCAATCAGGTAAGCAGAAGTTTCCTGGTTTTGGTTTGACCCACAATTGGGTAAAGCGATGTATCTTTTGGGAGCTTTCTTATTGGAAGACCAATCTCCTCTGCCATAACCTTGATGTCATGCACATAGAAAAGAACGTGTTTGAGAACATTTTCAACACCATCATGGATGTAAAGGGGAAGACAAAGGACAACATCAAGGCTAGATTGGATATAGCTTTGTTTTGTAACCATAAAAATATGGAGTTGGTTTGTGATGGGTCATGGGTCGTGTTTTAGAGAAAAATACACAACTACTAGTCTACAAGTGGCTTAAGAGTCTGCGTTTTCCCGATGGACATGTCTCGAACATATCAAGGTTGGTTAATATGGATGAATGCACATTGTATGAAATGAAGAGTCATGACTGCCACGTGTTTATGCAAACACTCATTCCATTAGGTTATCGCGATTTATTGCTAAAATGGATATGGGATGCACTTACAGAGATCAGTCATTTCTTTAGAGATATATGTTCTAGTAAATTGAATGTTGATTACATTGAGAGCTTGAAACAAACATCGTCGAGACACTATGCAAACTTGAGATGATATTCCCTCCATCATTTTTTGATTCAATGGAGCATCTCCCCATACATTTACCGTTCGAGGCAAAAGTTGGAGGACCGGTCCAATATAGATGGATGTACCCATTCGAACGGTTAGATATTACAGTTGCAATGTAATTTATATATAAAAGTATTTTCTTTGTTTTTCTTAATTGAAAATAATTGATTAATTCAATGCAGGTACTTGTTCAATCTCAAGAAAAAGGTTAAGAACAAGGCGCATGTTGAGGCTTTGATATGTGAGGCCTACATTGTTGAGGAGATCTCAACATTTATCTCGTACTATTTCAAACCTCATTTGAGAACGAGAATCAATCGCGTTCCACGAAATGATGATGGCAGTAAAGTGCCTTCCAGTTGGAACTTGTCAATATTCTCCAATCTTGGACGACCCACACCTAAAAATGTTGTAAGGGGAAGATATTTGTTGGAAATATAGTTCAGACAAGCACACAATTATGTTCTATTTAACTGTGATGAGTTGAGACCTTTTATTCAGTAAGTATATGTACTACTAATTACACTTTGTTAAGAATGTACTATTTATATTTTGTAATATCATAAACTCATATAATTTGGAACAACCTTGCAGACAACATCGACAATATTTACTGTCCAATAACTCACAGCTGACCGAATCCCAAATCTTTCAATCACAAGATGAACAATTTGCCACGTGGTTCAGAACACATGTAAGTACTATCACAAACTCATTATCTTTTGAAAAGTTACTATATGTCATTACAAAATTTTCGTTTACTGTTTATTGCTGTAAATTACATACAAGGTTTATCAAATGGGAAGGAGTGCTGCTAAGTGATTGTCTTTACTAAGCCTAGGCCCTGAAAGAAAAGTTAAGTGCTACAACGAGTATTTTGTCAATGGATATGTGTTCCATACCAAAGAATATGGGCATGGAAGAAAGGCATACAACAACGGTGTTTGTGTTAAGGGATCGACTAGTAGTGAGTTGATTGGTTATCCGTTTTAAAAACAAAACCAAGGGGTTGTGTTGAGGTTGTTCAGGATGAGAACGAAGACACAAGTGTGCGAGATGAAGTCTTTCAAGTTAGTGAGTTGGTTGAACCATATCGAGTTGCTCCTTCAATTGACTTTGAAGAAAATTCAAATTTTGTGTTTTCGATGATAATCTTGTTGATGTTGATGCAGAGGAGTTGAATGTCGATGAAGATGATGATGATATCCATATTGAATATTATGATGGAGCTGATGACTAATCAATTGACGACGAAGAAGAAGAAAATTCTAACTAACTATTTATATTACATTATAATTTTTTTATAATGTAATATATATTATAGATGATATATTGTAACACGAAATATTTATTTTATAAGTGTTCAATACAAGGTTATTTTTTTTCAATTATCGATAGTTTGCAATTTAAGTGTTTGCTGAAAGGTAAATAGAAAATATTTACTGCAAAGTGCCACAATCACCGACGGCCTTATGAATGGATTACAGTCCGTCGGCATCTCACAGAGATTTGAAAAATATTTACAGCAAAGTGCCACAATCACCGACAGACTTGCGGATGGATTACAGTTTGCCGACATCTCACAAAGAGTTGAAAAATATTTAATGCAAAGTGCCACAATCACCGACAGACTTGCGGACGGATTACAGTCCGTCGGCATCTCATTACAGACGGATTATAGTCCGTCGGCATCTCATAATTATCGATAAATTCACCGACAGACAGTGCAAATTCCAAAGGGCGGGTATTAAATGCATCTCTGACCGCGTGCAGATGTCGATAAAATTACCGACGGACCACGAAAAATATGGAGGGTAATTAAAATTTTCTGGTGCAAAATTCAAAATTCACCGACAGATTTGAGAAGAATCACCGACAAAATAAATAAAAAATAATATTATTTAAATTTTCTTCGGTAAAACTGTGGTATAAATCCCAACAACCACCCCTTTAGTTCATTTTTTCATCTCCTCTACTTGCAGTGCCCATTTTCATTATTATATTTTTTGTTATTTTTCTTATGTTTTGTGTTTTGGTGTATTTTTATAATGTAGATAAAGTCTTGAAATAAACACATTATTAAGGTAAGCATTTTTCATTCCTAAAGTCTATAGTTTTTTTTTTATTTGTTGAATATATTTTATTGTTTGTATTGCCATAATAATTGAATACTTTGTTAAATTTTAATTGTTATTGTTGAATTTACCTTGTAATTAGTAATTGAATATATAGGAATAAATTTAATTATTTCTATATAATGTAGATAAAGTCTTGAAATAAACACATTATTAAGGTAAACATTTTTCATTCCTAAAGTCTATAGTTTTTTTTTTAATTTGTTGAATATATTTTATTGTTTATATTGCCATAATAACCGACAAAACGGATGTCGATGGACTGTTTCCGTCGGTGAGTCCGTCAGAAAAAAATTTACCGACGGAAGCTGAATCTCACACCGACGGATTCGGTCCGTCGGTTAAACTGTTAAATCTTGTAGTGACTATAGAAGTAGGTGGCGTGATTTTTGGTATAAAGGCAAAAAAAACATGAGAGATAACGATCTCCAAAGCTGGAACGACGTGGCGGTTTCGAGGGATTTCAAACCGTTATACATCCCAGGAGATATATGGCCGCAATATATTGAGCACGTGACGTCTGAGTGGTTCACACAACACTCACAGTCCAGTGCTGGCAACCGGAACCGACAAATTCATGGTTCGGTGACAACACACACTGGTGGCTCTGTTCTGTTTGCTGCACATGTTTAGCGAATGGTACGATTTATTTAAATGAAATATATCGTTAATTAATTTGTTGTTACTTGATTAATTTTTTTTCTTACAGGCTACGTCTCTTGGACATTAGCCAAGCCCAATGGAGCTGTTTGTAGAGACGCACGTGCGGAGTGAAGACCGCCAAAAGGGGGTGCAGCAGTTCGTTGACAATTTCGCTCAACACTTTGTGGTATGTTCGTTTAGCCATTTTATTTCATAAGTTATTATTTTTATTGAATTGAATATGATGATTTCTTTTTTCATTTTCAGGAGACTTATAATAGCCGGTTGAGGGAGAGATATGGGGACGATCCTTCGACCCATCCGAATTTCGATCCGAATTTGTGGATGGAGGTAGGATCACCGGGTGGACACGATAAAAATCGGGTGTACGGGCTCTCCAACACTACGGCCGAGAACTTGCAGGCGGCCCGTAATGTCTCAACCGTTGAGAGCTCCCAATCAGTATCGAGCAACTAATCTAAGGAGATCATGGCCTTGAAACAACACACGGCTCATCTCACCGAAAAATACGAGCAACTATCAGCGAATTATGATCAACTCCGCCAAATGGTCATGAACATGACATCACAGAGTGGTGATACATGTGCGCCCCCTTTTTGGCCGTATGGTTTTGGGAACAACCAGCCTCCTCCTCCTCCTCCTTCTCCATCTCCGCCATTGTTCTAGTTTAATATTTTTTTGGAAACACATTCAATTTGTAATGAATATTATTTAACTTTATTTTTTTATTTTTGATGTTTAATAAAAATTTATTTGCATAATTGGTTTTTTTACTATTAATTTTAATAATTTTATATTAAAAAAATAATTTTCAGCGGATTTACAGACGGAATGCCTCCGTTTGCATTTTACAGAAAGTTGAAAATATTCACTAAAAATGCCACAATCATCGACGTCTTCACAGACGAATAACGTCTGTCGGCATTTTACTGAGATTTGAAAAATATTTACTGGATATGCCACTATCACTGATGGAATATTTTTGTTGGTATATTTTCAGTGGGAATTTTTTTTTGGCGCGCATTTTCCGTCTGTAAAACCATTAGTAATATTTTTTTTCCCGACAGACTTAACGATGGAATGTGGGATTATCGACGAAAGACATGCTAGCAGACACTTTCCGTCAGTGATTTAGTCGGTAAAAATTACTGACAAAGTCTGAATCTCACATCGACGGATTCGGTCCGTTGATAAAACTGTGAAATCTGGTAGTGTATATAGCCTTGTTGCAGGTGTCATCATTAACAAAAGGAAGTCCTTCACCAAACCCAAAACGTTTACCGCTTTGTCCACCATATGTGGCAGGGCATGATAGCCTAGCACCAGGTGTCTGCAGTCTGGGGTCTGCAGCCCCACTATTCCCCACCAAAATTTGCGTTGACTATTTTTTCCAAAACCATTTATTTAATTTCAAAGGCATCCAAATGAAAAGACAACTCCACCCTCCCCCTATAGTCTTTGCATCTCTCTGTGGCAAGGGCAATTCTATCATTACACTCCTCCAATCCACAATGCCATGAATCTTGATGAAGAGGACTTAATTTTGTTAACACTGTTCCAATCCACAGTACAATGAGTCTTCATGAATAGGACTTTCCTCACATGATTTAACTTTATGTATAATAATTTGCAATTGTTTGTTCCTCCAGCCTTAACAACTAACACTAAGCATTGTCACAACCATTGCATCTGCTTATAAATTCTTTGAGACAAGTTCTCCTTCCAAGTTTCAAAGCTTCTCTGTAGAAATAAACATGCACAATTTTCCTTTATCCGAACCTACTAATACGTGGGCACAACGTTGAAATAAGCCGCGACCTCTAGGTTTAGAAACGTGTGCTACAACACAATTATTATCATATGAATCAAATAAATATATTGAACAATGAAGTACCAAAAAAAAATCCAAATTGGAGGTCATTTTCATCCATCCATAACAACCACCAACTCAGCATGGGACATGCTAATAAATTGGCACAACCACATACTAGAAAACGGGTGGGAGAGAACTTTCCTTGTCTTTTATTGATGCCAATGCTTGAACCTTAATTACATTGAGTTCACTGAAAAGACAAGACATTATAAAAATTAATAATAATAAAATTGACGTTTAACTATCATAATTATTAAATTCAATCTAACTTGGCATGTTACTATGCAACCTTAGTTGAAACTATAAAAGCATAGAATTAAAAAAAAAACATTATTCTAGATAAAAATAATAGATTTAAATTGACCCAATGAGTCATAAATTGACTTAACCAACTAATAAACAAAGTTCCCAGATGTTGTGTGGTGGGAAATATAAACAAAGTTCTGATTTGATGTCGATCATCGTGTGATAAATTCCGTTCAAGAGCTTCGCGCTATGTAGCAAGATTCAAGAAAAAGTGTTTGATTCCCAGATGTTGTCTCGAACCACAGTACAGAGTATCTTCCATGCCTTCCCCCAGTCAAGCTTTTCGAGGCTTGAACTCAACTTTTACATGTTCTGAGGGAGGGGGCAAGACATAAGATATCGAGCTAGGTAGCTAACCAAGAACCTTATTTGGATAATAACTCTTGCAAAAAAAGAAACAGCAATATTTTTTGCCTGGTAAAATCGTTCAGGTGGGTGTACTTGATGCTCCGATTTATTTCAAACGTCAATGCTAGCTTTGCTAATTACTGTTCTCATTACCATAATTCTTACCAGAGGTACCTTGGTAGAGCACGGCACAAGGCAGCCCACATCGACATGAGCTCTCCCTTTCAAAACCAATGGCATTAACTGTTGGAATTAATTTTGAAGTCTACATTCAAAGTGTCTTTTAGTTCTCCTAGGTGTCTCTTAGGTATATGCATATAACTATTAAATATGTATTTATTTTTTAAACCTTTTGAATTATCCTAGACTAGTAGAAATATATGTATGGAATATTGGAAATCTAAGTCCAAGTTTATTGAGACTTTCTTTCTTAGAAGAGTAATATTTATATGAATGAGATTTATTTTTCACCATGCTTCCCATGTTCTCATTTTTACTTTTCTCCTTCAAATATTTTTTTACATGGTATAAGAGCTTATTTCTAACATTAACTGTGGTATCGGTACTATAATGCAGGTTTGTGTCTTGTAGTTGTCTTGTAGTGTGTGATATTTTATTTAGTGTCTTGTAGTTATCCTTTTTTTTCTATTTTTTTTATGTTAAATGCATTCCAATGAAAAGACAACCCTACCCTCTCTCTACACTTTGCACTTCTCTGTGGCAAGAGTAACTCTATCATTATACTGCTATAATCTACAATTTTATAGTATGTGTAATATTTTAAAAAATATATTTTGTTATTTATTGATGCAAAACTCTTGAACGAAACTCTTGTCTTTTATTGATGCCAATGCTTGAATCACGGTTGAGTGGTAGGAAATATAAACACGAAGTCAGAACTTTGCTCTTCATGAGTCCATGGTACAAGAGCATAAGAGATAAATTCAAGAGACATTAGTTACATTGAGTTCACTGAAAAGACAAGACATTATAAAAATTAATAATAATAAAATTGACGTTTAACTATCATAATTATTAAATTCAATCTAACTTGGTATGTTACTATGCAACCTTAGTTGAAACTATAAAAGCAGGGAATTAAAAAAAAAAACATTATTCTAGATAAAAATAATAGATTTAAATTGACCCAATGAGTCATTATTCTCACCAGCATGCTCATCCTCCTCTTCACCCTCATGTTCTTCCGGATCCTCTTCCATTTCCTCCTCTACTAAATCACCCTGTTCCTCTTCACCAACATTCTCCTCCTCATGTTCTTCCTCCACTTCATCTAGAATAATAATTAACAACTATGTTAAGAACTATATAATAATCTCCATTATTTTTTTCTTATAATTTTGAAGATGTATTGTTATTTTATAAATCTAGAGGTCGCGGTTTATTTCAACGTTGTGCCCATGTATTAGTAGGTTCGGATAAAGGAAAATTGTGCATGTTTATTTCTACAGAGAAGCTTTGAAACTTGGAAGGAGAACTTGTCTTCGAAGAATTTATAAGCAGATGCAATGGTTGTGACAATGCTTAGTGTTAGTTGTTAGGGCTGGAGGAACTATACTTTAACAAGCTAGCTTTGAAGTGTTTGTCATCGTACCATAACTTTCCAATCGATTTGAGTTCTCTGCCTTTCCCTCTTGTTTTCCACGTAACCAAAAGGCAGGTCAATTGTTTTCCCTCTTTCCAGCACCGGACTGTGAGCGTTGTATGAACCGCTCAGACGTTACGTGCTCAATATATTGCGGTCATATATCCGCCGGGATGTATGGCAGTTTGAAATCCCTCAAAACCACCATGTCGTTGTAGCCTTGGAGACCATTATCTCTTGCGCTTTTTTTGGCCTTTTTTTGTGCCTCATATCAAAAATCACGTAACCTACTTCCATAATAACAAATTAGATTTTTAAACATAATTTTTTTTAAAAAAAAATATTGTATTGTTTTCAATGTTATCTAGTTGCCGCGTGATTTTCTCACACCCTTCTAACAACATTGTCAAGTGCGTTGTCCCACTCGAATTTGTTCTGTGTATAAATAATTTATTTAAAATAAAAAAAATAATTTATTAAAAATAAACTAGAAATTAGAAATTAACACCAACCTCAAATTTTCCAAACCATGCATCGATATAAGGTCTCCATTCAAGTTGTCTCGGAAACCTAACTCCATTGAAATAATGGAATCTCCATTGACGATTTAAACGCCGATGATATTACTCGGGCAGCCTCAATGTTTGTGAACTTGAAAATAAATTAAATTAATAAAATATTGATTAGTTGTTCATAAATTATGTTATAATTAAAAAAAACTAAAACCGAAACAAACTTACATTGAAAGGTCGTCCTTCCAATGTGCCTTGTACTTGCGGGTGAATTGATTTCACTATAAAGGCACACCGCCTCTGCACTGTGAAACCGCGCTCAAAGAGGCAGCATCGCAAGTCGGCTCAGGTGCCTCTTCTTGACCGGCACCTATTGACATGTCATCCTCACTGCTAAAAAGAACTAGATGCGACCATGGGTGAGCGACGAGCTGTTGATTTCGTTCTTCGCATCTACACAATTTTAGACGATAATTAAATAATTAAATTCAATTATTAAAAACAAATCGGCACCACCTCCCCTATACTGGAGACTACCCAAAGTTTTCAAACTTGCAAATATTGACAATAGCCACAACCAATTGACCCCATTCAAAAATCTTATATATAACCTAACATCTATACAAATAACAATCAAAATTAATGGAAATAATTAAACACGTATCATGCAATAATAGAGTAAAATTGAGATAAAATAATTAAATTTATTCCTATATATTCAATTACTAATTATAAGGTAAATTCAACCATAACAATTAAAATTCAACAAAGTATTCAATTATTATGGCAATACAAACAATAAAATATATTCAACAAATTTTTTTAAAAAAAACTATAGACTTTAGGAATGAAAAATGCTTACCTTAATAATGTGTTTATTTCAAGACTTTATCTACATTATAAAAATATACCAAAACAAAAAACACAACAAAAATAACAATAACTAAAACAAAGAAAATATAAAAAAAATAAAATCATTAAGCATATTAAATGGAAATAGATACCTTTTAATTTGTTGAAGATATAACTAGAGATTACAAGCAAAAAACAAGAGATTTGAAGCAAATGAGAGGAAAAAACAAAAACAAAGGGTGAGCTGTGAAATGAAGCAGAGGAAAAACAAAACAGAAAAATAAGAGATTTAAAGGGGCGGTCGCAGGGATTTATAGCACAGTTTTCCCGATGGACTCACCGACGGACATTTAAATAATATTAATTTTAATTTTTTTTGTCGGTGATGTTTCAAAAATCTGTTGGTAAAATTTGAATTTTGCCCCAAAATTTTTTAATTACCCTCCATATTTTCCCAGTCCGTCGATAAATCCGTCAGCGAGTGCACGCGGTCAGAGATGCATTAATACCCGCCCTTTGGAATTCGCACCGGCCGTCGGTGATTCGGTAGGTAATTGTGGACTACCAACAGACTATATCCGTTGGTATCGATGTCGGTGATAGTGGCATTTCTAGTAAATATTTTTGCAACTCTCTGTGAAATGCCGACGGACTGTATTCATCGATATCGACTTTGGTGATCGTGCACTGTGCATGAAAGATTATGTTTCCATCGCACAAAACAATAACAACTGTTAACACTTATAAAATAAATATTTCATGTTACAAAATATCATCCATAATATATATTACATTATAAAAAAATGCTTTACACTTTCCTTGATTCTGATAGTTAGTCAGAATTTTCTTCTTCTTCGTCATTAATTGAATAGTCATCAGCTCCATCGCAATCTTCAATATCGATATCATCATCATCATCTTCATCGACATTTACTTGTCTGCTAGAGCTCAAAACAACATTCAACTCCTCTGCGTCAACATCAACAAGACTATCATTGAAAACACGAAAATTTGAATTTTCTTCCAAATCAATCAAATGAGCAACTCGATATGGTTCAAACAACTCACTAACTTGAAAGACTTCATCTCGCACACTTGTGTCTTCGTTCTCATCCTGAACAACCTCCACACGACCCCTGGGTTTTGTTTTTAAAACGGATAACCAATCAACTCTTGATCGATCCTTTCTAAAGGAAGGGGTGTATGTGTAATAAATTTGTTGACATTGCTTTGCGAAAACAAAGACATCATTTATGTTGCGGAGTCTAGCTTTTGAGTTGATTTTGACCAAACCATAGTTAGGATCTACTATGATTCCTCTGTCAGAGGTGTCATACCAATAACATTTGAATAAAAACACTCTTTTCTGCTCGCTATGTTATTGCAATTCAACGACCTCTTCTAATTTACCATAGTAGTCAACTTCAAACTCACTACAAATCAATCCCTTAACACAAACACCGTTGCTATATGTCTTTCTTCCATGCCCGTATTCTTTAGTATGGAACACATATTCATTGACAAAATACCCGTTGTAGCACTTAACTTTTCTTTCAGGGCCCAGGCTTAGTGAAGACAATGAAATAGCAACACTCCATCACATTTGATAAACCTTGTATATCATGTACAACAATGAACAGTAAACGACAATTTTGTAATGACATACAATAACTTTGCAAGAGATAATGAGTTTGTGATAGTACTTACATGTGTTCTGAACCACATGGTAAATTGTTCATCTTGTAATTAAAAGATTTAGGATTCGGTCAGCTGTGAGTTATTGGACAGTAAATATTGTCGATGTTGCCTACAAGGTTGTTCTAAATTATATGAGTTTATGATATTACAATATATAAATAGTACATTCTTAACAAAGTTTAATTAGTACTACATGTACTTACTGAATAAAAGGTCTCAACTCATCATAGTTAAATAGAACGTAATTGTGTGCTTGTCTGAACTCTATTTCAGACAAAGATCTTCCCCTTACGACATTTTTAGATATGGGTCATCCAGGATTGGAGAATATTGACAAGTTCCCATTGGAAGACACTTCACCACCATCATCATGCCGTGGAACACGATTGATTCTCGTTCTCAAATGAGGTTCGAAATAGTACAAGATAAATGTTGAGATCTCCTCAACAATTTAGGCCTCACATATCGAAGCCTTAACATGCGCCTTGTTCTTAACCTTTTTCTTAAGATTGAACAAGTACTTGCATTGAATTAATCAAATATTTCAATTAAGAAAAACAAAGAAAATACTTTTATATATGAATTACATTGCAACTGTAATATCTAACCGTTCGAATGGATACATCCATCTATATTGGACCGGTCCTCCAACTTTTGCCTTAAACGGAAAATGTATGGGGAGATGCTCTATTGAGTCAAAAGATGATGGAGGGAATATCATCTCAAGTTTGCATACTGTCTTGACGATATTTGTTTCAAGCCTCTCAATGTGATCAACATTCAACTTGTTGGAGCATATATCTCTAAAGAAATGATTGATCTCCGTGAGTGCATCTCATATCCCTTTTGACAATAAATCACGATAAGCTAATGGAATGAGTGTTTGCATCATGACTCTTCATTTCATACAATTTGCATTCCTCCATATTAACCAACATTGATATGTTCGAGGCATGTCCATCGGGAAAACACAGACTCTTAAGCCATTTGTAGACTAGTACTTGTGCATTTTTCTATAACACGAAGCTTTCTCTTGGTTTTGCGACCTGTGACCCATCACAAACCAACTCCATATTTTTACGGTTCTGAGAACAAAGTCATATCCAATCTAGCCTTGATGTTGTCCTTTGTCTTCCCCTTCACATCCATGACGGTGTTGAAAATGTTCTCAAACATGTTCTTTTCTATGTGCATGACATCAAGGTTATGGCAGAGAAGATTGGTCTTCCAATAAGGAAGCTCCCAAAAGATACTTCGCTTTACCCAATTGTGGGTCAAACGAAAACCAGGAAACTTCTGCTTACTTGATTGGATACCAAACACAATGTCACCGTACTGTTATACAACATCATGCAATTCTTCACCAGAAAGACACGGGGGTGCAACATCCTTTTAACTCTGCTAGCAAAGAAATCCTTTCTATTCTTTCTATACTTGTGATTCGATGGCAAGAAATGATGGTGATAGTAAAAAAAAGAAGCTTTACCTCTGTTTGTTAGCGTGAATGCCTTGTTGTTTTCCAAGCAGTATGGACATGCTAGTTTTCCATGCGTGCTCCAACCAAAAACCATTCCATAAGCTAGAAAATTATTGATAGCCCAAATCAAAGCCGCTCTCATAACAAAATTATGTTTCCTCGATATATCATAAGTCACAGCTCCGGAGGATCACAACTACGTCAACTCATCAATCAACGGTTGAAGACAAACATCTATATTTCGGCCTAGGCTGCTCGGACCGGGTACAATAGTAGATAAAAACATGAACTTCGGCCTCATACACATGTCATGTCCTTGGTGACATGAATAACCTCTGTAGTCTAGGTGTGATTGGGAAGTATCTAAGTTTTTTATATGTCACAAGAGTCTTTCCCCTACCAGTTCTGGGTTTGTAACGAGAATGCCCACATGTCATGCACTCGGTCAGCTCAGCATTTAAAGGTTGTATAACATGCAGAAGTTAGGGTACATGTCAATTTTCTGGTATCCTAAACCGAGGGGTTTCATCAAGGACTTTGCAGCATAGAAGTTCTCTTTCAGCCTATTCCCTTCAGGTAAAATGTTTGTCGCTCATTCGATAATTTTGTCATAACCGGCCTTACTCAACCCATGATCTGACTTGATGGTGAACACCTATGCTACGTCCGATAATTTACTGTGGTTCATGCAGCCATCCCATAATGGTTCTTCTTCTACGATTGGACATGGACTGACATTACCTTGATTCATTCTCATTGCATCCATAACCATTTTCCTGTAAGGATTATTGTTGTCATTTACAACTCCATGCACATTGGTAGCACTAGAAGTTGACCCAACTACCCTTGCTCTCATGCTCTTATTACGAACAAATAGTTCTATGTGTGCATACCAACACAAGTAATCCTCCATAAACCCTTTGTGTAGAAAATGCATCATTTACTGACACAATCAATCCGTCGGTAATTCCATTGGTTTTTGGCGAATTTATGGTAGTGTATGATCTAGGGAGGAAATATTACGATTCTTGGTTTAATTATTTTTATTATAATATTTATTTAATTGATAATATTTTCTAGAATTAGTTACTTTTTATTTAATTAGGCAAATGGTAATAGGAAATTAGTAATCTAGGATTTAAATTATATTATATTATATTTAAATTATTTAATATTATTAGGGTTTTCTAGGTTTTATATTTTAAAAGTTGCAATAGTTTTTTTATAATGAATTAATGAATAAAAATTGAATTTCATGAGTTTTTCTACAACTTTAAAATGCATTTTTTAAAAACATTTTTTAGTATTAACTTGCTATATGTTGTGTCATCCTAAAAGACAAATTTATATTGAATTATAGTGAAATCTTCTTTTTCTTCCTCCACTTCACTAGCTTGCATAAAAGAGAAATTCTCTATGTATGGACGTTAAAATTGTTCATTCTTGCATTATTGGAGTTTGATTTTGATGCTTTTCATAGAAATATTTAGCCTATACATGTAGAATGGACATAATATTTAACTATCACTAATAATGAATAAATTGAAGAATGGTATTGTTTATTGTATTGTCTATAGATAATTATGTCTATTATCTATTCAGTTTTTGTAATATGGTATTTTGTTTTTCGCTACTTTTGCATTATAGTTCTTTGTGATTGTTGATTATGGCTACTGAAAGAGGTGATTCACTTCAGTCTGTGAGTGTGAGGTTGGATGGGAAGAACTATTCGTATTGGAGTTATGTAATGCAAAATTTCTTTAAGGGTAAAAAGATGTAGAAATATGTTAGTGGAGCTTATGTGGTACCTAAGAATACTGAGGAAGGGGATGTTGCTTTGATAGATGCATGGGAAACAAATAATGCAAAGATTATTACTTGGATTAACAATTTTGCTAAGCATTCCATAGGTACGCAGTTGGCGAAGTATGAGATAGCGAAGGAGGTTTGAGATCATCTGCAAAGGTTATTCATGCAATCAAATTTTACAAAACAGTATCAATTAGAGAATGACATACGAGCTCTTCACCAGAAGAATATGAGTATTCAGGAGTTCTATTCTGCAATGACAGATCTTTGGGATCAATGGGCTCTTACAGAATCAGCAGAATTAAAGGCATGTAGTGCCTATATTAATCGTAGAGAACAACAATGATTGGTATAATTTTTCACAATACTTTGCAGTGATTTTGAAGGACTCGGAGGTTCAATTCTTCATCATTCTTTACTGCCTTATGTTGACTCTGTTGTCTATTGTACATTATGTTTTCCATAAAATAAATAAAATAAAATAAAAAATTGAGAATTCCTGCAAGTTAGATTGAGATTACTCTTTATTACATTAAATGCACTCAGATAATTAAGTTTGATTTGGATAAAAAAATTAACTAAATTAATTTTAAATTTTTTTAAACTAAACTAAATAAAAAAATTGATTTATTCAATTTTATTTATGTTAAAACCAAATAAATTTAAATAGGTTAATAATAAAACAAACTTAGATTATTTTTATCAAGGGTTTGATTTTCTTGAGATAAAAAATGATTTGTTTAGTTTCGTTATATATAGTTTTGTTTTTTTGGGTTTGATTTCTTGGTTCAATTTTGTTGGTTTCTAAAATGTAAAACCAAAATCAAACGGACCAATTTTTTTTAAAATCTTCTAATTGGTTTTTTTGTTTTGATTTTTTCAATTAATTTTAAATCGATTTTTAAGAATATTCTAGATAATCTGACTCATACATATAGGTTACAGGTTTGATTTCAATTTGGTTTCTGTTTGAAGAATTAACTATAATTAAAATTGATCAGTGTTTTACTATAGCGTTGGCTACTATACATTATGAGTGTTTTCACTGTGGATTGCACTGTTCTGCACTGTAGCTGAGTGTTTTTACTGTGGACTACACTATTTGGTGGGGGCGTGGTGAGGCTGCAGCTTGCAAGCCCAAAGCGCAAAGTTGGAAGCACGCTCATTGGGGTTGCAAACACCTGGCGCTTGCCTGAAAAATGAAAAAAAAAATTATACCAATTATCATTATTCTTATTATTGTTAAAAATATTATTATTTGTCTAATAAATATTATTTGTTTATTATAATTTAAAATATTATTTTTTTATTAGAAATAAAAATATTAATATTAAAAATAGTATTATTGGTGTTCCAAATATTATTATTTTTAGTACAATTAAAATTATTAATATTACAAATAGTATTATTTGTGTTATGAATATTATTATTTTTATTATAATTAAAAGTATTAATATAGAAAATATTATTATTTGTGTTATAAATATTCTTGGGTTTCTTAATATAGTTATTTGTGTTATAAATATTTTTATTTTTCTTATAATTCAAAGTATTCATATCAAATATATTATTATTTGTGTTAAAATATTATTATTTTTATTATAATTTGAAGTATTAATACAAAAAATATTATTATTTGTGTTAGCAATATTCTTGGGTTTCTAAATATAATTATTTGTGTTATAAATATTATTATTTTTATTATAATTCAAAGTATTAGTAAAACAAATATTATTATTTGTGTTATAAATATTATTATTTAATTATAATTCTATTGATTCCTGCGTCATGACCCAAGAGCATTGGGTCTGGCGGCAGGACCCAATAGGCTGGAGGCACGCCCCTGGGCTGCGGACACTTGACGCTTGGCTGTCAGGCCTAGGCGTGGGGCTGGCCACGCCCGATTGCCGTACCCCAAATTGCAGTCACCTTGCGCTTAGTCTGCCTAGCCTTGGGCCTGGGGTAGACCCGAGCGCCTGGCTGCAGCCCTAGGGCGAGCGGGTGTGCAAACCCGAGCACCTGGCTTGCAGACCCGTACAGTTGGATCGGCAGACCCTGCAGAGAAGAAAAATGAAAAAAAATATAATAACAATTATCATTATTATTATTATTATTATTAAAAATATTATTATTTGTCTTATAAATATTTTTTTTATTATAAGTAAAAGTATTATAATTAAAAATATTATTATTAGTATTGTAAATATTATTTTTTTAGAATTAAAAGTATTAATATTACAAATAGTATTATTTGTGTTATAAATATTATTATTCTTAGTACAATTAAAATTATTAATATTACAAATAGTATTATTTGTGTTATAAATATTATTATTTTTATTATAATTCAAAGTATTAATATAGAAAATATTACTATTTGTGTTAATTTGTGTTATAAATATTTTTATTTTTCTTATAATTCATAGTATGCATATCAAAGATATTATTATTTTTGTTAAAATATTATTTTTTTATTATAATTCTAAGTATTAATAGAAAAAATATTATTATTTGTGGTATAAATATTATTATTTTAATTATAGTTCTATTGGGTCTTGCATCAGGATCTATTTCACTTGGGTCCAGCATGTGATATCTCACATCGGAAGCGAGCGTCCAGAGCCAGAGCTTTATGAGTAGTGATGGTCGCTAACCTATTGTACATGTTTTGGGGTGTTTGGCTCAGAAGAGGGCTAGTGTCACAATGAACAAAACCGTAAGGGCGGTAAGGCCCAAAGCGGACAATATACGACAAGTTGGGTTGGGCTATTACGTTTGGTATCAGAGTCAAGGACAACTCGTCTTAATGTGGGGGGATTGTGATATCCTGTAAACACTGGAAAAATAAAAATAAAAATAAATAAAGGTTGCTTAAATTGAAAACTAACTACATGAGAAATAAAAGTGAAGAAATTCACGCGTATGGTTAAATAAAAGACAGGAATTCAGAAATTTAAAGGAAATGGGGCCTAAATGCAAATAAGAAAAAATATAGAGTATAAATACTCTCTCCTCACCAAAAATCTGCGAGAACGAGAAGGAGAGAAAATAGGGAGTTTTATACCCATTCTTGCAAAATCAAGAGAGAAACACTAAAATTTCAAGAACCCATCCAAGATTAAGGGTTTATAGATGGGATTAACACTTGTGAGCAAGGGATTAACAAGAAATTGAATGGTTAAATAAAAGACAGGAATTCAGAAATTTAAAGGAAATGGGGCCTAAATGCAAATAAGAAAAAATATAGAGTATAAATACTCTCTCCTCACCAAAAATCTGCAGGAACGAGAAGGAGAGAAAATAGGGAGTTTTATACCCATTCTTGCAAAATCAAGAGAGAAACACTAAAATTTCAAGAACCCATCCAAGATTAAGGGTTTCTAGATGGGATTAACACTTGTGAGCAAGGGATTAACAAGAAATTGAATAAGAAGAAAAGAAAGGAGGGAGTTAAAAAATTTTAACTGGTTGAAGATCAAAATCTTAATTCATACCAGGTAAGGTGTTCTAAACATGATCTTAAAAATTCATTTTAAATTCGATAATGAATTGATGCCTTGATATTGAATTATAGGTTAGGGTTCCTAGACATGAATTGGGGAAAAAGTACTTATTGTTAAAATTAAGTTAATTCATGTGTGGTATGTCGTTTATGAAAGTATTGTGTGAAGGGAAGGGGGTGGCGAATCTGGACAGACTTGTCTCCTAACTTTCGATGAGATTTCGGGTAGGAGGATAAGGGAATTAGGGTCGGGTTCCTTCATAGAAATTGTAGATTTGGATGTTACCTAACCAAAGAAACTTGTCTTGCTCAATTTGGAGATGTAGAACTCCAGTCCAGTTATGGGTTACCAACCGAGACTGAGTCATGATTGATTCCGTAGGGAGAGTAGGACCGATTAGTTGATGAGCCATTTTGACCATCTTGGAGGCGTAACCTGGGTTCTCCTTCCTTCAGAGAACCTGTAGCCTCATGTATTAGCTTTCCAACGAGATCAATCTCATTTAAAATGGATTTTTAAAACTCTAGATATAGTTAACAATCTGATGAGTATTCGAGACAAGAATGAGTTGGACAAAGAGTTGGACGAGAATGGTTCAATGTCTAGACAGTAACGGTTGGACAATAACAATTCAATGTCTAGACAGTAACGGTTGGATAGTAACAATTCAAAGTTAGACAGTAACAATAGACTTTTACGTAAATATTATATGTAAGAATATAAAAGAATTGAGTCATACGAATACTTGCACATTGAGATACTAACTTTGAAAATATACATGATATATGTATGTTTGTTATTATGAGGAAATGAACATGCATAGAAAGTAACATATGACCTATTATTATTATTAATACAACAAAATGATGAACTATTCATTTTCTTTCGCTTTCTCCTCGTGCGATTAAACATATGCGGCAAACCTTAACAATTAATATTCTTAGATCATTATCACAACAACAATTTCACCCAACTAGTTGGAATCCATAACAATCTTCATTAAATAATCAATTTGCCAAAAATACTTATGGCTAGCTTTAAATATGTTTTATTTTCCAAATTTCTTTCATTTCAATTTCTTCATGGTTCCACCCCATTTATATCCACACAACCAAGAAGTTAGCTTTCTATTCAATCAACATGTTCATATAGCAATGTTCATTTCTATTCTAACACAATAATCATTCTTCCCCTCATATAAAGAATACACAATTAATCTATAGCAATACTAATAACAAGAACATATTTTACCATTACATCTTCCATAAACCCTACACCCACACAATTCTAATTCCACACAATTCTAATTTTTTCAAAACATGTATTTAATCAAGCTTAATAAATTTTGATAAAACTAGCAATAGATTCAAAAAGCAATATGTCATCAACCTCTAATTATTATTTTGAACCCAATGGTTAGAATATATATCATAGAGTTGTACACAATATATCTTAAAATCAGAATGATCCAACGGTTGGATCTCCCTAGATCGGAATAAACCCAAGCTAACCTGAAAATATACGAGCTACTGTTTAACATGAACGACACCTTGCCGAAGATTGCGTTTCCAATCGCCACCATCCAGAATGAAGGCAACATCTAGGCGCATCACATATTCAAAACTAGGCATGATCCAACGATGGAAGAGAGAGAAATTGGCCGGTGACCAAAACAGCTGCGCAGTGTATTTTCTTTTATTTTCCAAAATATTGCTGATGATGATTTCTTTCAAAAGGATTGTGTGTCTTCAAATCCCTCTTGTCCGTTAGTAGAGAAGTGTGAGAAGAACAATATATTCACAAATTAGAATAATCCAATGGTATATTCCAGAGATATGGCCACCGGAGCATTATTGGTTCCTCCAAATTCTTCACTTCTCTCTTTAGCTGATTTTTCTCTATTGCTCTCACTTTTTTTTAACTGATGGCCTCTTTGATGTTTTAAAGGTACATTTTTTTATAATTACAATTTTATCCCTCATTTATGCTTTTATGTATTTTATTTTATTTTTCATGTAAACTATCCGATTTATTTTTACTTAAATCGCTAGTCTTTACCGAACTCAGATTGAGATGAGATCTTTAACCAAGGTAGGGAAACATATTAATAGACTTCATGCAAAATTGCATCCCAATCCAACGATTGGATTGAGAGCTCTGCTTCACTGATTTTTAATCGATGCTTGCACCTTCAGTCCTACCATTTTTATTGTAGTATCATTTATTATAATGTATTCTTTATTACCTCACTTATTTCTTAGAAACATTTTGTCATTTTTCTCATTATTTTATCCATTAAAACACGTTACTAGCTTCTCTGTCCGTATGAATTCTAAACCAAAATTCATTTTATGGAGGTCATCCCTTCCATTATATATCATTATTTATCTATTATTTCTTATCTTGGTTTCCATCACTTATTGAGATCATACCACTTTTAATCTTATATTTACATGAGAGTTTACACATCCGCATATTTAAATTATAAATTTCTAGGGTTTCACATTAAAATTTTTCATTCTTGCATTATTGGAGTTTTATTTTGATGCTTTTCATAGAAATATTTAGCCTATACATGTAGAATGGACATAATATTTAACTATCACTAATAATGAATAAATTGAAGAATGATATTGTCTATTGTACATTATGTTTTCCGTAAAATAAATAAAATAAAATAAAATAAAAAATTGAGAATTCCTGCAAGTTAGATTGAGATTACTCTTTTTTACATTAAATGCACCCAGATAATTAAGTAGCTCCTTCATACGCGAGTATGAGATGGTTCAGTTTGATTTGGATAAAAAAAATTTAACTAAATTAATTTAAATTTTTTTAAAACTAAACTAAATAAAAAATTGATTTATTCAATCTTATTTCTGTTGAAACCAAATAAATTTAAATAGGTTAAATTTTGAGATAAAAAATGATTTGTTTAGTTTCGTTATATATAGTTTTGGTTTTTTGGGTTTGATTTATTCAATTTTGTTGGTTTCTAAAAGTAAAACCAAAATCAAACGGACCAATTTTTTTAAAAAATCTTCTAATTGGTTTTTTTGTTTTGATTTGTTTAGTCCTCCTCTGTCTGCGTTCGTCTGGTCTTCTTCTTGTATCCTCGTCTTTCCTTGGCTCAAGCCCCTGTGTTATTCGTTGCTGGTGTTCGTTCCTCCTCTGTCTTCTGGTTCCCCTGGTGCTAGTGCTTGCTGAAGATGGAGGCCTAGAGTGACAACGTCTGAACAAGGTTTCTCTCTCTCTCTCTCTCTCTGTGTCTGGCTCTCTCTTTCTCTATATCTTTGTTCCCCTGGTTTTTCTTCTTCTTTTTTTTATCAGTTTCCCCCTGGTTTTTTTCAGTTCTTCTCCCTTGTTCTCCTCTTTTCTGTCCCTCCTGTGCATGCCCCTTCTCTGGCTTTTTATAAAGCCAGAGAATGCCATGCGGTTGCCTCTAAATAATGAGGCGACCAACCGTTGTTATTGCAAGAGTAACGGCGACTGTGGGGCGTCTGTTTCTGGTCTGGTCCGTTGGAAAAGATGAACAGTGTCCCTTAAAACGACGCTGCTTTCTTGACTAAAATGGTTATTTGCAATTGTGCCCCTGGATCAAATACAATTGGACCCCTACATTTCGGCACCATTTACAAAATGATCCTTGGACTTTAATTTCTTGTGATTTTGACCTCAATCAACCCCACACTTTGGTTTTTCAATTAAGTCTTTGATTGCATTACTTAATTAAATCAAAGTTTAAATAAGTCCCCAAACTTGTTAATTCTTCCAATCTTTGACCAAATTGACTTCCAAATTTAATTTTTTCTCAATTAAAGCCTAAACAAATCAATTTTTCTTGCAATCAAACCCTACATAAATTCAATTAAACCTTCAATAAAATTTAATTGAGTGTGTAAACATATGATTTTGGACTTTTCTTCCTCAAATTTAATTTTCTTTGTCAACAGGGCTCTCATCAGTAAAAAATATACACCAAAATTTCCATCTTTGTATTTTTGAACCTCCTCAACCAATCTTTAACCATTTTCTATGTGCCCCGGCATCCTCTTCTCACTACTTATTGCGATGTCGTGGTCGCACAAGTTAATTACCCTAGCTTCAAACACAACACACAAGATAGTATAGAGCAAGCAAGGGGTCAATCCCATGAGGAAGGTTCAAGTCAGATTTTTATGCTAGATGATATGCAATTGGGGGGGTTTGGACGTTATCTAAGCTGAAGCAAAAGAAAACAGAAAACTATCAAACAAAATTTAATAAAATCATAAAATTATCAAGAGAACAAACCTTGGTCGCAAGCACACATCCACGTACCGAAATCAGAACTGATCATGGAAACGAAACATCAATTTATATTCTGAATATTTATCTCTTCTTAATATTGGTTAGTTAACATATCCACCGTATATCTAACCCTAACCATCAAACAACCATAGTGTTCGCACTAGTAATTTAATTCAATAGAAGCCTTAAGAACTAGATAAGTTGAGGAATCAAGAAAACATAACTGTTCGCAGTCTATGCTTGATTTGATTGAATGTTCTCCCTAAGATTAATAACGTAGATCCGCCACAATTATTAAACTCAGTTGCTTCACAAGTTCATATAATTCAACTCCGGTTTTGATATCAAACTTAGCAATAGATTGTCTACAATAATAACTTAGAGTCCACTCTAGCAATTAAAATAAACAATCATAGGAAAAATAAGCATAGAAGAACAAATATATTCATCATATAAACTAAAAAGAAAAGGTAAAATAAATCTCACAGTTCTTGAAATCCGAAGGTTTCCGTGTCCTTGCAACCAAGAAAACGAGTTTAGCTTTGCATGTTTGTAGAACAACTAATAAAAAAGATGGAGGAATGCATGATTTCGGGTTTCTTAGAGGAGGGGGGCATTTTTCTCCTCTTGGCTGGCTGCCCCCCTTCTCTTCTCTCATTCTTTTTATATTCTAGGAAACCCTAGTCTCTATTTTACAAAATAGTCCTCCCTTAAGTAGACAGTTTACATTTAAGTACTTTAATAACTATTTTTCTAAAAAGGGAGAAATAGCCTTACATGAAATATTCAAGCTTTGACTTAGAGGAGCTAAATTGCTGAAATAAAACTTGGATATCGGTTTAGATGCTTTGGAACATAATTTGGACTCATTTCTTCACGAAATCTGTTTGCTCGCAGAATTCTGTTGTCTTCTTTGAAAAATCATATCTCCCTCATATGAAATAGTTTTTGGCTGAAATTTGGAGAATGGATAGGCCTTTGAGTCAGGAATCCAAAACAATTTAGTTTACATCAATTGGACTTCTCTAGCTCCAGATATTCATGTCGGAATGGCCGAAGGTCAACATTGGCAGATTGTGATATTTGACTTTGAAGGCTACGATTTCCATGATCTTCCTTATTTTATTTTCTTGCCTTAGATTTTCAGAAAGGTATGGATGTTAGCTTTTTAATGCCACTAGAATCACTTCATTTCGACCTCTAGACCTCATGCTCTGCATAAAACATCGACTGAAGTTCAAATCTGCCAATTACCTCCAATTTACTCCTTTTTGCATCTTTCATCCAAAAGTGCCTTCAAAACATAAAACAAAGAATATCAAGGTATTTTATAAATAAAACATAGGTAAAACACTAGTTAAATATGGGTGAAACTATCGAATAATATGGTTGCATCATTACTACTATTATTTTTTTATTTTCTTCAGTCATTTTTTCTTATGTTTTTGTATTATGAATTTTCTTGAAAAAGAGTAACTTCAACATTGACCTGAAAAACATGCGTTGACAACTGAATGCATGGAAAAAAACATTGTTAGTGATGCAAAGATGTCAAAAGCATATTTTTGGGTTTTTTGTTGTTTTTTACTATTTTTGGATTTTTTTAAAAAAAAATTTATCAAAAGATAGGGTCAAAAATTAAGTAGCAACACATCAGAATGAATCAAGTCAAATGGGAAAGAAGAAACAGAAATACTTTGATTAAAAGGTAAAGTGAAAAATTTCGCCAGTTTACATCCATTACAATCAGAAATATCACAAGGTTGCAAATTTCCTAAAGCTCATGTGGATGCTAAAAATCTCAAACGAGAAGATGAAACATGACCTAGAAGATAATGCCATAAATAAAAACTAGAAGAGGAATGACTCAAACGAAAAGAAGACAAATAAGCAGTAGTAGCAGCAGCAACAACAATTGACACTTTTAACTCATCCAAAATATATAGTCCATTCTCCCTACAGCCTGTCCCAATCAACTTCTGAGACTGTAGATCTTCTACACACCAAAAGGAAGAGGAAAAAAAGACTAAATAATCACCAGAATCACATAATTGTCCAACAAAAACAAGATTCAATTTGAGTTTCAGAATAAGATAAACATTAGGGAAAAACAAGTGAGGTGTGACAATAAAACCAACACCTGCTAAGGGCAATGGAGTGCCATCAATAGTCATAACAAGAATGGGGGGCAAGGGGGACACAAAGGTAAAAGATGAAGAATCTGGAGACATATGATGTGAAGTAGCAGAATCCAAGACCCATCCAAAATGTGACATACTTGAGGAATTATGAGGCAACTGACTTACGAAAGAAGAAACAGACATTGCTTGTAACTGTAAAGAGAAAAACTTTTGAAATTGCTTTGCCAAAGTACTAGGATCGGTGATACGGTCTGATGAAACTACTGTTGCAGTATTATGTTGTGGTGGTCTATAAATCTAAGGTGGTCTATGAGCATTAGATAATGACTAGCTGTCAGACTTCCAAGCTTGATTCTGATGTCTCAACTTGGGACACTAAGCCTTCCAATGACCTTTTTGCTTACAAAAACTGCAAGACAACCCTTGTGTAAAACTTATTCTGATGATTAGAGAATGACTTGGAGGGTACTACTAGTACATATGAATTTGAAGCAGAAAGAATTCCCTTTTCAAAATAAGAATGGAGACGTATTTCTTCAGCCAATAACTCACTCACAACAGAGTCAACAGAAGGCAGTGGAGAAAGATGTAGAATGGAACCTCTGAATCCTTCAAAATCACTGCGAACTGCTGTTAAAACTTGTATCAATCATTGTTATTCCCTATGATCAATATAGGCACTACATGCCTTTAATTCTGCCGATTCTGTAAGAGCCAATTGAACCCAAAGATCTATCATTGTAGAATAGAACTCCTAAATACTACATTCTTCTAGTGAGAGTTCGTATGTCATTCTCTAATTGATACTGCTTTGCAAAATTTGATTGCGTGAATAACCTTTGCAGATGATCCCAAACCTCTTTTGCTGTCTCATACTTTGCTAACTGCGTACCTGTGGAATACTCAACAAAATTGTTAATCAAAGTAATAATCTTTGCATTGTTTGCTTTCCATGCATTTATCAAAGCAACATCTCCTTCCTCGGTATTCTTAGGTACCACAAAAGTTCCACTGACATATCCCTACATCTTTTTACCCTTAAAGAAATTTCGCATTATATAACTCCAATACGAATAGTTCTTCCTATCCAACCTCACACTCATAGATTGAACTGAATCATCTCTTTCAGTAGCCATAATCAATAATTACAGAGAACCAGAATGTAAAAGCAACGAAAAACAAAATACTAAATTGCAGAAACTGAACAGATATCGTAAAAACTAAACAAATATCTTCTCGAAGTTATATGATACTCCAAAACAAAAAAATACAGAAATAGAACGCAAATACCAAGTTGCAGAAACTGAAAAGAAGATGAAAAACCAGATTTGAAGAAACTCAAGGGAAGACGAAATACCAGATTTGCAGAAACAAAGCGAATATTACTAAAAAAAAATAAACCAAAATTGATCAAACCGATAAGATTGTGCTACCAAGTCTCTTCAAAATCTGTCTAGTTCTAATTATTATTTCTACCTCTTTTCAGTTTTATCACGTATTAATTTAGTCTTTTATAAAAACCGAACTGATTAATTATTTTGTTCATTAATTTTTTTTTATTGCCTTGGTTAATCCTATGTATTCAAATCTAATAGATAAATATGTTTTCAACCATTTTTAAAGTGTATTTGTAGTTGTTTTTTTTTTCTTAGGACGATTGACCTGCCTTTTGGCTATGTGGAAAACAAGAGGGAAAGGCACAGAACTCAAATCGATCCAAGTCCTTGGAAAGTTATGGTGCGACGACAAACACTTCAAAGCTAGCTTGTATTGGTGTGAAGACGAGAAGGTTTCCTCTTTTCTGAGACTCCCAAAGGGTTATTGGTGTGAAATCCATAGATCAAATTGCTATGTAAACTTCTGAAAATTGGTTTGAGCTTTGATTTGTATACACTAAACATCAACAAGGGAAATTGTCTCTTGTCTAGATCTCTTAATAAATTAGACATTCACTTGCAAGAAGACATCTCATCAAACAACTGAAACCCAAATTTCACCAAACTTAGGTTAACTTTGCACTTTCCTATATTTGTGTGAGTTTTCATAGTTTTTTGTTTTTATAATATACAACCCTTTTAATGCACAAAACATCATCATTAAAAGCAAGTTTTCCATACTTTTTCCTATTTCTTTATGTGAGTTTCATAAAAAAAAAACTTATCATACCGCATTCTCAAATACACACTTTATAAAATAACAATACATCTTCAAAATTATAAGAAAAAAATAATGGAGATTATTATATAGTTCTTAACATAGTTGTTAATTATTATTCTAGATGAAGTGGAGGAAGAACATAAGGAGGAGAATGTTGGTGAAGAGGAACAGGGTGATTTAGTAAGAGGAGGAAATGGAAGAGGATCCGGAAGAACATGAGGGTGAAGAGGAGGATGAGCATGCTGGTGAGAATAATGACTCATTGGGTCCATTTAAATCTATTATTTTTATCTAGAATAATGTTTTTTTTTTTAATTCTATGCTTTTATAGTTTCAACTAAGGTTGCATAGTAACATGCCAAGTTAGATTGAATTTAATAATTATGATAGTTAAACGTCAATTTTATTATTATTAATTTTTATAATGTCTTGTCTTTTCAGTGAACTCAATGTAATTAAGGTTCAAGCATTGGCATCAATAAAAGACAAGGAAAGTTCTCTCCCACCCGTTTTCTAGTATGTGGTTGTGCCAATTTATTAGCATGTCCCATGCTGAGTTGGTAGTTGTTATGGATGGATGAAAATGACCTCCAATTTGGATTTCTTTTGGTACTTCATTGTTCAATATATTTATTTGATTCATATGATAATAATTTTGTGTTGTAGCGTACTTACTTAGCACACGTTTCTAAATCTAGAGGTCGCGGTTTATTTCAACGTCATCTACGTTGTGCCCACGTATTAGTAGGTTCAGATAAAGGAAAATTGTGCATGTTTATTTCTACAGAGAAGCTTTGAAATACTACAACATTTAATAGTTTTATCGACGGAATTTTTCCATCGGTGTAAGACATATATTCCTTTGATAATTAATTTACCAATGAAATCACCGACGAAAATGCTCCGTCAGTGAATCTTTCATAGGTAATTTTTTGTCATCCGGTAAATCCGTTAGTAATAAAAAAATATTATTACCGACGGATTACTGACGGAACATACGCGTCGATAATAATATTTTTTTATTACCAACGGATTTACCGAGGGATATACTGACGGAAATTCCATCGGTAAATATTTAAAAAAATTCATTTTATAAAATTATAAAATTATTAAATTAACATAAATCAACACTCTATAATATATACTCAAAATGCTTGGAAAAAAGAATGAGAAAATCAACTCAAACAAATTTGCAACAAATAAATAAAACAAAAAAATAAATTCAACTCAAAAAATTCATATGAAAAAAATGAAGTTGCAATTGCTAAAAATTTAAAAATCCTATAAATAAATCAACTAAAAATTGATCTCTTATGAAAAAAAAAAGCTCACAACAATATTTATACAATTATTAAGAACAAAAACAATTAAAAATAAAATAAAAAACAAATATAGTGAAAAAAATCATGAAAAAAGAAGAAAAGAGAAAAATCTTACCTTAATGTAGTTGCAAGTGAAGCTAAGGAGAGAATTTTTTTTGTAAAGCATATTAATTAAAAAAAAACTAAGAGAATAAAAGAATAAAGAAGAAGAAGACATATCCAAGCATGGAGGAAAAGAGAAGGAGATGAGGAGAGAAAAGAAGAGAAAGAAATAGGTATTGATGTTTTTTACATATAGTGAAGAAGAAGAAGAAGAAGAAGAAGAAAAATAAAAAGAAAGGAGTCTGTCTCTTGTGAAATAAGGGGATTCAGGCTTTTTATTGGGGCACGTTAGCGATGGATTTACCGACGGATAATTGAATATTAATATTTTTTAATTATTCCGTTGGTAATTCCATCGGTAATATTTAATTTAAATTTTCAACTTTGTAAAAAGTTTTCAGAAACCGCCAACAATTACAGACAATTTTTCAATCCGTCGGTGATTCCGTCTGTAATATTTAAATGAAAATTTTAAATTAATTGAATTTTTTTAGAAAACCGCTAAATAACACCGACCACTTTTCAATCCGTCGGTGATTTTGTCCGTAAAGAACAACAATTAACAGTGCAATTGGAAAGTGAACAATTCTGGAGCTCTCTGGAAAATACCGATGGAAAATTCCATCAATGATTCCCTTTGTAATTGACATGATGAACAGTGTTTATAGTTTACCAACAAATTTACTGACGGATTTTCCTACATATGTGATAGAATTTACCGACGAATTCCGTTAGTAAAAATGACACGTCATCATTTTTAAATTTTATTTTATTTTTTTTCCCACGGTAAATCCTTCGGTATATATCGAGGGAATATTTCCGTCGGTCCATCAAACTAATATATTCTAATTGGTTTCTAGAGTTTCACCACCCATATTCTATAATAAGAATATATCCGAAGTCATCTTTACGCTTCTGCCCTCGACTTGTAGCATATTCCATATTTAATGCCACTCCAGTTTCAAAAAATACAGAATAGAAACCGCTCCTCCTTAGCCATGGTGGTGCTTCCTTATACTGTTGCATTCCTACTCCTTTCCTTCTTACAGACTGTAAAAATCTCAAGTAAGCTTGCGTCTCTTTCTATTTTAATTACCTCCTTCCATTTCCAAAGAATTTACCTTAACTGAGCTGTCTTCATTTCAATCTATGAAAACAAAAAATGTTGGTGTTCTGTTTTGTCGTTTAAAAATTGATGTTTGATCATCTGCTTTAAATTTTGCTGCTTTTCGTGCGCAGACTCGCAATCATTCATCGGTATAAACTATGGCCAAGTTGCGGACAACCTTCCACCACCATCATCCACCGCAAAGCTTCTTCAGTCCACTTCAATCCAAAAGGTCCGATTATATGGATCGGACCCCGCCATAATCAAAGCCTTAGCCAACACCGGAATTGGAATTGTTATCGGCACTGCAAATGGTGACATTCCAGGACTAGCCTCTGATCCCAATTTTGCCAACAGCTGGATCAACACAAACGTGCTTCCCTTCTATCCAGCTAGCAATATCATCCTCATCACTGTCGGCAACGGGGTCATGACTTCCAATGATCAGAATCTCATGAACAAGCTCTTACCAGCAATGCAAAATGTACAGAATGCTCTAAATGATGCATCGCTCGGGGGTAAAATTAAGGTCTCCACAGTTCATTCGATGGGAGTGCTTAAGCAGTCTGAGCCACCTTCTTCTGGAAGCTTTGATCCAAGTTATGGGGATCTGATGAAGGGCTTGTTGGAGTTTAATAGTGCGAATGGTTCGCCTTTCGCAATCAATCCCTACCCTTACTTTGCCTACAGAAGCGATACAAGGCCTGAGACTCTCGCTTTTTGCCTTTTCCAGCCGAATGCAGGACGAATGGATGGAAATACTAAGATCAAGTACATGAACATGTTCGATGCTCAGGTGAGAGTAAATCAAATTGCAAGTGCGAAAATTCTGTATCAATAGATGATCTAATAAAAATGCTACTGACAAGTGGTTTAATCAATTGCAGGTGGATGCAGTTTATTCTGCACTGAACTCTATGGGATTTAAGAATGTTGAGATTGTGGTGGCTGAGACTGGATGGCCATTTAAAGGAGATGACAACGACGTAGGGCCAAGCATTGAGAATGCCAAGGCTTACAATGGCAATTTGATTGCACACCTTCGATCGATGGTGGGCACTCCACTCATGCCAGGAAAATCAGTGGATACATACCTCTTTGCTCTTTATGACGAAGACTTGAAACCTGGACCTGGTTCTGAGCGATCATTTGGACTTTTCAAGACTGATCTCACCATGGTTTATGATTTTGGACTCTCTACAAGTAGCCAGGTAAGAAAAAAATCGATGTCTCTATTATCTTTATTAGTAATGATAAAAAAAAATGTAGAAAGAAATATTCAATTTTTTAATATACATCATTATCAATAATATTTGAAATATATAGAATCATCATTTTTAGACAAATAAATTCAAAATATTCTTGCAAATTGCACCTGCAAAAACCCATTTAATTTATTGTAACAGATCCAGTCACCAGCAGCAGCACCACAAGTAGCCACCACAAGTAATAGCTCGTGCTCGTGCTCATGCTCGTGCAATTGCACAAACACCATTAGTATCAACAGCAGCGGTAACAAAATATTTTTAGTTAGGTTTTTCAATTTAGATTTGTTGTATGGGTTTATGGGACTTTTTTTTATTTGCCTTTTCTTTTTTGACTAGCAAACTTAGAGTCAGAAGTTGTAAAGAGACGATGAAGATGGGTTAGGGTTTTTCTCTCTTTGTTTTATATGTTTCTTTATTGATTTTATTGTTTACGAGTAAATTGAAAAAATAATTAGAAAATTAGTTCAGGGGATATTTGCTGGTTGAGTATTATTATTAATATTTTTTTAAAAAACAATTTAGCCAAAGAAAAAAGAAAGGAAAAAATCAAGCTCCATTTACACTTTTACATGGTGCGCTCAGTTCCCAATCCAATAGAACGATGAAAGGTGTTGTTGTATTCGACAATGTGGCTTCTTGTGACTTCTTTATATATATATATATATATATTATTAACGTGGGTGTCCGAGTTAGCTTGTGCGCACCTGGACTAATGCTACAGGCCCTGAAGTTAACGACCATGTAAGCCTCCAGTGGACATCATATTAGCAATTACAGGGCTTGAACCTAAAACAATAGGGGGAGCAAACCCCTTAGTCCCAAGCTTTTACCACTGGACCACTTACTAGATGATTACTTTTTTATATATTATATATATGGACGAACCGACTCATTTGGTAGAAATTTGATCCTTTTGAGTATTAGAAATCCCAATTTTGGTACGTTTCGTTGGTTGACTTGTGAATATTTTTACATGATGCTTCTTTTATAGTTCCTATCCATGCAAACAGCAATAAAATATATATGGCCTTGTTGCAGGTGGTTAATAAAAAGATAAAAAAGGAAATGAAACCATAAAACACTCGTGTATTCATTAACAAAACCACACCCAAAACTTTTACTGCTTGGTCCACCATCTGCTCGTCAAAAATTTAAACACCAAGAAACCAAGAAACAGAAACATTTAAGAAAAAACATTACAAATCACAGGAAGCTCAAACACCAGTAGATCCAAACCCTCCAACCCCTCTCACAGTTGCATCCAAATCCTCTAATTCCATGACATCAGGAGTTACAATTTTCTCAAGAATCAACTACGCAATTCTATCACCAACCTTTACCTTGAAATCAACATTAGAGTGATAACCCCAACAGGGCCTCTGTAATCAGCATCTATGACACCAGCACCCACATCAATCGAGTGCTTCCATGCCAATCCCGATATGGGTGCTAGAACAACAAAACTCAGTTTTAGAAACAAAACCAAACCATTTGTGAACATAAATTAAAAGGTACGAAGTGAGATTTACCAATATGAGCATAAGTTCCTTAGGTATAACAATGCTCAAATATGTAGCTATAAGAGTTTTTATCACAACCCAATTCTCAGATCCATGACCGGCACATAGGCAAGGTTCCCCTCCAAGGTTCCATACCTATGCGAACCCAAACTTACAAACAATCTTATCCTTTAAACAACTCAATCAGAGTTCAACGCAGCATTAACAACAAACTAACTTCATAATATAATTTAATTGTCTTAATACAAGAGTTCATATAAATTTATAATTTTGGAGCACTAACTAAACATAAAAGAAAGGTACAAATTACAACCAGAAAACAGGTTCGGAAGGTTCAACAAAAATGACCCGCTAACAAGCTATAAGCCTGAAAAGATAAATAATGAGAGGGTGAGTTCAACAACTCAGTGAGTAGATAACGTTCAATATACACACACGAGGTAATACAACAATGAGAATATATATACAATTATGGCTTTATGTTCTTATAGAAAGGTTTCTCAAATAGGCCATAACAAGAATATCATATGGTAAAACTCGTCAGAAAATCAAAAAGCAATGAGAATGAGGCTCCGTCTTGTGGGATAATCAGTCCACATAGGTTGGTGACTCCCCCGACCAACTAGGGTTCAGATACGATGTGCACAAAGCCTAACACTACCTTGTTAGCATGGGTATTCTGACTGACATACCATAGGTTCATAATGATAATCAAACAGACATATTCATACTCAAGACTCAACTCATGACATCAATCAAATGAGGAGCTATCAATTCAGAAGTCAATTCAAAATATATATATATACTGGTTCATATCAATAATTCGGATTCAACAATTGATCATGCTTTATCATAACAAGGATAATAATCAACATATTTATTATCAAGAAGCATGATCCAATTCATATTAAAAAATCAAATATTTATAATATTTCTCATGCATATAGAAAATTATCCACTCACCTGACTCAAAAACTAACAGAAGTCAAAAGCAGACACCGAAGAAAATCCTACCGACGTCCCGCCGGTAGAATATCAGGATTATCTGAATATAAAAGGAGACATATTCAAGAATGACTCAAAAGAATACATAACCTATTTAATATATTTATCTAAGGGTATATTCCATAACCCTATATGTTTTTAGACTAAACTAGTTATTTTCCCAAAAACCCAAAATTAAATGGTTTTTCCAAAATCTAATCCATAATAAAACAAATACTAAAATTGGTAATAATTTACTAAATAACCCTCAATTATTCATCAAACCAATCTGCAAAAGCTAATGTTACAGCTAGGGACCAATTTGGAATTTATCATATTTTTAAGGGTCAATTGTAATTTCTGTCAAATTGAAGGACCAAACTAAAATTGTCATAAATCCATGAATATACTGAAATTCTGACCATAATTAATCCTCAATTCTATCCAGAATATCTCATTATGCTCCAGGGACCATTCTGGAATTTTTCCAAATTTTTAGGGTCAAATTGTAATTTTTGTCAAATTGAAGGACCAAATTGAGGGACCAAATTGAGGGACTAAACTATAATTTTCACAAATTGAGGGACCAAATTGAATTTTCATCATCTTCAACCTCAAACCCAGAATTTTCACAGATTACCTACTGTTCTTTCCAGATTTTTAATTCAAAATTCACCATTTACACAAATCATAATTCAAAATCATCATCTTCACCTACAATCTTCCATAATCAATTACCCACAACAATCAACCCTATAACATTCAAATTAATTCATCAATAAACCCAAAACACAATTTTCAAAACCCCAACATTCATCGAAACCAAAATTTAAAGTTCAAGAAAACATATTTATATATTTAACAACCTAAATCTTACCTTTAAACTTATTTCATCCAACTCCTTTCTGTTTCCCTTCTAGTTTCTCTCTTTTCTCTTCTTCTTCTTCTTTCCCCTTTCTCTCCTGCCAGTTTGCTCTCTTAAAATTTCAGATCCCTCTTTCTTTTTCTCTTTTTTTATTAACTTTCTATTAATATTTATCATCTCTTTATTCAATTACTACTATACCTTTCATTCATTTATTCCTATATCCAAGCCTTCAAGGGCTTTGTAGCCTTTTCTTATCTCTTTTAATTCAAAACATTACAATTTTAATATTAAAAATATTATTATTTGTATTATAAGTATTTTTAATTATAATATTAAAAATATTATTATTTGTATTATAAGTATTTTTAATTATAATATTAAAAATATTATTATTTGTATTATAAATATATTTTTTTATTATAATTAATATTATTTTCATTATAAATTTTACTGTTTGTATTATAATTAATATTATTAATAATTAAGAAATTTTGAAAATATATCATTCATTTTGAAAAACAACCATAAATTTGATTTAAAGGGTAAAATTGTTATTATTATTATTATTAAATTAATAAATTTGAAGAAAAATATTATTATTATCGAAGAAAAACAATAAATTTTATTTGAAGGGATTAAAAACTATAAAAATTTAGTTCAGACAAGTTTAATATTATTATTAACTTGGGTCTAGAAGGGCATGTTAGACCCAAGTTGCTTGGGAGTGGCAGGAGGTAGACCAAAATCCCTTAGGTCTTGCAACCCTCCCTGACCTAAATCAATTGAGTCAAGAGTCAAACCTTAGGTTAATGGGACTACGTCGAACCCAACGCTCTTGGGTCTTGCATCTTCACTCAACTCTAATGGGTTCGGAATGCAGTCAAACCCAAGGCTTTTGGATCCGCCATTTAAGAGGAACCCAAAGCTCTTGGGCCTGGTGTTACAGTCGGGCCCACTTAAACTTGAGTAAGTTTATTGTTATTATTAATATTAAAAATATTATTATTTGTATTATAAATATTTTTAAATTTATTATTATTAATATTAAAAATATTATTATTTGTATTATAATTAATATTGCTAGACCCAAGGCTTTTGGGTTCCTAATTTAAGAAGGGCCAAAGCTCTTGAGCCTGGTGTTAGAGCCAGACTCACTTAATGTAACGATCCGACTGTACGATCGATCATTGTTAAAAGTTCCCAACACATCCTCTTTATTTAAGGTTAATTTTTTTTTTACCAAAAATTTGGCGAGTTTCGTTTACATTTAGGACATCTCAAGTTATTGACCACTACCAATATACTCAATCAATCCCATCATCACAAGGTCCTATAATTCCGCAGCTCATACAGTCTACACAATATATATATATATATCCTACAAGTTCAATACGAACATAGTCCAAAAATCATATCATAAAATTTAAAAGAAAGAAATACTAACATGCAAGAAAGCATTTACAACATAATAAGTGTTTCTTAAATATTTCAAAACGGTTAATTACAAGATAATTAAAATATTACATGCTAAGCTGAACTTTTATAAATACATCAAGGTTTACACAAAAGTATACTACATAAATGTGTTAATTCCCTTTTGTTTAAGTTAAAGATTTATATAAGCTTCACAAAGTAGGATCCTAAACTAATGATCTCCATGGATATTTGATGGACCTGTTACATAAACAAACATACCATTATGTTGATAAAGAATATATATATATATATATATATATATATATGCGCTCATGTAATGAATACGAATGAAGTATTAATTTTTTATCTAATCCATAAGAATTCTAACAAAGGACTTATATTTTGCTTGTAAATCTTTTAACTCACTTAACACTCATTTGTATATTCTTAATTTGAATACTCTTATTTACTTGCATGAACTAGGTGACCTTGCAAAGTCAAATTTTGAAATTCATTTCTCGACAATCCTATCACGGATGCCATTAGCCGAAGCTAATCTTGTAATTCATATCCCAGCAATCCTGTCACAGATTCCATTAGCCGAAGCTAATCTTGTAATTCATATCTTGGCAATCCTGTCACGAATTCCATTAGCCAAAGCTATTCATATCCCGACAATCCTATCACGGATGCCATTAGCCGAAGCTAATCTTGTAATTCATATCCCGACAATCCTGTCATGGATTCCACGGATTCCATTAGCCGAAGCTAATCTTATAATTCATATCTCGGCAATCTTGTCACAGATTCCATTAGCCGAAGCTAATCTTGTAAATCACTAGACTTTATTTACTTTGAACACGACATTTATTGTAATTACATTCACCAGAAGAATTTTAAATTGTAAAAGTGCAAATAAGAGGAAAATCACGCACCTGCTTCGCCTGTCTCGCGACCTCCCCTAACAGAAGATCCAATCCTGGTTGCTCCTCCTAAATCATAAGGAAGTTTTTGGTTATGATTCCTTCAAGCCGATATTATAGAGGATCCATATTCATCCATTACTCATATGTTACTTTCTATGTATCTTCATTTCCTCATATTAACATACATACATATATGATGTATATTTTCAGAGTTAGTATCTCAATATGCAAGTGTTTGTATGACTTAATTCTTTTATATCCTTATATATAGTATTCACGTGAAAGTCTATTGTTATTGTCTAACTTTCAACTGTTACTGTCCAATTTTGAACTGTTGTTATCTAATTTTGAACTGTTACTGTCTAATTTTCAACTGTTACTGTCCAACCGTTACTGTCTAACTTTGAACTGTTACTGTCCAATTTTCAACTGTTACTGTCCAATCGTTACTGTCTAATTTTGAACTGTTACTGTCTAATTTTCAACTGTTACTGTCCAACCGTTACTGTCTAAACACTCACCAGATTTTTAACTATATCTAAAGTTCTAAAACTTCATTTTAAGTGAGATTGATCTTGTTAGAAAGCTAAGACACGAGGCTACAAGTTCTCTGAAGGGAGGAGAACCCAGTTTTGCCTCTAAGATAGTCAAAATTGCTCATTAACTAATTAGTCCTACTGCCCTACATAATCAGTCACGACTCAGTCTCAGTTGATAACCCATAACTGGAGTTCTACATCTCCAAATTGAGTAAGACCAGTTTCCTTGGTTAGCTAACATTCAAATCTACAATTTTTATGAGGAACCCGATTCTAATTCCCTCATCCTCCTACCCGAAATCTCATCGAAAGTTAGGAGACAAGTTTGTCCAAATTTGTCTCCCCCTCCCCTTCACACAATACTTTCATAAACTACATACCACACACATGAATTAACTTAATCTTAACAATAAGTACTTTTTCCCCAATTTATGTCTAAGAACCCTAACCTATGATTCAATATCAAGGCATCAATTCTTTTTCGAAATAAAAAAATGATTTTTTTAAGATCATGTTTAGAACACCTTACTCGGTACAAATTAAGATTTTGATCTTCAACCAGTTAAAGATTCTCAACTCCCTCCTTTCTTTTCTTCTTATTCAATTTCTTGGTAATCCTTTGCTCTCAAGTGTTTATCCCATCTATAAGCTCTTAATCTTGGATGGGTTCTTGAAATTTTAGTGTTTCTCTCTTGATTTCTCAAGAATGGGTATAAAACTCCCTATTTTCTCTCTTTATGGTTCCTACAGATTTTTTTGGTGAGGTGAGAGTATTTATACTCTATATTTTTTCTTATTTGCATTTAGGCCCCCTTTTTCCTTTGAGTGTATTATTCTCTTCCATTAAATCCAACCCTCAACAGTACTGGGTTTATTATAATGTCCCGAATTATTTCACTCGGAAATTTATATTAAAATTTTTTTGAATTCCTGTTTTTATTTAACCATATGCATGAATTTCTTCCTTTTTATTTATTTATTTATTTATTTTTCCTGGGGTTTACACATAAACTTGGATAAGTTTACTGTAATTATTAATATAAAAAATATTTTTAATTTTAATGTTGTTAATATTATTATTTGTATTATAATTTAAAAATATTACTATTTGTGTTATAAATTTTCTTGTTTTTATTATAATTAATATCATAAATAAGAAATTTTAAAAATATATCATTAATCTTGAAAAACAAACATAGATTTGATTTGAAGGGTAAAATTATTATTATTATTATTATTACTACTAGTATTATTATTATTAAATTAATAAATTTGAAGAAAAATATTATTATTATCGAAGAAAAACAATAAGTTTTATTTGAGAGGATTAAAAACTATAAAAACTTAGGTCATATAAGTTTAATATTATTTTTATTATCATAAATATTTTTAAATTCATTCATATTAATAAATTTGAAATAGATTTTATTACTATAAAAAAAACATATATGTGATTTGTAACGACCCGGCTTTTTCAAAGCCAAAATCGATGGATTTTTTTTTAATCATTTGGTTTCGGGATGTTTTTCACCATATCATTATTCATATTTATCATTGCATTTTGTTCATTAACAAGGCACAATCTATACAGGATAATGTAAGTCATTGTTCCCATAAAATGAATTCTCAATACTTGTGCCTATAATATCATATTTCCATACTTGCAGGTTAACATTACATCGTTTTAACATACTCATAAATTCACATTCTTTTTCTAGTCTCGTTAACATCACGAGATCATATAAGAGTGTCAACAAGTTACACAACTAGTACTTTCATTATCCTCACCTCATGTAATTTCAAAACATGACATCCTCATTAGATGAATACCTCTTATATATATTCATATACATCATATTAACTTGTTCGCACATTTACATCCGTGTTCCATTTCAATTTTTCATTACCAGACTTTACAAAAGGGGTCTGATGACTAATTTAGTGATTAACACGTCTATTCATATAGAACTCATATCACTCATAACATGTGAATATATAGTTCTTTTCAAAATGTGTGAGCTGCAAAACGAATTTCCATACACACCATGTTGGTATGATATCCCTATTACAACACAAGATAATTCCAAGCATTATAGGAAATTTAAAGAAATATAATAAAACAATATTAGCATTACATTTCTTTCATGGACCAAAAGAGCGTAGTTTTATCATTTTCCCTTACTTATATAAATACCACCGTTAATAATTCATCAATTACCGAGGCTAATTACAATACTCAAACCTAATCATTCATCTCGAATACAGTTAGCCGAACTAATGTTATTTTCTGTTTAAAGTATAACAATTGTAGTTCTTTCATATACTTAGTATATACCAAACATAGTATACATGAATGCATCAATTCTTGAAACTAACTCCTAACTCTTAAATCTAGCTATCCTCTTAGGATGCCATTAGCCGAACCCAATCGTTTATTCATCCTGTTCATCCACTTAGGATGCTATTAGCTGAAGCTAGCCATTTAGTCATCCTAGTCATTCATTTAGGAAGCGCTTAGCTGAAGCTAATAATTTATTCATCATGGTCATCCGCTTAGGGTGCCATTAGCCGAAATTAATCATTTGTTCATCCCGATCATCCGCTTAGGCCATTAGCCAAAGCTAATTATTTGTTCATTCAGTTAATCATTTATTCATCTGGCCACCCACTTCGGATGCCATTAGCCGAAACTAACCAATCACTTGTCTCGATCATCCATTCGGATGCCATTAGCCGAAGCTAATCAATCATTTTTTTTCCGGTCACCCAATCGGATGCCATTAGCCGAAGCTAATCAATTAATTGTCCCAGTCATCCATTCGGATGCCATTAGCCAAAGCTAATAAATCATTTGTTCCGGTCATCTAATCGGATACCATTAGCCGAAACTAATAAATTTTGGGAAGACTAAAACCTTCACACCACCTCCACCACCAACTACATCGATAAGAAGATTGCATGCACTGGATATTCCTAGACACAAAGTCCTTTGCTATAGGAAAAATAAAAGTCATAAAATGCTAGAACAGTTCCACTACCAGTGAAAACAGTGGGATTTTGGATTAGGTTTCTCATCTGTTTATATCACACCTCTTATCCTGAAATAAATTTTTATGGCATGATTCAACTGTTGCTTTTTTCGGCTTTGGAGATGGTGTTGCTGGAGTTTTTGGTTTAGTCAGAGTCTTAAAGCATAATAGATCATGTAAACTATTGTTACGACGGAGATGAACCGAAAGAAACAGTGGCAACAGGGAAGGCATGGATAGGAACTATAAAAGAAGTATCATGTAAAAATATTCACAATTCCACCAATGAAATCTACCAAAATTACCTAAATTGAGCTCCCAAATTTGATTTTTCACCAATTAACCTCTTAATAAAATTTGACCAATTTAAAGTATAATTAAGTCCTTACACTTAATTAAATTCTTCAATTGGACCCACATTAATTCTTAAATATAATTAAAATTCAATTTGGCTCATGATTAAATCAAATTGGCCTATTAAAAAATTAATTATGTCTTTGGACTTAATTCTTATGCAAATTCATCCAATAATCTTTTAATTTGTCCTTGAATTTGAATTTTTTCTTCATTTTTGGGCTTAATAGGGTACGATTAGGCCTTGAATTTCCTTCAAAATTCCAGTTGTATTCTCGGCTTGCTTTCTCCACGTTGCCAGCTATTATTTTATTTTTTTCATTTTTATTTTTTTAAAAAAGTGAATTTTGGAGAATAACCAAGAATTGAGTTATGACAATATTAATAATAATATTAAACTTATCTGACCTAAGTTTTTATAGTTTTAATCCCTTCAAATAAAACTTATTATTTTTCTTTGATAATAATAATATTTTTCTTCAAATTTATTAATGATAATAATAAAAATAAAAAATTAATAAATATTATTATGGTTTTGTTTCGAAATTAATGATATATTTCTAAAATTTCTTAATTATGATATTAATAATATTAATTATAATAAAAATAATAAAATTTATAATACAAATAATAATATTTTTAATATTAAGAATATTAATCGTCATAAAAATAATAATATTTATAATACAAATAATAATATTTTTAATATTATTAATAATATTAAATTTACCCAAGTTTAAGTGAGTTTGACTGCAACACTAGGCTCAAGAGCTTTGGGCCCCTGTTAAATATCAAACCCAAGAGTCTTGGGTCCAGCTGCAACCTGGACCCTTCAGAGTTGGGTGAGGACGCCTAACCCAAGTGTCCCGGGCCAAGTAGGGTTGGAAGATCCAAGGGAGTACTTGGGTCTGCTTCTCTGCGACTCCCACACAACTTGGATCTAGCATGCCCTGCCAAACCCAAGTTAACAATAATAATCATAATTGATTTTACCTTTCAAATCAAATCAATGTTTTTTTTCGATAGCAATAAAATTTATTTCAAATTTAAGAATATTAATGAATTTTATAATATTATTAAACCTATCTTGCCTAAGTTTTTATAGTTTTAATCCCTTCAAATAAAACTTATTGTTTTTCTTTAATAGTAATAACATTTTTCTTCAAATTTATTAATGATAATTAATGAGAATAAATAATAATAATAATAATAATTTTTTTTTTGGTTCAAAGCGATCCCCACCTGGTTGGATCGGATCACGGTCAATCCCTCGTCCACAAGCAAAATCCAGATTAGCCTGCAACTGTGCATCTGATACACCAGACTTGGGCACACACCATGTTGCTTTGTTTATTCGGCTTTGGAGATGGTGTTGCTGGAGTTTTTGGTTTAGTTGGAGTCTTGAAGCATAATAGATCATGTAAACTACTGTTACGACAGAGATGAATCGAAAGAAACAGTGGCAACAGGGAAGGCATGGATAGGAACTATAAAAGAAGCATCATGTAAAAATATTCTTAAAAATCGATTTAAAATTAATTGAAAAAATCTACATATTAATAAATCAAAACCAAAAAAACCAATTAGAAGATTTAAAAAAAAAAATGGCACGTTTGATTTTGGTTTTACATTTTAGAAACTAACAAAATTAAACCAAGAAATCAAACCCAAAAAACAAAACTATATATAACAAAACTAAACAAATCATTTTTTTATCTCAAGAAAATCAAACCCTTGATAAAAATAGTCTAAGTTTTTTTTTTTTATTAACCTATTTAAATTTATTTGGTTTTAACATAAATAAGATTGAATAAATCAATTTTTTTATTTAGTTTAATTTTAAAAAATTAAAATTAATTTAGTTAAATTTTTTTATCCAAATCAAACTGAACCAACCCATACTACTTACCTTTTACGTTAAGAAAAAAAATGGATATTAGATATACGCATGTGAAGAAATTAACTACTTAATTATATTAATTCAATGTAATAAAGAATAATTCTCAATTTTTTATTTTATTTTATTTATTTCGTGGAAAACATAATGTACAATGGACAATTTCATTCTTCAATTTATTAATTATTAGTGATATGGAAACGTATTCTACAACACAATTACTTTATAATAATTTTGTGTTGTAACGTACTTAATTAGCGCACGTTATCGCATGTTTATTTCTACATAGAGGCTTTAAAACTTGCAAGGATAATTAACAAGTTGATGCAATCCTTGTGCTAGTTGTTAACAAGCTAGCTTTGAAGTGTTTGTCATCGCACCTTTACTTTCCAATCGATTTGAGTTCTCTGCCTTTCTCTCTTGTTTTCCACGTAACCAAAAGGCAAATACACTTTAAAAATGATATTCTCTCGGTTTTTTTTTTTTAAGGTGTTTACATTACATGATATTGACATACTCATGAATTTACATTCCTATTCTACTCTCGTTATCAACATGAGTGCCAAACAACAATCTTACACAAATAATACCTCCTTTCATACTATCCTCATGTGATTTCTCAACACAACATCCTCATAAACAAGAATACCACATAAATATATTCATAACATCATATTAACATGTTTGCACATCTACATCCATGTTCCAATACAGTTTTCATTACAAGTCCTTACAAAAGTGTCGAAAGGCAAATATTCAATATAACACTTAAGACAAACTATTACATAGCACTTTTCAAAATATGAGAACCTGTGGAACTGTTTTTCTATGTACCTTGATTGTATGATGCCCCTGTTACAAAAACAACATGGATACAAGAACTATAAATAATCTAAACATAATAATAATAACTAGAAGGATGTTATCGTTATTTTTTGTTATCAACTGAAGGTGAGTACATTCTTTCATGCACTTCTCAAATACATGTGCAACCCTCATTACTTCGCTACATGTATTTTCCTCATGCATATGCCCCAACACCTTCATAGGAGTGGTAGGGCAGCAATTTAATCTTCGGTTGGGATTAATTACTTCACCTTAACTCAGTCATTCATCCTGGATGCTTTTAACCATAACTAATTGCAACATCTAAACTCGGTCACCTGTCTCGGATGTCATTAACCAAAACCAGCCACACAAGTCAACTCGTCATCTCTTACGGATACCATTAGCCGAAGCCAATCATCATAATCAACTTGGCTATCCATCTAGGATGTCATTTACTGAAATTAATCATCAACCATAACATGGTCATCCATCTCGGATGCCATTAGCTGAAGCTAATCAACAATCACAACCCCATCATCCTTCTCACTAATCAACAATCACAACCCAGTCATCCATCTCGGATGCTATTAGCCGAAGCTAATCATCAACACAACCCGTTCATCTATCTCGGATGCTATTAGCCGAAGCTAATCATCAACACAACCCGTTCATCCATCTCGGATGCTATTAGCCGAAGCTAATCATCAACACAACCCGTTCATCCATCTCGGATGCCATTAGCTGGAGTTAATCATCAAAACAACTTGGTCATCCGTCTCGGATGCCATTAGCCGAGCTAATCATCAACACAACTAGGCCATGCATCTTGGATGCCATCAGTCAAAGCTAATAAAAAATCACAACCCGATCATTCGTTTAAAATGTCATTAGCCGAAGCTAATCATCAACAGAACCCGATCATCTATCTCGGATGCCATTAGCCGAAGCTAATCATGAAACATGACCCGATCATCCATTTTGGATGCCATTAGCCGAATCTAATCAGTCATTTGTCTTAGTCATCCATTCGGATGCCATTAGCCGAAGCTAATAATTTATTCATCAGAATCGCATAGTTTCAAGCAATTGTGTTCATGCTTGAAATTGTGTGATTCTCTTTGGATGATAAGAACATATTGTATCTTTGGAACTAAATTGCATATGGTTGTTTGATTAGTACTTAAAAGTGTATTTTTATCAAGGTTTTATATCATCATTTTGCACTTGAAGTATCAATAACTCCTTAACTAAAGCATGTTTTATAATAACATATCTAATAATATAAGATACCTTTAATTTATGGTAAATGTTCATCTTAAATGCAGGCCTATCACATAAATGAAAGAATTGATTGATGAGTTGAAGTACTGAAATTGAAAGGACAAAGAGATGGCCAAACTTAGAAAAGAGATCTTGGTGCAGTCCAAACTGGAACACTGTTTGGTAATCGGGTCATATCTGGAGCTGTAGATCTCTGATTTAGGTCTACCTTATATGGATGGAAAGCTAAGACATAGGCCTACAACTTTCATGAGGAGTCCAAGATTTAAGAAGGCCGTTTTCAAGTCCAAATTGTAGCAACAACGAAGAAGTCCGAATCTGTCCTGCAGCCCGGACACTGTTCAGTGTTCAGCCCATATCTCGAGTTCTAGAAGTCCAAATGATCTCAAAGTTTTACCCTGGAAAGCTGAGACAATTGCCTAGAACTTTCATGATTGAAGTTTGTTCAAATTATGACGTCATCAATGACGTTTTTAGCAGACAAGAAGATAAGAATTGTCATCAAGTCAAGATGTGGCCACCCATTCATCAATTAGTCAACAAATCAATAGTTCCGAATTTTGGCCTATAAAAGGAGGCATTTGCCATGTATTTAGGCATCTTGGTGTTCAGATCAAGATCATGCTCTTGCTCTCTCTTTATATTTTGTAATGCTTAAGTTTTGTTTATATTAATTTCTTGCTTATGCTTTTCATTTCCTTTCCTTGTTTATCTATGTTTCTTTCTTTCATTATGTTTAGCTAAGTTAATTATGTCAAGGTGAAAAGGGTACACTAATGGTGTAAGAATAAGTATAATATAAACTTAACATGGACCTTAATGTTGGATACTAACATGCTTTATATTTGTTATCTCGTTCACTTTTAATACTTTGCTTGTTAAATGGTTAATCTAGATTTATGTTGTATAACACTTGGTACAACAAATACTTGGCACTTTCATAGCCCATACCGTATGGTATAACCGACACCGAGCTATGAAAGGAACTTGATTTGTTGTTAACATAAGTTATAATCATGAATGCCTGACAACATTTACAAGTATTAGTATTATTCGAATAAGATAACTAATGTAATCATGTTAACAATTTATAATCCGATTGGAACCTCCTTTGTGTGTGGTTTCCAATTGAATAAAAAGAGTTTATACTATACTTGTTTGAAATACCATTAGTGGATCCTCTAACCTTGACATTTGTTGTTATCATTGTTTAATCCTTACGTTAATCTTCCATCTCAAAGTTCTCATCAACTTCTTCATCTTCTTCTTCAATATTATTATTATTGTTGTTATTGTTGTTGTTGTATTATTGTTATCTATAATTTATACAATTAACCTCCCGTGGTTCGATCCCGGTCTTGCTCGGGTTATTTATTACTTCGACACTCCCGCACTTGGGAGAAGACATCAATCTTTTGGTCGTGTCAAGTTTTTGGCGCCGTTGCGGGGAGGTAAATTCTTGTACAAATTATAGTATTTATTTTATTTTCTCTTTTTACTTTTATTGTATTTAACTTTGTTTCTTTTGTGTTGTTTCTTTTTCTTTTGTTTTCTTCTTCTTTTTATTCTCTTTTTACACGTGCATGAGAGTGTGGTCATGTACATTAAGTGGTAGACTTTGTAGGGTATCCTCATCATTTTCGGAAAATATGGCCGAAGAAGATAACCAATCGCTTCATAATGAGAATAATGAGAATATTCGGGTTAGAACTCTTAGAGACCACATGAATCCCACAAGAACAAGTGCACCCTCATGCATAGTTTTTCCACCGAGATGCATCTCATTTTAATTTTAAGACAGGCATTATTCAACTTTTACCATCTTTTCATGGCTTAGATTTAGAAAATCCATACTTGCATTTAAGGGAATTTGAGGAGGTTTGCAACACGTATAATGACTCAAATTGTAGCATGAACACCATTAGATTGAAGCTTTTTCCTTTTTCATTAAAAGATAAAGCTAAAACATGGCTACAAAATTTGAGACCTGGATCCATTCGTGCTTGGGATGATATGCAACAACAATTTTTAAAGAAGTTTTTTCCATCTCATAGAACGAACTCTTTCAAAAGACAAATCATTACTTTCTCTCAAAAACCGGGAGAAACATTTTATCAATGTTGGGATAGGTATCGGGACTTGCTTAATACTTGCCCCCATCATGGTTTTGAAACATGGAGATTAGTTTCACATTTTTATGAAGGGTTAACTCCTAGAGATAGGCAAATGGTTGAATTGATGTGCAATGGAACTTTTGAGGATAAAGACCCTAATGAAGCTATGGAATACCTAGACTTGCTAGCTGAAAATGCACAAAATTGGGACACCACGGGTACTTATGAGGCACCAAGTAAAACCCAACCTCATACATCTAGTGGAGGTATGTACAACCTTAGGGAAGATCATGACCTCCAAGCCAAGTTTGCATCTTTAGCTAGAAAAGTTGAGGCACTAGAATTGAAAAAGAGTGGTCAATTAAAATCTGTTCAAGACATTGCGTGTCAAATTGTGAAACCAACGAACATTCAACCAATGACTGTCCAACCTTGCCTTCTTTTAAAGAATGTCTCCATGAACAAGCCCATGCATTAAACAGTTTTCAAAGGCCCAACCATAACCCATATTCACAAACATATAACCCTGGTTGGAGAAATCATCCAAATTTCGGTTGGAAGAGTGAGAACAATAATGCTCAAACTTCACGACCACCGTTTCAAGCACACCATAATTTCCAAAATTCTCATGGATATGCACCTCCTTATGCTCCACCTCCTAGAAGAAATCTTGAGGAAACATTGCATGTATTTATGGAAAAGCAAGAGGCAATTAACACTCAACTTGCTCAAAGCATGACAGATTTTAAAGATACTCTTGCAAAATTGACATCTGCTCTCAGTTTCCAAGAGAAAGATAAGTTTCCATCTCAACCACAACAAAATCCCAAGGGGCAATACAATGCGAATGCAAGTAGTTCGGGAAGCAAACACATGGATCAAGTGAAATCAGTCATCACTCTTCGCGGTGGTAAGGTTATTGAAAAACCCATTCTTGAACCTTGTGAGAATGATGATGAGTCAATCTCTCGAGGGTAAGGAAGGGGTTGAATCGATCATTACAAAGAAAAGACCGATTCCCCGCAAGCACTTCCATTTCCTCATGCCATGGCCAAACAAAGAAAAGTCAATAACAACTACGAAATCTTTGAAACTTTCAAACAGGTAAGGATCAATATACCTTTGTTGGATGCTATTAAACGGGTTCCTTCTTATGCTAAATTTTTAAAAGATCTGTGCCTTGTGAAGAGAAAACTGAATGTGAAAAAGAAAGCCTTCTTAGCCGAACAAGTAAGTGCTATTCTTCAAAACAATAATGCATTGAAATATAAAGACCCTGGTTGTCCTACAATTTCATGCTTTATTGGAGAACATAAAATTGAAAGAGCTTTACTTGATCTTGGAGCTAGTGTGAATTTACTTCCATATTCAGTTTTTCAAAGTCTCAATCTAGGTGAGTTAAAACCAACTTCACGTAACTCTTTTACTTGCCGATAGATCTGTAAAAGTGCCTAGAGGAATAGTTGAAGATGTGTTAGTACAAGTCGATAAGTTCATTTATCCCTGTGGATTTTATTGTCTTGGACACACAACCTGTTGAAGCATGTAATTCATTTCCTGTTATTTTAGGACGTCCGTTTCTTGCAACTTCTAATGCGTTGATTAATTGTAGGAGCGGATCGATGAAGCTATCTTTTGGAAACATGACATTGGAGATGAATATTTTCAACATTTGCAAGCAACCTGGAGATGATAATGATTTACAAGAAGTAGATTCTATTGAAGAATTAGTTTATGATCAATTTGAATCTACTTTGAGTAATACCGAGTTTGATGAATTTGAAGATTTGCAAATGACTTATTCTCGAGGAAGAAATCACGAATGAAAAAGGCATTGAAAATGTTGATACGAATCTTTTGTCAAAAGTGACAACAGATTCGATAACTGACATCACACCAACCGATGATTACTTTCCTGACAAATCCTTACTTTCTCTTAGTTCAATGCCTTGGTTTGCTAAAAATATCAATTTTCTTGCTACGGGAGATTTGCCAACTCATTGGAGTACCGAAGACAAAGGTAAGTTTTTGAACGAAGTGAAGAAATTTTATTGGGATGACCCTTACTTATTTGAATATTGTCTGATCAAATATTTCAAAGATGCATTGCGGACAATGAGGTAAGTAGTGTCATTAAATTTTGTCATTCTCGAGGCATGTGGGGGCCATTTCTCATCAAGAAAGACAAGCGCAAAAATCTTACAAAATGGATTTTATTGGCCCACCATGTTCAAGGACACACATGCATTACTGCAAAACTTGTGAAAATTGTCAAAAAGTTGATACGGTCAAAAAGTTTTGCTTTATAATTCTCGACTCCATTTATTTCCTGGAAAGCTAAGATCAAGATGGAGCGGTCCATTTATTGAGAAACATGTGTATCCTTATGAGGCCTTTGATATTGAGAATCCAAAGAATGACAATGTTTCTAAGGGAAATGGACATCGTTTGAAAACTTACTTTGATAATTTTCCTAGTGAAAATGAATCCATTGGTTTGAATGATCCTATAGATAAAGGTTGATTATTTTGTTTTTCTCACATTGTTTTATGTTTCTTTTTGGTGTGAATTTTGTTTTGTTAATCTCTCTCACCCGGTCAAATGGCGGATAACGGTACTCGTGACTTGGTCGGTTCTTTCGGTTTCCCACAATAAGCGATATACGTGTATATTTGTGCAATTCTTTGCTCTTTCTCACTTCTTTAAAACTCTTCTCCAATTCTCATTTGAAAATGGACAAGCACTCTTGAAAAATTGAAAAAGTACTTTCCCGCTCGCCTCGAATGCGATTACAAAAATTTATCGTGCTAGGTGTGCAAGATTGAAGTTGTTAATGAATCATGGAATTCCGAAGATATTCGCTGGCTGATTGAAGCAAAGGTCCGATTATCGGGTGAGTCCTCCAATTCTTTCATTTCACACATGCCTGGACAGGTAAAAGCACTTTTGCAAAGAAACGTCGTGCAAAACAGATCGAAAGTCTGTCACGAGATGTGCCGAGATGGACTTGTAATGCAACATGTCGTTCTTTAGGAATGGTATCTATAAACCGTGAAGATAAAATACAATTCATTAAGGATGACCACGAGTAAGGGTCTTTAGATAATCTGTTGTTGACCCTTGAGACGCATCCTAGTGGAGATGTGCATCGTGCAATTCATGATTTATGGCCCCATTTCCATAAAGAACATGATCGACTTAGTCTTGGGAATCGACTAAAAAGACCCTGTTTGCCGTTTTTAAGAAAACTGGATGGGAAGCCTATCCCCCGACCCATAGAGGGCGTTTAAGCCGTTCTTGGACGTAAAACCAAGGGAAGATGTGAGCCACAATCACAACTACCTGTACATACACATGCTTTTTCAAAATAAATAAATAAATAAATAAAAAGAGAGAGAGTGTGTGAGACTCCGGGTGGCCTACATATAGGTGGTATGATTGCATCTTCAATTTCTCATCTATAAAATCTTCTCTTCCTTCCCCTCATTTCTACTCAACCCTTACATTAGACAGATATAGAAGTGTGTAGAAATGGCGGGTCCCTCAAGTTATCACATCAAAAATATTTGTGTTTTCGGTGGATCTAGTCCTGGGAAGGAAATAGCATTTTTAGAAGAAGCAAATCATCTTGGTCAGGTCCTAGCGAGAGAAAGATTCATTTAGTTTATGGGGGAGGTAGCCTTGGGTTAATGGGGGGTGTGGCAATAGCTGCATTTTTAGGAGGTAGTCAAGTTTTAGGGGTCGTCCTTGAAGCTTTAACAAAAGGGGATATCATTGGAAGAACAATTGGAGAGGAACTACAGGTCTCCACAATGTTTGATCGAATGAATACAATGTTTAACCATGCTTGATGCCTTCATTGCCTTACCGGGTGGTCTGGGCACATTGGAAGAGATCTTTCATATTTCCTCTTGGGCCCAACTGCACATTCACCATAAACCTATAGGTTTGCTCAATGTTAATGGTTTTTATGATAATTTGTTGTCTTTCCTTGATCAAGTTGTGGAACAGGAATTTCTAACATCTTCGGCACGACAAATCATAATCTCATTGCTCTTCCTTGAACAATTGATCGACAAACTACAATCTTTCATCCCTGTAATTGATCCCTCCATGAGTCGCATAAATTGGTCAACTACAGAAAGCCGTAAAAAGCTTAGATTGGATTTGAGCCTTCATTTGTGAATCTTTGTGTCTTTTGGTGTTATTTATAGCATAGTATTTTGTTCTGTTATTTCTTATATTTGTTTAAGTGTGTTTCAGGTTTGTCAGTATTCGTTGTTTCAGGTGATGTCTTCTATACTCTATCTTTTCTTAGGACATTGAGGACAATGTCTCGTTTTGGTTGGGGGGAGAGGGTAGTAGTATTTTAAAAAAAAAAAAAAAAAAAAAAAAAAACTAACCAACTAACTGTTTTTGTTTTAAAAACCATTTGGCAAACTGTTATTACTAGGATGGCGAGTAAGGGGGAATGACTCTTGAGACGCATCTTAGTAAACATTTTCTAATGGTTATTTGCAATATTCATAACAAGGCCTATTAGAATACTTCTTGAAATATTCGGGTTTACAAACTCTCACATTGTTATCACTTGATTCTCGCTCATATACTCATTTAACAAGTATTCTTAAACCTTCATTTTCACACACACCCTGTAACATATGATTGTGGGTTGCACATTGGATTATTACATTATTTATGTTCTTTTGTTAAAGGTAACAACTAAGGGATAGGGATAGTCTATAATTTCCAAAAAAACAAAAAAACAAAAAACAAAAAAAAAAAAAAGAGAAAAAAAAAATAATAAAGAAAAAAAAATTATGATAATAAAAACGTAGATAAGTTTGGTTTCGTAGCCTCCCTAACCTAAGCAATTAAGCCCGAAGGGGTGTTTTAACACCTAATACCCTAAAGTCAATCGACTTGGGAGCTATTGGCCCAAAGCTTGTTACATGGGTTAAGGAGAAAAGCTTAAGGGAATCAAACATTGCACTATCTACGTATCAAGTATCTCGCAACCCGAGTTACTAAGCTCGTAGGGGTGTCTCAACACCTAATGCCCTAAGATCAACTGGTCTCGGGAGTCATTAGCCGAAAGCTCGTTACATGGGTTAAAGATGCATTGTGTTATATGTATAGATATTAAAAAAAAAGAAAAAGAAAAAAAAAGAGTAAAATAAAATAAAATAATCCCAACCCAAGGAAGTTAACCTTAAACATTAGAACAAAATATTGTTTTCTTCCAATAAAAGCCCCATCATCTATGTTTCATACATTGAGCACATAACAAGGAAGGTTTATTAATATTTTGTTTCGTAGATATTGAGAGATATATAAAATTTAATGAGAGTTTGTTTATCCGGATAGATTAATGGAAGTTGAATGATGAATGCCTTGCTTTGTGAAAGTTGCAAATTGTTTTTCTATTTTAACGCTTTGATTACTAGGGACTAGTAATAAGCTGGTTGGGGGGTGTGATTAGTACTTAAAATTGTATTTTTTATCAAGGTTTTATATCATCATTTTGCACTTGAAGTATCAATAACTCCTTAATTAAAGCATGTTTTATAATAACATATCTAATTATATAAGATACCTTTAATTTATGGTAAATGTTCATCTTAAATGCAGGCCTATCACATAAATGAAAGAATTGATTGATGAGTTGAAGTACCGAAATTGAAAGGACAAAAAGATGGCCAAACTTAGAAAAGAGATCTTGGTGCAGTCCAAACTGGAACACTGTTTGGTAATCGGGTCATATCTGGAGCTGTAGATCTCTGATTTAGGTCTACCTTATATGGATGGAAAGCTAAGACATAGGCCTACAACTTTCATGAGGAGTCCAAGATTTAAGAAGGCCGTTTTCAAGTCCAAATTGTAGCAACAACGAAGAAGTCCGAATCTGTCCTGCAGCCCAGACACTGTTCAGTGTTCAGCCCATATCTCGAGTTCTAGAAGTCCAAATGATCTCAAAGTTTTACCCTGGAAAGCTGAGACAATTGCCTAGAACTTTCATGATTGAAGTTTGTTCAAATTATGACGTCATCAATGACGTTTTTAGCAGACAAGAAGATAAGAATTGTCATCAAGTCAAGATGTGGTCACCCATTCATCAATTAGTCAACAAATCAATAGTTCCGAATTTTGGCCTATAAAAGGAGGCATTTGCCATGTATTTAGGCATCTTGGTGTTCAGATCAAGATCATGCTCTTGCTCTCTCTTTATATTTTGTAATGCTTAAGTTTTGTTTATATTAATTTCTTGCTTATGCTTTTCATTTCCTTTCCTTGTTTATCTATGTTTCTTTCTTTCATTATGTTTAGCTAAGTTAATTATGTCAAGGTGAAAAGGGTACACTAATGGTGTAAGAATAAGTATAATATAAACTTAACATGGACCTTAATGTTGGATACTAACATGCTTTATATTTGTTATCTCGTTCACTTTTAATACTTTGCTTGTTAAATGGTTAATCTAGATTTATGTTGTATAACACTTGGTACAACAAATACTTGGCACTTTCATAGCCCATCTTTGTATGGTATAACCGACACTGAGCTATGAAAGGAACTTGATTTGTTGTTAACATAAGTTATAATCATGAATGCCGACAACATTTACAAGTATTAGCGTTATTCGAATAAGATAACTAATGTAATCATGTTAACAATTTATAATCGATTGGAACCTCCTTTGTGTGTGGTTTCCAATTGAATAAAAAGAGTTTATACTATACTTGTTTGAAATACCATTAGTGGATCCTCTAACCTTGACATTTGTTGTTATCATTGTTTAATCCTTACGTTAATCTTCCATCTCAAAGTTCTCATCAACTTCTTCATCTTCTTCTTCACTATTATTATTATTGTTGTTATTGTTGTTGTTGTATTATTGTTATCTATAATTTATACAATTAACCTCCCCGTGGTTCGACCCGGTCTTGCGGGTTATTTATTACTCCGACACTCCCGCACTTGGGAGAAGACATCAATCTTTTGGTCGTGTCATTGTTCATGCTTGAAATTATGTGATTCTGCTGGATTTTTAATAGCAAACTGTATTGGAACATGGATGTGGATTGAGCTGGTTTCTATTCCAATTCTCCCCTAGGATAAACTGATTCAACACTAATTTTTTGTTGATTTTTTAGTGTCACTGTCGATTCAAAAATCAGCAAAGCAAAACCGTCTTTCCGCGCGATTCGTAAATCGCTTGACCAAAAAATCAGGACGCCCGATTCGTAAATCAGCAATGAAGAACTTTGTCATTGTCGATTCAGAAATCAGCAGCCGAAAACTATGTTGTTGCCGATTTAAAAATCCTACATCTAATGAACTGCATCACCTCGCGGTGTATTTGTTTCAACAATAACCACATTATTTAATGTACTCAAAATCTTAATCATATATTAATTATTTTACTCTTAACCTTTGAAATTTAATACTTCTAAATTCAATCAATTAATTTACATAATCTTTTCAAAACTTAAATATCCAGCTAACTCATCTCGATTGCCAATAATTCTAACACTTTCATATAATTACCCATAAATTGGGTTATTCTTCCTCGGTTACCAATAAATCCAGTAATTCCATTAGAATTACCCATCATCCGGCTAACCTCTTTTGTTAGCCAATCAATCCGGTAATTTCATAAGAATTACCCCATATCCGGTTAACCTCTTTGTTAACCAATAAACCTGGTAATTCTCCTAATTATCCAAGAAATGCGGCTAACCCATTTTGGTTGCCAAAATCAATCCAGTAATTCCATATGAATTACCCAGCATCCGGCTAACCTCTTTTGTTAGCCAAATAATAATTCTGGTAATTTCACATAAATTACCAATAATTCTCATTTGTAATAATCACTAAATTTACTCATTTGCTTCATTCTTTTAATATCAATTAAATAAACAACATAGATATTTAAGGAAAACTAATAATTACAAAATAAGATGACGAATCACCTACCTTCTATTCGTGATGACCCAACTCCTCCCGTATGATAACCAACTCCTCATGTCTGATAACCAGCTTCAGACATCACTCCTGAATCAATCAAATGTCATTATATCATTAGTCCATCAATATTTTTCTTACGTGCCGAAATGAAAAGCATATAATTTTTTTTTCATTCGTTCTGATAAAAATTCATTCTCAAACATAACATCATCATTTCACATACAACCACATATTTAAATCAAGTTACTTCTTTTCTTGATTTATGTTCATAATTCCTCCATCAAATAATCCTTTTTTTCTTTATGCCTTCACATCATATTATTTATTTTATCTAAACATATATAAGAACTATATTCAAACACAATTTAAACATCTTGTCTTCATGCTTTGTTTTTAATTTAAATAAACCCAACAATAATTTAGTCTTTTATAAAAATCGAACTGATTAATTATTATGTTCATTAAATTTTTTTTATTGCCTTGGTTAATCGTATATATTCGAATCTAATAGACAAGTACGTTTTCAACCATTTTTAAAGTGTATTTGCTGTTGTTTTTTATGTTTTTCTTAGGACCATTGACCTGCCTTTGGTTACGTGAAAAACAAGAGGGAAAGGTAGAGAACTCAAATCGATTAGAAAGTTATAGTGCGATGACAAACACTTCAAAGCTAGCTTGTTAACAACTAACACTGAGCATTGTCACAACCATTGCATCAGCTTATAATAAATTCTTTGAAGACATGCGATAACGTGTGCTAATTAAGTAGCTACAACACAAAATTATTATCAAATAATTGTGTTGTAGCACACGTTTCCAAATTATTATCATATGAATCAAATAATTGTGACAATTTAATTCACCACCCGAAGTCATCTTTACGCTTCTGCCCTCTACTTGTAGCATATTCTATATTTAATGCCCACTCCAGTTAAAAAAAAACAAAACAGAAACCGCTCCTCCTAAGCCATGGTGGTGCTTCCTTATACTGTTGCTTTCCTGCTCCTTTCCTTCTTACAGACTCTAAAAATCGCAAGTAAGTTTCCGTCTCTTTCTATTTTAATTACCTCCTTCCATTTCTACAGATTTTACCTTAACTGAGCTGTCTTCATTTCAGTCTTTGAAAACAAAAATTATGTTGGTGTTCTGTTTTGTCGTTTAAAAATTGATGTTTGATCATCTGCTAGATAGAATTTGAGAATATTAATCTCTGTTTCTCTAATTTTTAAGATCAGAGATAACCATATATAAATATGCAAGCTGTTAGAGGTGGCTGTTACAAGAAGAAGATTAACTGCCACCACAACTGGCTTAACTAACATAACTGCATATCTAACTTTCTGTTATATGCAACTAATTTTAACTAACTTGCTATTTATGTAACAAACTCTTTCTCTTCCATTGTTGGTTTATCACCCCCCCGCAAGTGAAAGGGTCTGGGAACGATACACAGTTGAGACTTGAGGAACAAGAACCTTGCACTTGGGAGATGCTTGGTTAAGAGATCAGCTGGCTGCTCTTCAGTGGGAACAAATTACAGCTGTAACTTGCCTTGGAGAACTTGGTCACGAATGAAGTGGAGTTCAATCTCTATGTGCTTCATTCGTGCATGGAAAACAGGATTCTTTGCCATATGATAAGCACTAATATTGTCATGCCAGAGAAGAGGAATAGCAAGAGGAGAAACACATAGCTCCTGTAGTAAAGCCTGCATCCAAATGATTTCAGCAGTAGCTAAAACAAGGCCACGATACTCTGATTCGGCACTGCTGCGAGACACTATCTTCTGTTTTGTAGAGGACCAGGAGACTAAGTTATCCCCTAAATAAACTAGATATCCACTCGCACTATGCCGATCATCAGGTTGAGCTCCCCATTCTGCATCTGTGAAACCTTCGACTATCAAATGAGTTGAAGGACGTAGCAGCAATCCATCATGCAACGTGCCTTTGAGATACCTAAGGATTCTTTTGACAGAAAGCCAGTGAGCTGTGGTTGGTTATTGCATGAATTGGCATGCCTTATTAACAGGAAAAGCAATGTCAGGTCTGGTAAGGTATTGAAGAGCACCTACTATACTGCGATATTGAGTGACTTCTTCCACAGGAGTACCATCAAATTTGGACAAATTTTGCCCAACAGCGTCAGGAGTTTTGGCAGCTTTGGTATTAAACATTGTTGTGCGATGCAGTAAGTCAGAGGTATACTTAGTTTGGCTTAAATGCATAGATCCTTCATGGTAAGAAACCTCTATTCCCAAAAAATAAGAAAGCTGCCCTAAGTCTCGTAAAGCAAAGACAGAATCAAGTCTAGTAATGAGAGAAGAGATCTGTTGAGATGAGCTACCGGTGATAAGAATATCATCCACATAGATGAGAACTATCAGAGTTGTGGATGCACCAAAATGAAGGAACATGGAGCTGTCGGTCCTAGAGTTACTGAATCCCCATTGTAAAAGGGCAGAGCTTAGCCGTTGAAACCAAGCTCGTGGAGCTTGTTTCAAACCATATAAGGCTTTCTTTAATCTACAGAATTTGGTGGGAAACTGTGAATCCTCATAGCCTGGAGGCTGAGCCATATAAACCTGCTTCTCTAACTCTCCATTTAGAAATGCGGTATGAACATCAAACTGGTGAATTTCCCATTGAAAACTAATTGCAATAGTTAAGATGATTCGAATAGTGGCAGCCTTGGCAACTGGACTAAATGTTTCAAAATAATCAAGTCCAAGAGTTTGATGATACCCTTTAGCCACAAGCCTGGCTTTATACTTGTCGATACTGATAAGGGAATTTTTAGCATGTATATTTTCTGCTATTCATGCTTGATTTTTAAATATTTTGGATATTTTGCACAAGACAATTAGAATTTTGAATCTCTTTTTGAACTATTGACCTCGTGGGAAATTAATGTGTTTTCGGATCTTAGGTTACCGACGGCAGAGCGGAAAGTGAAACCGAACAAGTGATTCATTATGTCTTTGCAAAGAAGCTATACAATTTAGTTCCGGATGTTCGTAACCATTTTCAAATAGCTGAGATGAAGGTCTACAAAACATATGAAGGGCATATAACTCAGTTTTGTTGTTTCAAAGCCCAAAAAGCGAGTTGAAAAACAAGGATTGAACCGAACCAGAAATTCACCTTGACCGCATTGTCGTTTCGGTTTATGCCCCTTTTCTCAACGCTCGTAGGTCCAAAATTTCAAGATAAGTTTCATTCGAAAGAAAATTTTATTCTCTACAATTTCCCCGAAATAGAGATCTTTGAATTCGCACATTTCCTACCTCAAATCTAGCCCGCAATGTTTGGGTAGGAAGGAATTCAATGCGAAAAGGAAACTTTCCTCATTACAAAGGGGTAGAACAACCACAATATAAAAGAAAAGAAACGAGTGGAGACGGGGAGAAACCCTATAACATAGCAAAGAAAAACAGGAGGGCGGCACCAACGAGAACAAAAAGAACAGAGGCAAAAATATTGAAGACCGGGAGGACACCTATCTCTTCCACTTGGAAATTCTCTCGCTTTTGAGTGATGTTCATCGTATCAAGTTTGTTTCTCTTTAATTTAACTATGGAGTAGACTTTTATTCGGGATTTTTTATGTAACCTTACTATGAATATGTGAACAATTTCTTCGATTGAATTATTACATTAAGATGTTGAGTATTTCATTCTATGTGTAATGCTCGCGTGTGTTTTAGAATGATTTAGAATTCAATTTGAAACTGAGAAGTGATAATTGTTTTAGCTATTGTTTGAAATACCTTAAGAAATCTATAGGATAGAGATATCCTAGGAACTTTTGTAATCATTACAGGTTTTACAGTACTTAATAAATTTCGACAAGTTCAGAACTTTCGTAGAGTATATGAAATTTGTTTGTCGAAATAACTTATTGATGCTCGAGAGAGATTAATATTTACATTAGGAAAACCCGATTATCAACATTAGGAGTAATTAATTTAATCGAGAAAGTTCACATAGGCATAGTTACAGTAAGTCATAAATCCTAGAACCAGTACAATTGAATTCATTAATATTTAATCATTTGGTTGTTTGTTTTCTTTTTTTTAATCATTAATTTTTATTTCATAAACTATCTCATTCGATTCCTCAAATAGATCATAATTTAAAAGACTTTGGTAATTAGTACTAATTTTTACAAATCCTCGTGGGACGATACTCTACTCATCACTTTATTACTTGTTACGATTCGTGCACTTGCGAAATTAACCAACAAGTTTTTGGCGCCGTTGTGGGGATTTTAGATAAAATTACAAATAATATCAATATAAATTAAATTTGATCTAATTTGATTGCCTTTTGTCTTGACTCTTTAGGTGTGTTGTCTAGTGCATGAGAAGCAACAAAAAACCGGCCGTTGCTACCTTATATTTCCGAGATTGAGAGAAGCGCAAGGGGATTAAGAAAGAAAATGCAAGAGACTCAAAACAAGTTCGGGCATCATGGCGGACAATGAAAATCCCGAGCAAGACAAACGGGCATTGAGAGATTTTGCTCTCCCACAGTGTGACAGGAATCCATTCCGTTATCGGAAACCAAGGATTGAGGCCAATAATTTTGAGATCAAACCAGCAATACCTGCAGATGATTCGGACCTCAATTCAGTTTTATGGGTTGCCAAGTGATGATCCTAACGCCCATATTGCAAGTTTGTTGGAAATTTGCGACACATTTAAGCATAATGGCGTTACTCGATGATGCCATTCGTCTCGATCTTGTTTCCATTTTCTCGCGAGATAGAGCGAAGAACTGGTTAAACTCCATGCTCGCAGATTCGCTTATGTCTGGGAAGATTTAGCTCGAAATTCCTTGCTAAATTTTTTCCACCGACCAAGACAAAGCAAAAATGCGCATTGAGATAGCTAACTTCGCCTAACTTGAGAGTGAACCATTGTATGAGGCATGGGAGAGATACAAGGATTTGCTCAGGCAATGCCCCCACCATGGACTACCGAAGTGGATGCGGGTGCAGAATTTTTACAATGGATTGAATGCCTCCACAAGAACACTAATTGATGCGGCTTCGGGAGGAGCTTTTATGAGTAAGTCACAGGATGATGCTTATAACTTATTCGAAGAAATGGCTATGAACAATTACCAATGGCCAAATGAAAGAAGCATACAGAAGAAGACTGTTGGGGTGCACGAAATTGATGCAATCACGGCATTAACGGCTCAAGTCCATTCACTAACTCAAAGAATCGAAAAGCACTCAACTGTCGCAAATGCCATCCATACAACGTGTGATTTTTGCCATGGAAATCACACAAGTGAAGAGTGTCGAGTTGGGAACCCATTCTCTCAAGCGAGCATGCTCATTTTGTGTCAAACTACAACCGCGGAACAACCCCTACAAGTGCAACATATAATCCCGGTTGGAGAAATTATCCTAATTTCTCATGGAACAATCAAACTTGTCATGAAGAATCCAGCCATGCCATCTTCAAGTGAGCACATGAAAGAGAAATCTAAACTTGAAGAAGCTATGACACAATTAGCAAACAACACCAACGAGATTCATGATCGAAACAAATACTAATGCAAGAACCAAGCGGCTTCTATTCGAAATTTGGAGGTTCAAGTTGGTCGGTTAGTCAACATGCTCACGGGTAGACAACAAGGAAATCTACCAAGCACAACCGAAATTAATCCTAAGGAGCAATGCAAGGCCATAACTTTAAGAAGTGGAAAAGAAGTGGGAGCAACCACTGGAAACAAGAGTGCGAGAAGAAAAGAGGAGGAGCAAGTGGCCAAACCACTAAAGCATGCAATGACAGAACCAACGCAAGAAATAATGCGAGAGAATTCCATTCCCACAACGTCTCAAGAAGAATAAACTTGATAAGCAATTTTCTAAATTTCTTGATGTGTTTAAAAAATTGCATTAACATTCCTTTTGCGAGATGCTCTTGAACAAATGCCAAGCTATGTGAAATTTTTGAAGGACATCCTTTCAAACAAAAGAAAGCTAGAGGAATATGAGATCGTTGCTTTTAGCGAGGAATGCGGTGCCATTTTGCGAAGAAAGCGCCTCCTAAACTTAAGGATCCAGGGAGTTTTACTATACCATGTTCCATTGGAAATTCTATATTTGAAAAAGCTTTATGTGATTTAGGTGCAAGTATTAATCTCATGCCTTTATCTATTTTTAAGAAGCTTGGTTTAGGTGAAGCAAGGCCAACCACGGTAACACTGTGACTAGGCGACTGACTCATTGAAGCATCCAAGGGGAATAATTGAACATTGCCTGCCATGATGCCTGAACTGTTTTGAGTCTCTCGCGTTTTCTTTCTTAATCCCCTTGCAGTTTTCTCAATCTCAGGATTATAAGGTAGCAACAGCTGCTTTTTGTTGCTTCTCATGCACTAGACAACACACCTAAAGAGCTGAAGACAAAAGGCAATCAAATTAGATCAAATTTAATTTATATTGATATTATTAGTAATTTTATCTAAAATCCCCGGCAACGGCGCCAAAAACTTGTTGGTTAATTTCGCAAGTGCACGAATCGTAACAAGTTATAAAGTGATGAGTAGAGTATCGTCCCACGAGGATTTGTAAAAATTACTACTAATTACCAAAGTCTTTTAAATTATGATCTATTTGAGGAATCGAATGAGATAGTTTATGAAACAAAAATTAATGATTAAAAAAAAACAACCAAATGATTAAATATTAATGAATTCAATTGTACTGGTTCTAGGATTTCTGACTTACCGTAACTATGCTTATGTGAACTTTCTCGATTAAATTAATTACTCCTAATGTTGATAATCGTGTTTTCCTAATGTAAATATTAATCTCTCTCGAGCATCAATAAATTATTTCGACAAACAAATTTCATATACTCTATGAAAGTCCTGAACTTGTCGAAATTTATTAAGTAATCTTGTAAAACCCGTATCGACTACAAAAGTTCCTAGGATATCTCTATCCTATAGATTTCTTAAGGTATTTCAAACAATAGCTAAAACAATTATCACTTCTCGGTTTCAAATTGAATTCTAAATCATGCGAGATGTTGGCCAAACACACGCAAGCATTACACATAGAATGAAGTACTCAACATCTTAATGTAATAATTCAATCGAAGAAATTGTTCACATATTCATAGTAAGGTTACATCAAAAATCCCAGAATAAAAGTCTACTCCATAGTTAAATTAAAGAGAAACAAACTTGATACGATGAACATCACTCAAAAGCGAGAGAATTTCAAGTGGAAGAGATAGGTGTCCTCCTAGGTCTTCAATATTTTTGCCTCGTTCTTTTTGTTCCGTTGGTGCCGCCTCCTCTGTTTTTCTTTGCTATGTTCGGGGTTTCTAAGTGTCTCCACTCCTCTCTTTTTCAGACCCCGTAACTCTTCTTTTATATTGTGGCTTTTCTACCCCCGCAATAATGAGGAAAATTTCCTTTTCTCGCATTGATTTCTCCTACCCGGACATTGCGGGCCAGATTTGAGGTAGGAAACGTGCGAATTCAAAGATCTCTATTTCTGTAGAAATTGTAGAGAATCAAATTTTCTTTCCAACAACACTGATCTTGAAATTTGTGGACCTCTGAGCGTTGAGATATGGGCTATAAACCGAAACAGTCTTTGCGGTGCACGGGAATTTCGAGTTGGTTCAATCCTTGTTTTTCAACTCGCTTTTTGGGCTTCGAAACAACAAAACTGAGTTATATGCCCTTCATATGTTTTGTAGACCTTCATCTCAGCTATTTGAAAATGGTTACGAACATCCGAACTAAATTGTATAGCTTCTTTGCAAAGACATAATGAATCACTGTTCGGTTTCCTTTGCTCCGGCCACTGTTCAGTAACCTAAGATCCGAAAACACATTAATTTCCCACGAGGTCAATAGTTCAAAAAGAGATTCAAAATTCTAATTGTCTTGTGCAACATATCCAAAATATTTAAAAATCAAGCATGAATAGCGAGAAAATATACATGCTAAAAATTCCCTTATCAAATACCCTCAAACTTGAATGTTTGCTTGTCCTCAAGCAAAAAGGAAACCATGAAAGCATAGTGCTAAAAGCTCATGATAAGTTCAACTTTGACATTTAAAAGGCTCCATCATGCAGCATTCACTTCTTGACTTAGCTCATAGACAATATTAGATAATGGAAAACTAAGCATTCCTACTCTACGTGCGGACCGTTGTACAAACTTCCAACTCATCCATGTGTTTCATGTGTTTAGCATCCTTGAACCGTGCACAATCATTCCGCCATTTTTTTTTTGGAACAAGGTAGCCAACTTTAGGAGTAATAACACACTTTCACTTGTCTTTTGACAAGGGTGATTTTTTTAAATTTATCACTTGTCTTTTGACGCGAATACAAACATTTGTGATGAATGCACCCGGTTACTTAACAGGTCATAAACTTAAAATGCTTTGCATACTCATATTTTAGTTTGCCGTTTGACGTAAAAGTAAACATTTGTGATGAATACTCCTAGTTACTAAGCAACTCAAAACATTGGAGTAGATACACATCATATACTTATTCATTCACTTTCATACTCATTATCACTCCTTGTTTTGATATTTTTCTTAGAGGGTAATAACAAAAAAGAACAACACACTTATCTCTTATGCATAACTACACAATTCACCTAACTAGTCATGCTTAATCCAACTTTATAAGATAGTATCCACTCTAAGCCTAGGAATATCATGGATACATCATGAAGCACCTAAAAATGTCAAAGTTGGTCTTAAATGCATATCACTTTTCACCCTCTATTTTCATGGTTCTAGTGTGCAGTGTCTTTCATAATCAAAGCATGCAATGTCTCCCCCAAACTTAAATATCACGTTGTCCTCAATGGAAAAACAAAGAATAGAAAGGCTTACGAATACTTCCTTTTGACTATGTGGGTGCGAGTTTGTTGTTGCTCCTGGTTATTTGCTTGTATGATCAATCCCTGCACAACTCAATAAAACAAATAAGATTTTTTTTTTTTTTTTTGGGTTGCCTCCCAATCAGCGCTTAGTTATAGTCATTAGCTTGACTTTTCCATTTAGCTAAGATGAAGTGAGAGGGATATCATCCCTTTTTCCAATAGACTCTCCATTCCTATAATGCTTCAGACGTTGCCCATTCACTATGAATGTTCCCTTTTCATCATGAGTGACCTCTACTGCTCCATAAGGAAATACCTTCACAACCGTAAATGGTCCTGACTACCGTGATTTGAGCTTACCAGAAACAAGCGGAGCCGTGAATTGAAAAGTAATACCTGCGACCGGGGACAAACTCCTTGCGTACAATGTGTTTGTCATGCCATGCCTTGGTTCTTTCCTTGTATATCTTGGCATTCTCATAGGACTCATTGCGAAATTCATCCATCTCATTAAGTCGCAGGATTCTTTTCTCACCTGCAACCTGCAGATCCATGTTCAGTTGTTTCATTGCCCAGTATGCCTTATGCTCTAATTCAACAGAAGATGGCATGCTTTTCCAAAAACTAATCAATACGGAGACATTCCCAATGGTGTTTTGAATGTTGTCCGATATGCCCACAATGCATCATCTAGCTTTCGTGCCCAATCTTTCCGAGAATTACTTACTGTTTTCTCTAAGATTTGCTTCACCTCTCTATTTGATACCTCTGTTTGGCCATTTGTCTGAGGATGATAAGCCAATGCCCGTTTGTGTCTGACTCCATACTTAGATAGCAGTTCTTCAAACTGCTTGTTGCAAAAATGAGTTCCTTCATCACTGATGATGGCTCGAGGAGTACCAAATTTGGTAAAGATGTTCTTTCGTAGAAAATTAAGTACCACCTTGCCATCATTTATAGGCGTTGCAATTGCCTCGATCCACTTTGATACATAATCCACTGCTAAGAGAATGTATTTGTTGTTATATGATGAAGGAAAAGGTCCCATGAAATCGATGCCCCAAACATCAAATAATTCAACTTCTAGGATATTCTCAGTGGCATTTCATTTCGTCGAGATATAGTCCCAAAGTATCCGACATCTATCACAAGCAAGAACAAAAGCATGAGCATCTTTAAACATAGTTGGCCAATAAAAACCCGATTGCGTAACTTTGGCCGTAGCAGGCTGAGTTCCAAAGTGCCCCCCATATTCAAGTGTGTGGCAATGCTTCAATATATTTGTCATTTCCTCTTCCGGAACGCACCTCCCGATGACTTGATTCGCACAATGCCGATAGAGTATCGGCTCCTCCCGAAGTAGTGTTTGACTTCGTACAAAAATTTCTTCTTTTGCTGGTAAGAAAAATGCGGCGGTATGATCTTACCCGCAAGAAAGTTGACATAATCTCGCATACCAAGGAAAGAATTTGTTAGTGGAAATTGCTAAGAGTCTTTCATCGGAAAACATTCATTTATAATCGTGAATTTAGGCTCCAGTTCTTTGTGTCAATTCCGGACTTGAAAGATGATCTCGCCACCACGTTCTCGGTCCCCTTTTTATCTTTAATTTCTACATCAAATTCTTGCGTAATAGGATCCAACGGATGAGTCTAGGCTTGGCATCTTTCTTAGACACTAGGTGTCTAATTGTAGCATGATCAGTATACACCAGTATTTTGTTTCCCATCAGGTAAGGCCGAAACTTATCAAATGCATAGACCACAGAAAGCGACTCTTTCTCGGTTGTGGCATAATTGAGCTAGGCATCGTTGAGTGTTCTGGCGGCATAGTATATGGTGTGAAACACATTATTTTTTCCGTTGCCCCGCATCGCCCAATCGCATAATCACTTGCATCACACATAAGCTCAAATGGTTTCTCCCAATCCGGTGCAATTACAATAGGAGCTATCACTAACTTCTTTTTCAACAAAGCATAAAGGCCGTCTTGCATTCCTCATCAAACCGAAACTTTGTGTCTTTTAGCAAGCAGATTGCATAGCGGTTTGGATATTTTAGAGAAGTCTTTGATGAACCTCCTATAAAATCCCGCATGACCAAGGAAACTCCTAACCCCTTTGACTGTAGTTGGCGGCAGAAGCTTGTCTATTGCCTCAATTTTAGCTTTGTCTACCTCTATTCCTTTTTCTGAAATCCGGTGCCCCAATACTATACCTTCCTTTACCATGAAGTGACATTTTTCCCATTCAATATCAAGTTTGTCTTTTCACAACGCTCCAAAACCAACGCCAACTTTGCAAGGCAGTCATCAAAAGAAGTTCCAAATACAGAAAAGTCATCCATGAAGATCTCAATGATTTGCTCCACCATATCTGAAAAAATAGCCATCATGCACCCTCGAAAGGTAGCCGGTGCATTACACAACCCAAAAGGCATTCTTCTCGAAAGCAAAAGTACCATAAGGGCAGGTGAAAGTGGTCTTCTCCTGGTCCTCAAGTGCGATGGCTATTTGGTTGTATCCTGAATAGCCATCTAGGAAACAGTAGTATTCATGCCCAACTAACCTGTCCAGCATCTGATCAATGAATGGTAGGGGGAAGTGATCTTTGCGAGTTGCCTTGTTGAGCTTTCAATAATCCATGCAAATCCTCCATCAAGTTGTTGTTTGCATCCTTTACCACTGTCATTCCTCCTTTCTTTGGCACAACTTGAACTGGGCTCACCCATGAGCCGTCAGAGATTGGATAAATAACACCAGCATCTAACCATTTCAGAACTTCTTTTCGGACTACCTCTTTCATGGTCGGGTTAAGCCTTCTCTGATGTTCTACTGCTGGCTTGACTTCATCCTCCAATAGAATTTTATGCATGCAAATAAAGGGACTGATGCCTTTGATATCCGCCAATACCCACCCGAGAGCCGCCTTTATGTTTTCTCAACACCCTCAACAATTTTTCTTCCTCTGCTTTTGGTCGCCTTTGCGAGACTATCACAGGATAGGTGGAAGCTTCTCCAAGATATACATACCGAAGGTGTTCTCGCAGAGGTTGCAATTCGGGAATCGGTGCTTGTTCACCGGTTGATTTTATTTTTGGTGCCGGTTGTCCCAAATCTTCAAAGTATCTTCTGCGGTTAGGTTCAAAAGAGTCCATCCAACATGTATATCTCGCTATTTCAAGATCCTCTTCCAAGACATTATTTACCAAACATGCTTCCAACGGGTCGGTTGGGAGCTTGACTTTGTCATTAATTAAAGAGTCCACCACTTGAATGCCGAAACAACTCTCCCCCATATCCGGGGTCGTTTGATGGCTTTGAACACATTGAAAATCACCTCCTCTTCATTCACCCTTAACCGCAGCTCCCCTTTCTTCACATCAATTAACGCACCTCCAAAGGGCCAAGAATGGCCGGCCAAGCATGGCCGGCTAAGCAAGATAGGAATCTCATTATCCTCCTTCATATCCAAGTATGATGAAGTCTCGCTGGAAAGATGAACTTGCCCACTTTCACCAGTACGTCTTCAATTATTCCCCTTGGATGCTTCAATGACCTGTCAGCTAGCTGCAGTGTTGCTGTAGTTGGCTTTGCTTCACCTAAACCAAGCTTCTTAAAGATAGATAAAGGCATGAGATTAATACTTGCACCTAAATCACATAAAGCTTTTTCAAATATAGAATTTCCAATGGAACATGGTATAGTAAAACTCCCTGGATCCTTAAGTTTAGGAGGCGTTTCTTCGCAAAATAGCACCGCATTCCTCAGAAGAGCAACAGTCTCATATTCCTCTAGCTTTCTTTTGTTTGAGAGGATGTCCTTCAAAAATTTCACATAGCTTGGCATTTGTTCAAGAGCATCCGCAAAAGGAATGTTAATCTGCAATTTTTTAAACACATCAAGAAATTTAGAAAATTGCTTATCAAGTTTATTCTTCTTGAGACGTTGTGGGAATGGAATTCTCTGCAGTATTTCTTGCGTTGGTTCCGCGAGAGGATCAGATTTTTTCATATTCCGAAGTGGTTTGGCCACTTGCTCCTCCTCTTCTCTTCTTCACTCTTGTTTCCAGCGGTCTGCTCCACCTCTTTTCCACTTCTTAAAGTTATGGCCTTGCATTGCTCCTTAGGATTAATTTCGGTTGTGCTTGGTAGAGTTCCTTGTTGTCTACCCGTGAGCATGTTGGCTAACCGACCAACTTGAACCTCCAAATTTCGAATAGAAGCCGCTTGGTTCTGCAGATTAGTATTTGTTTCAGTCATGAATCTGCTGGTGTTGTTTGCTAATTGTGTCATAGCTTCTTCAAGTTTAGATTTCTCTTTCATGTGCTCACTTGAAGATGGCATGGCTGGATTCTTCATGACAGTTTGATTGTTCCATGAGAAATTAGGATAATTTCTCCAACCGGGATTATATGTTGCACCGTAGGGGTTGTTCGCCGGCTGTAGTTTGACACAAAATGAGCATGCTCGCTTGAGAGAATGGGTTCCCAACCTGACACTCTTCACTTGTGTGATTTCCATGGCAAAAATCACACGTTGTATGGATGGCATTTGTCGACGTTGAGTGCTTTTCATTCTTTGCCGAGTTAGTGAATGGACTTGAGCCGTTAATGTCGTGATTGCATCAATTTCATGCACCCCAACAGGTCTTCTTCGCATGCTTCTTTCATTTGGCCATTGGTAATTGTTCATAGCCATTTCTTCAAATAAGTTGTAAGCATCATCCTGTGACTTACTCATAAAAGCTCCTCCTAAAGCTGCATCAATTAGTGTTCTTGTGGAGGCATTCAATCCATTGTAAAAATTCTGCACCGCATCCACTTCGGTAGTCCATGATGGGGGCATATCCTGAGCAAATCCTTGTATCTCTCCAGGCCTCATACAATGGTTCACTCTCAAGTTGGGCGAAGTTAGCTATCTCAATACGCATTTTTGTTGTTTTGGCCGGTGGAAAAAATTTAGCAAGGAATTTCGAGCTAAATCATCCCGGTGATAACCGAATCTCGGGCATGGAGTTTAACCAGTTCTTTGCTCTATCTCGCAGAGAAAATGGAAACAGCCTCGAGACGAATGGCATCATCGAGAACGCCATTATGCTTAAATGTGTTGCAAATTTCCAAGAAACTTGCAATATGGGCGTTAGGATCATCACTTGGCAGCCCATAAAAAGAATTGAGGTCCGAATCATCTCAGTATTGCCTGGTTTGATCTCAAAATTATTGGCCTCAATCCTTGGTTTCCCGATAACGAACGGATTCCCGTCACTGTGGGAGAGCAAAATCTCTCAATGCCCGTGTGTCTTGCTCGGGATTTTCATTGTCCGCCATGATGCCCGAACTGTTTTGAGTCTCTCGCGTTTTCTTTCTTAATCCCCTTGCGCTTTTCTCAATCTCGGGATTATAAGGTAGCAACAGCTGCTTTTTGTTGCTTCTCATGCACTAGACAACACACCTAAAGAGTCGAAGACAAAAGGCAATCAAATTAGATCAAATTTAATTTATATTGATATTATTAGTAATTTTATCTAAAATCCCAAGAACGGCGCCAAAAACTTGTTGGTTAATTTCGCAAGTGCACGAATCGTAACAAGTAATAAAGTGATGAGTAGAGTATCGTCCCACGAGGATTTGTAAAAATTAGTACTAATTACCAAAGTCTTTTAAATTATGATCTATTTGAGGAATCGAATGAGATAGTTTATGAAACAAAAATTAATGATTAAAAAAAAAAACAACCAAATGATTAAATATTAATGAATTCAATTGTACTGCGGTTCTAGGATTTCGACTTACCGTAACTATGCTTATGTGAACTTTCTCGATTAAATTAATTACTCCTAATGTTGATAATCGTGTTTTCCTAATGTAAATATTAATCTCTCTCGAGCATCAATAAATTATTTCGACAAACAAATTTCATATACTCTATGAAAGTCCCGAACTTGTCGAAATTTATTAAGTAATCGTAAAACCCGTATCGACTACAAAAGTTCCTAGGATATCTCTATCCTATAGATTTCTTAAGGTATTTCAAACAATAGCTAAAACAATTATCACTTCTCGTTTCAAATTGAATTCTAAATCATGCAGATGTTGGCCAAACACACGCAAGCATTACACATAGAATGAAGTACTCAACATCTTAATGTAATAATTCAATCGAAGAAATTGTTCACATATTCATAGTAAGGTTACATCAAAAATCCCAGAATAAAAGTCTACTCCATAGTTAAATTAAAGAGAAACAAACTTGATACGATGAACATCACTCAAAAGCAGAGAATTTCAAGTGGAAGAGATAGGTGTCCTCCCGGTCTTCAATATTTTTGCCTCTGTTCTTTTTGTTCCTGTTGGTGCCGCCTCCTCTGTTTTTCTTTGCTATGTTCAGGGTTTCTAAGTGTCTCCACTCCTCTCTTTTTCAGACCCCGTAACTCTTCTTTTATATTGTGGCTTTTCTACCCCTGCAGTAATGAGGAAAATTTCCTTTTCTGCATTGATTTCTCCTACCCAGACATTGCGGGCCAGATTTGAGGTAGGAAACGTGCGAATTCAAAGATCTCTATTTCTGTAGAAATTGTAGAGAATCAAATTTTCTTTCCAACGACACTGATTTTGAAATTTTTGGACCTCTGAGCGTTGAGATATGGGCTATAAAACGAAACAGTCTTTGCAGTGCAGGAATTTCGGGCTGGTTCAATCCTTGTTTTTCAACTCGCTTTTTGGGCTTGAAACAACAAAACTGAGTTATATGTCCTTCATATGTTTTGTAGACCTTCATCTGAGCTATTTGAAAATGGTTACAAACATCCGGAACTAAATTGTATAGCTTCTTTGCAGCACATAATGAATCATTGTTCAGTTTCACTGCCTGGCTCTGCCTGTTCAGTAACCTAAGATCTGAAAACACATTAATTTCCCACGAGGTCAATAGTTCAAAAAGAGATTCAAAATTCTAATTGTCTTGTGCAACATATCCAAAATATTTAAAAATCAAGCATGAATAGCAGAAAATATACATGCTAAAAATTCCCTTATCACCCAACAAGGCAACTCGCAAAGATCACTTCCCCCTACCATTCATTGATCAGATGCTGGACAGGTTAGCTGGGCATGAATACTACTGTTTCCTAGATGGCTATTCGGGATACAACCAAATAGCCATCGCACCCGAGGACCAGGAGAAGACCACTTTCACCCGCCCTTATGGTACTTTTGCTTTCGAAGAATGCCTTTTGGGTTGTGTAATGCACCAGCCTACCTTTCAGAGGTGCATGATGGCTATTTTTTCAGATATGGTGGAGCAAATCATTGAGATCTTCATGGATGACTTTTCTGTATTTGGAACTTCTTTTGATGACTGCCTTGCAAAGTTGGCATTGGTTTTGGAGCGTTGTGAAAAGACAAACTTGATATTGAACTGGGAAAAATGTCACTTCATGGTAAAGGAAGGTATAGTATTGGGGCACCGGATTTCAGAAAAAGGAATAGAGGTAGACAGAGCTAAAATTGAAGCAATAGACAAGCTTTTGTCGCCAACTACAGTAAAAGGGGTTAGGAGTTTCCTTGGTCATGCGGGATTTTATAAGAGGTTCATCAAAGACTTCTCTAAAATATCCAAACCGCTATGCAGTCTGCTGCTAAAAGACACAAAGTTTCGTTTGATGAGGAATGCAAGACAGCCTTTATGCTGTTGAAAAAGAAGTTAGTGACAGCTCCTATTGTAATTGCACCGGATTGGGAGAAACCATTTGAGCTTATGTGTGATGCAAGTGATTATGCAGTTGGAGCAAGATCGGGGCAACGGAAAAATAATGTGTTTCACACCATATACTATGCCGCCAGAACACTCAACGATGCCCACTCAATTATGCCACAACCGAGAAAGAGTTGCTTCTTTGTGGTCTATGCATTTGATAAGTTTCGGCCTACTTACCCGATGGGAAACAAAATACTGGTGTATACTGATCATGCTGCAATTAGACACCTAGTGTCTAAGAAAGATGCCAAGCCTAGACTCATCCGTTGGATCCTATTACTGCAAGAATTTGATGTAGAAATTAAAGATAAAAAGGGGACTGAGAACGTGGTGGCAGATCATCTTTCAAGGCTGGAATTGACACAGCAGCTGGAGCCTAAATTCACGATTATAAATGAATGTTTTCCTGATGAAAGACTCTTAGCAATTTCCACTAACAAATTCTTTCCTTGGTATGCAGATTATGTCAACTTTCTTGCAGGTAAGATCATACCGCCAGATTTTTCTTACCAGCAAAAGAAGAAATTTTTGTCTGAAGTCAAACACTACTTCTGGGAGGAGCCGATACTCTATCGGCATTGTGCGATCAAGTCATCAGAGGTGCGTTCCGAAGAGGAAATGACAAATATATTGAAGCACCGCCACACACTTGAATATGGGGGGCACTTTGGAACACACAAGACCGGCCAAAGTTTTGGTCAGGTTTTTATTGGCCCACTATGTTTAAAGATGCTCATGCTTTTGTTATCGCTTGTGATAGATGTCGGCATACGGGAATATATCTCGACGAAATGAAATGCCACCTGCAGAATATCCTAGAAGTTGAATTATTTGATGTTTGGGGCATCGATTTCATGGGACCTTTTCCTTCATCATATAACAACAAATACATTCTCTTAGCAGTGGATTATGTATCAAAGTGGATCGAGGCAATTGCAACACCTACAAATGATGGCAAGGTGGTACTTAATTTTCTACGAAAGAACATCTTTACTAGATTTGGTACTCCTCGAGCCATCATCAGTGATGAAGGAACTCATTTTTGCAACAAGCAGTTTGAAGCACTACTATCTAAGTATGGAGTCAGACACAAACGAGCATTGGCTTATCATCCTCAGACAAATGGCCAAACAAAGGTATCAAATAGAGAGGTGAAGCAAATCTTAGAGAAAACAGTAAGTAATTCTCGGAAAGATTGGGCACGAAAACTAGATGATGCATTGTGGGCATATCGGACAAAGCATTCAAAACACCATTGGGAATGTCTCCGTATCGATTAGTTTGTGGAAAAGCATGCCATCTTCCTGTTGAATTAGAGCATAAGGCATACTGGGCAATGAAACAACTGAACATGGATCTGCAGGTTGCAGGTGGAAACGAATCCTGCAACTTAATGAGATGGATGAATTTCACAATGAGTCCTATGAGAATGCCAAGATATACAAGGAAAGAACCAAGGCATGGCATGACAAACACATTGTACGCAAGGAGTTTGTCCCTGGTCAGCAGGTATTACTTTTCAATTCACGGCTCCACTTGTTTCCTGGTAAGCTCAAATCACGGTGGTCAGGGCCATTTACGGTTGTGAAGGTATTTCCTTATGGAGCAGTAAAGGTCACTCATGATGAAAAGGGAACATTCACAAGTGAATGGGCGCTACGAAGCATTATAGGAATGGAGAGTCTATTGGAAAAAGGGATGATATCCCTCTCACTTCATCTTAGCTAAATGGAAAAGTCAAGCTAATGACTATAACTAAGCGCGATTGGGAGGCAACCCAAAAAAAAAAAAAAAAAACCTTATTTGTTTTATTGAGTTGTGCAGGGATTGATCATACAAGCAAATAACCAGGAGCAACAACACACTCACACCCACATAGTCAAAAGGAAGTATTCGTAAGCCTTTCTATTCTTTGTTTTTCCATTGAGGACAACGTGATATTTAAGTTTGGGGGAGACATTGCATGCTTTGATTATGAAAGACACTGCACACTAGAACCATGAAAATAGAGGGTGAAAAGTGATATGCATTTAAGACCAACTTTGACATTTTTAGGTGCTTCATGATGTATCCATGATATTCCTAGGCTTAGAGTGGATACTATCTTATAAAGTTGGATTAAGCATGACTATTTTCTGTTGAATTATTGAAGTGCACTTTTCCAAAGATAGTTAGGTGAATTGTGTAGTTATGCATAAGAGATAAGTGTCTTTGTTCTTTTTTGTTATTACCCTCTAAGAAAAATATCAAAACAAGGAGTGATAATGAGTATGAAAGTGAATGAATAAGTATATGATGTGTATCTACTCCAATGTTTTGAGTTGCTTAGTAACTAGGAGTATTCATCACAAATGTTTACTTATACGTCAAACGGCAGCTTAAAATATGAGTATGCAAAGCATTTTAAGTTTATGACCTGTTAAGTAACCAGGTGCATTCATCACAAATGTTTATATTCGCGTCAAAAGACAAGTGATAAATTTAAAAAAATCACCCTTGTCAAAAGACAAGTAAAAGTGTGTTATTACTCCTAAAGTTGGCTACCTTGTTCAAAAAAAAAATTGGCAGAATGATTGTGCACGGTTCAAGGATGCTAAACACATGAAACACATGGATGAGTTGGAAGTTTGTACAACGGTCCCTTGAGAGAGTAGGAATGCTTAGTTTTCCATTATCTAATATTGTCTATGAGCTAAGTCAAGAAGTGAATGCTGCATGATGGAGCCTTTTAAATGTCAAAGTTGAACTTATCATGAGATTTTAGCACTATGCTTTCATGGTTTCCTTTTTGCTTGAGGACAAGC